>CM065721.1:17899409-17901909 GCA_033310375.1 Conus canariensis
TTATGAAGCCTTTCCCCCCCTTTCCTGTCAAGAACACACACACACCAACACACACACGAGGAGAGGAGAGGAGAGAAAGAGAGAAGAGAGACAGAGTGAGAGAGAGAGAGAGGTCTATCATTAGTTTCAGTGACACATTGTTGTCAGCAACTGAAATGTATTCAATAACTGTGCCTGAAGAAAAAGACGTATCACTCTCAGTTATTCACTATGAGTGTATGTACCTGGACTCGGAATAAAACAAGTGGTATTAGCTGAAGAAAACTGAAAACTTAGTGCGTTATTCAGGCTAAATGCTCGCAAATGATTTCGGACCTTTGGCCTGTCATACTTCCTCTATATATCTTAAAGTGGAGTACCCACACCGACTTCTTCTGACCCCTAGCACTGATTTTGTAACATCCCAGGCTTATCAGCGTCACCCTCATTTCATTGTCAATGTCTTGGGCACAACAGACCAGAGAAACTGTCAGCCGTTTGATTTAGACCTCCATCCCCACCCCTCCCCGGACAAATTTGGAGTTTAGCTCCCTTCTCCCTCCCCCACACCTACGTTTGACACGTGCTCGCCTTCAATCATGATTTTTCTCTCAGTCTTGCTTTCTTTCTGTTCTCAAGTTCTGACCAGCGCGTTGGGTTAATGCGTAGGTCAGACATCCGCTGAGTCGTAGCCACGAGACCCTCTTCTTCAATTGTCTCATCTTTGTTAATTCAGTTATCCATAAGGTGTAGCGTATATGGACTAGTCCGCACGCAGTGACGCCTCCTTCATGAAACTGAAACTTCTGTTTAAAGAGCAGCGTGAATTTAATACGGCAACACGCTCATGTCATAAAAATGTAGAATAAACAAACAAGTTGGATGAGGAACATTTGAGCTGATTCGGCCTTAATCTCTGACGGAAAGACACGGGAGGAAAACACATCTAGTGGGGTTTGACGAAGCGGATCCCAGGTCTAGACTGCCCAACTCTGTGATACATCTTTCTTATCCATCTGAAGAAAGGGTCTGTTCCAAGATAAGACATCCATCCAAACATCCAGCACAAAGAAACATGATGACGATGATGAAGATGGCACACACACACACACACACACACACACAACACACACACATACACGCGCGCGCGCGCGCGCGCGCGCGCGCGCGGCACACACACACACACACACACACACACGCGCGCGCGCGCGCGCGCGCACACACACACAATGAGTCAGCGAACAAGTTGAAAGGCTATCGCAAGAATTCACATGAAACGTTTCACCACAATATGGGTCATCTCGCCACGATTTTTCGCATACTGCATCAGTCAAATTTTGAGGCATCTGCCACGTAATGTCGTATTGCAACAAAACGTAAAAAAGCCCATTGCGGGATCGCCACTCTGTGTGTGTGTGTGTGTGTGTGTGTGTGTGTGTGTGTGTGTGTGTGTGTGTGTGTGTGTGTGTGTGTGCGAGCGCGCCCCCTTGCTGTGTGTGTGTAAGTGTGTGTATCGCAACTGCGCCTTCATCGCCGCCCCCATTTAAAGGGAAGTTCTGACACATTCTGAAGAACAGCAGGACTGAGACATGGCGCGGTGTAACAATCCTGGATCACCCCCAGGAGAGTGTGGGTGACATGCACAATGCGCAGTGTAGCAATCCTGGATCACTCCCAGGACAGTGTGGGTGACATGCACAATGCGCAGTGTAGCAATCCTGGATCACTCCCAGGACAGTGCGGGTGACATGCACAATGCGCAGTGTAGCAATCCTGGATCACTCCCAGGACAGTGTGGGTGACATGCACAATGCGCAGTGTAGCAATCCTGGATCACCCCCAGGAGAGTGTGGGTGACATGCACAATGCGCAGTGTAGCAATCCTGGATCACTCCCAGAAGAGTGTGGGTGACATGCACAATGCTCAGTGTAGCAATCCTGGATCACCCCCAGGCGAGTGTGGGTGACATGCACAATGCGCAGTGTAGCAATCCTGGATCACTCCCATGACAGTGTGGGTGACATGCACAATGCGCAGTGTAACAATCCTGGATCACCCCCAGGACAGTGTGGGTGACATGCACAATGCGCAGTGTAGCAATCCTGGATCACCCCCCAGAACAGTGTGGGTGACATGCACAATGCGCAGTGTAACAATCCTGGATCACTCCCATGACAGTGTGGGTCACATGCACAATGCGCAGTGTAACAATCCTGGATCACTCCCATGACAGTGTGGGTGACATGCACAATGCGCAGTGTAGCAATCCTGGATCACCCCCAGAACAGTGTGGGTGACATGCACAATGCGCAGTGTAACAATCCTGGATCACCCCAGGAGAGTGTGGGTCACATGCACAATGCGCAGTGTAACAATCCTGGATCACTCCCATGACAGTGTGGGTGACATGCACAATGCGCAGTGTAGCAATCCTGGATCACCCCCAGGACAGTGTGGGTGACATGCACAATGCGCTGCTTCCTCAGTCCTGAAGAGGGTCTTGATGGACGGGGGGACCAT
>CM065721.1:17906909-17911909 GCA_033310375.1 Conus canariensis
CCCTTCCTTTTCAAGAGACTGCCCTGTCTGGCGAATCGAAAGCGAAATCCAGCGAGTTAAAACAGAAAAAAAGATTTCGTTCTTCGAAGCAAAAAAGCTGGTGCAGGAGCAGAGGGGAACCCCGCTTCTTTTCTCGACAGTAGTCAAAAAATCGCTCAGAGTACCTCAGGTAGAAGTAGGCGTTCAGACAGACCCATGTGGTCTTGAACCTCTGAAATGTATTCCGACTTCAAGAACATCGCAAGAGAAAACGGCCGTTGGTGGGGGCCATAAACCCACCAGAGGATGCACTTCCAGTGCATCCTCTAAGCCTGCAGCTGTGCGGGCTGCCCAGCAAGGGGGTCGCCCCGAGACGGCCCCCAAGCCGAGACCACCTCCCAAGGGAGGAGCCCCGACAGTGGCGTCGGGCAAAGTGGCGTTGGTGGAGTGCAGGGGAAAGCCTCCACCAACGCCATCAAAACCATTGAGTTCTTCCCCTCCAGGGAAGAAGAAACATCAAATTCCACCGGACAGACTGAAAAAAGCAGAGCTGAAATTACAAAATACATTTGATGCTCTATATGACGAAGAGGAAGAGGACATAGACATGGATGATTAAGATCCTCATCCACAATGGATACAGTCTTGCAATGGAATATTAGGGGACTGTCTTCCAATTTTGAAGAATTGCAGCTGTTGTGCCGTGAGGCTAGGCCCATGCTTGTTTCACTGCAAGAAACTCTTCTAAAGTCTGACAAAACTTTTTCACTTTCTGGCTACAGCTCTCTAAACCTACCTGCACAATCTGTTGAACATGGCGTTTCTGGCGGAGTAGCTTTGTTCATTCACAACTCTGTTCTGTACAGCCCAGTTGCTCTGCAGACTCCGCTGCAGGCAGTGGCAGCTCGGGTTACTCTTCACAAAACAGTTACTGTCTGTAGTTTGTATCTATCTCCAAATATCTGCGTCACTAAACGGGGCCTCATTTCGCTCTTGGAGCAGCTTCCCAGACCCTTCCTGCTGTTGGGGGATCTGAATGGCCACTCTCCTCATGGGGAAGTGAGAGAACATCACCAAGGGGTCTGCTTTTAGAGGAAGTGTTTTCGGAGCTTGATCTGTGTGTCTTGAATGGGAAATCGCCAACTTACTTTCACTCCGCTAATGGCACCACATCTTGTCTGGATCTTTCTGTCTGTGACCCATCTTTGTTTTTGGATTTTGTTTGGGAGGTTGATGAGGACCTGCATGGTAGCGACCACTTTCCTGTGTTGCTTCGGTATACGAATGCAGAGAGTGAGTCTTTACCAGAACGCCTCAATTTCAACAAAGCAGATTGGGACCTCTTTGCCACTAAGTTTCTTATGGATCTCGAAGAGGACAAGATCCTGCAAAGTGAAGATCCGGCAGGAAGTCTTTCAGATTTCATACTGAATTGCGCAAAGTCAACCATCCACACATCTTCCAAGAAGCCCCTAATGCCAAAAGTTCCTTGGTTCAACTCTGAATGCAAGGAAATTAACAAAACCCGCAAAAGAGCTCAACGTCGGGTCTCTTGCAGACCTTCGATGCCCAACGTTCGAGCGCATCAGAAACTGAGGGCCAAATCCAAACACATATATAAGACCAGTAAACGTTTATCGTGGAAATAGTTTTGCTCAAGTCTCACATCCAAGACATCGAAGAAAAAAGTGTGGAAAATCATCAAGAAAATCAAAGGGAAGAACACCTGTCCCACTGTGAACCATCTTAAGTTTTCTGAATCTTTAATAACAGAGAAAAAAGCAGTTGCTAATCTGCTTGCTTCAACCATTGAAAAGAATTCCTCCTCTTCTAACAAATCAGCCAGTTTTGTCAAAATCAAAGCCCTCAAAGAAAAATCACCCTGCAACTTTTCATCAGATAACATGGAAGACTACAATCTTCCTTTCACTTTAAACGAATTGAAATCTGCCTTACTTTCTTGCAGCGATTCCTCTCCGGGTATAGATGAAATCCATTACAAACTTTTGAAACATCTTCCGCAAAAAGGTCTGCACATCCTGCTACATGTCTACAACCATGTATGGACTACTGGTTTCTTTCCACCTTCTTGGCGAAAAGCCCTCATCATTCCCATTCCCAAACCTGGAAAAGATCTTTCTAACCCATCAAACTACCGTCCCATAGCTTTGACCAGCTGTGTCTGCAAGCTGATGGAGAAAATGGTCAATGCTAGACTCATGTGGAAACTCGAAACCGATGGCCTTTTGGCGAAAGAACAGTGTGGTTTCCGCAAACATCGAACCACAGTTGATCATTTGATCCGTCTGGAATCTACGCTTCGGAACGCCTTTCTGAACAAACAACACGCAGTGGCTATTTTCTTTGACTTGGAGAAGGCCTACGATACCACCTGGAAATCTGGGATACTTCATGATCTCCATGATCTTGGTTTTCGGGGTCATCTTCCACTTTTCATTCAAAATTTTTTGGCAGAACGACAGTTTCAGGTCCGGGTTGGCACCACTCTCTCTGATGTTCATGAGCAGGAGTTGGGTGTTCCGCAAGGAAGCATACTGTCTCCTGCCCTCTTTAGCATCAAGATCAACAACATTGTTAAATCTGTTCAACAGGGTTCAGACTGCTCATTGTTTGTGGATGATTTTGCTGTTTACGCAACTGGAAGCCTGTACCCGAGTGTCCAGCGCAGGCTCCAGCTTTGTGTAGATAAAATTCATAAGTGGGCGGATGAAAACGGCTTCGCTTTTTCTCCTACAAAGACACAGTGCATTCACTTCCATAATTTCCGTCAGTTTTTTTTCCAGATCCTGCAATTCAAATAGGGAAATCTCCCATTCCAGCTGTCAAAGAGGCCAAATTCTTAGGAGTTATTTTTGACCAGAAACTCAACTTTCTCAGCCACATTAAAAACCTCAGAACTTCTTGCCAGAAAGCTTTGAATATTCTGCGGGTTGTAGCACACACTGACTGGGGCGCTGATAAGAAAACTTTGCTGCACCTCTACAGAGCCTTGGTCCGTTCCAAACTGGACTATGGTTGTGCTGTGTACGGCTCTGCAAGACCGTCTTACCTAAAACTCTTGGACCCTATCCACCATCAAGGGCTTCGTCTCTGTCTTGGAGCATTCCGCACCACCCCTGTGTACAGCCTGTATGCAGAGGCAGGTGAACCCTCACTGTCCAACCGCAGGCTGAAACTGTCTCTGAATTATTATATCAGACTGTTCTCGGAACCAGAAAACCCTGCCTATGACTGTGTTTTTGACCCTCCGTTCCAAAGTAAATTTGAAAACAACCCTAACTGTATTCCGCCGTTTGGTCTTCGTATGCAGCCACACGTGCGGAATGCAGGTCTAGACTTAGGAGTTGTGTCCGATTTTTCCAAGTTTCCAGATGAGCCTCCGTGGACCTTTTTCACACCAGAGATTTGTTTTGATCTTGCAGCTTTTCGTAAAGAGTCTACCAGCTCTCTGGCATACAAGGCATTGTATTCTGACCTCTGTTCAAAATTTCCATCTTATCAGAAAATTTTCACTGACGGTTCCAAGTCTGAGGATGGAGTGGCCTGTGCAGCCTACTGCCCTGGGGCTCCTTCTCAGATACTGTTAGAACATATACCTCCAGATGCTTCTGTCTATTCCGCTGAACTTACTGCTCTGGTTCTGGCATTGAAGATAATCTCACAATCTAAGAAGAGGGACTTTCTGGTTCTGTCAGATTCACTGTCAGCGTTGGAGGCCATAGCTGGCCGCAACCTTCAGCACCCAGAACTTTTACACTTTTTGAACTTTTGACCAAGTTGAAAGCGGATGGTTACATTATTTTGGCTTGGATTCCTGGTCATGTTGGCATTGGAGGGAACGAAATGGTTGATCGTTTAGCCAAGAATGCCACAAGAGAGAAACTGTCCAACATATATATCCCCTGCTCAGATCTGAAACCCAAAATTAACGATTATGTGAGAGACCTCTGGCAGGAGGACTGGAATACACAGACGGATAACAAACTCTTTCAGATCCGTCCAAACCTTAAGGAGTTCCTCCCATCTGCGTCTGGTGGTCATAAAGAAGAAACAGTTCTGTGCCGGCTGCACACCGGCCATTCGTATTTTACCCATTCGTACCTTTTAAAGAGTGAAGAAGCTCCGTGGTGCATTCCATGTCATGTGCCACTCACAATGAAACATATTCTTTTAGAGTGTTGGGACTTGCACGATGTGAGACACAAACATTTTACGGCAGATTCCATGAAAACCTTGTTCAGAGATGTCCCACCTGATGCCATCTTTGAGTTCTTGAAAGAGATTAACATTTTCATCAGATCTGAGTTTTTACAGTGGAAAGATTTTTAACAAACTTTCGGATGGTTTTTCGATGTATTTTAAAGAATTGTGTGAATGAATGACTTGTGAGTTGATTTTAACGTGGTGACAGCCCTGATGTGGCCCTTTGCGGTCGGCTGGGCTATAAGTAACATTATCTTATTATCGTGCTCATGAAATCAATTAAATGAGTTTTGTCGCTTTCAAAATGACCTTAAAGACCCGAAATGGCGTTCTTTCAAGATCAGTTTGACAGCAATTCGGATCTTGTAACCCATGCCTTCGTTTTAGTTCGCAGCGAGTTATACCCAACTGTAGGATTCATCAGTGGTGTGACGTCAACGTAAATTATGACGTCAACTTAAAATGACATAGGTAACTACATGACGAAAATAATAATAATATCGGACGAGAGAAGAGAGCAAGAACTAACGGCCGAGGCTTTGGTGTCCAGCCTAATTTATTTTGTTTTAATCGTCGTTTTCTCCGTAGTGTTACTATGTGGAGAGGCTGACTTTCAAGTCAGTAGTACGTTGATATTCACTGTGTATGTGCGATACTTCTGATGACGGTACCAGCGAAATATGTACCAGGAAATTTAATTGTTATAGAAATGTTGTGAATGCTGTGTCGCCGAGAGTGACTTAAAACTCCTGCAAGAATATTTATGTGCTCTAATTGTACCACCTCATGTGCGTCGG
>CM065721.1:17916909-17919409 GCA_033310375.1 Conus canariensis
AATCAAAACACTTTTGTAATTTAGAAAAGAGACATTGTGTAAACAGACACATCTCCTATTTCACGATGGATCATAGAGAAACGTTAGAAGACCCGAAGGTTGTAAGAACAGAAGTTACGCGTTTCTATGAAAAAGCGTATCAAGAAATGAGACTATCAGACAGCGAACTTACAGATCCAGGTAAGATCCCAAAGCTGTCGTCAGAGAAACAGTTGTTACTTGCAGGTGAAATCACTCTTGAGGAGGCTGGAGAAGCTCTTAAAAACATGAAGAATGAAAAGAGTCCGGGAATGGATGGTTCCACACCTGAATTTTTGCAGGTTTTCTGGCGACAATTAGGGTATCTGGTGGTTAGAGCACTTTATAAGCCATTCAAAGATGGACAACTGTCAAATACTGAGAAGGATGGCTTGATGATATGTATTCCTAAAAGCGACAGACCGAGAAACTTTATAAAAAAAATCTGATGTCCCATATCTTTGCTGAAAACAATACGTAAGATAGGATTCTCGTGTATAGCTATCAGAATAAAATCCGTTCCTCCAAAACTAATACACGAAGACCAAACAGGATTCACGACAAACAGATTTATTGGTTACAACATTAGGTTTCTTTATGATATTTTGGACTATTTACTATCTAAACATTTACACGCGATGCTAGTCTGTGTTGGTTTTGAAGAAGCTTTCGCTTTGTTGGATTGGAAGTTCATGCATATGGCATTAGAATCATTTTGTTTTGGGAGAGACATATGCTGTTGGATAAAGTAATTCCATACAGGAATAAAAGCTAGTATAACTTATTAACAGTGAATGTCTAGTATTCAGATTGGTTCAATATATTAAGGGGTTGCAGGCAGGGAGACCCAATATCACCGTACTTGTTTACATTTTCAGCCGAAAATCATAAAAAGTAAACAAATATTTGTGATACTGTACGTCAAGTATCCCAGTTCACAGACGATTCACAACTGTCCATTCAAGGTGATAAAACATCTTTTTGAACAAACAGTCAAAACGTTAAAGAAGTATGGGACAGTTCCGGGTCTATTTATGACTATTGAAAAAAACAAAAGCAATATGGCTAGGAAGCAAAGTATCATTGAATGTTCGGCATATGCCTCATCTAGAGTTGGACTGCCACACACACACACACACACACACACACACACACACACACACACACACACATACACGTTACGATATACAATGTAGGCTACAATATTTATTTCCTTTCATTCTTTTTGGGGTATGGAGAATCACACAACAGGCAAATGGTCATAATCATGATTACTTTCTTGATCCGGGCAAACGGGCAGAGATAGGATGGATGATCGACAGCATGAAACCCGATGTCATCTTCGGCATGGAGACCTGGCTGGACTCCAATATCAGTGATAGTGAAATACTCCCAGATACCTACAGCGTCTACAGGAAGGACCGGAACAGAGAGGGTGGAGGAGTACTTCTTGCCGTCAGGTCAGACCTAAAGAGCTCTATTGCAATAGAATTGATGACGGACTGCGAGCTCATCTGGGTGGCTGTTAAGCTCACTGGCGTGAGGACTCTCTACCTCTGTTCCTACTACCGGCCGGACGTAGGAGATGAGAACAGCTTTGTACAGTTTCGGAACTCACTGACCAGAGTAGCCTCATTCCAGAACGCCCATCTCCTGATCGGAGGGGATTTTAATTTCCGCGACTGGGACTGGACACAGCAAACGCTCAAGCCCAAATCAAACTATCCACGCCTCCACAACGAGTTCATGGAGTTGATCAGGGACCTTCGCCTAGAGCAGATGGTGTTACAACCCACGAGAGGAGACAACACCCTCGACCTCATCCTGACAAACACTCCCCATCTTGTCTCCCGTGTTGAGGTGATCCCAGGCTTATCAGACCACGACATAGTTTATTGTGAGCTGAACAGCAACTTGCAGAAGCACAGACAGCCCCTCGAAGGATCCCCCTGTATAGAAAGGCAGATTGGGATAGCATGAAGGCAAGCATGAAGGAGCTTCAAGCGAACATGGAAAGTAGTGGGAACCTCTCCACGGAAGAACTATGGACCATGTTCAAAGAGGCCTACACAGCTGCAGTTGAGAAGTACATCCCTCATAAGCAGGCCCGCCCCAGGTCCAGCAAACCTTGGGTGACACCAGAACTGAAGAAGCTTATTAACAGGAGAGCAAGAGTATATAAACAGATGAAGAAGAGTGGGTCTGAGGTGCTCCGAGCAGAATCCCGCCTTCTTCGAAGCACCATCCAACGGGAACTCCGACGGTCGTACTGGATTTACATCAACCAGTCTCTTACTGATACTACACCTGATGAGACACCCTCACTCAAGAGATTCTGGACGTACATCAAGCACCAGCGCACAGCAAAGACTGGAGTCTCACCGCTGAAAGTAAACGGCAAGCTTGTGTCTGAGCCCAAGGAGAAAGCGGAGGTGCTGTGTGCTCAGTTCCAGTCTATTTAGCGAGGGTAGAACGTACACTG
>CM065721.1:17929409-17961909 GCA_033310375.1 Conus canariensis
ATGACAATGCAGCAGTACAATGACAATGACGTGTCATAACTGATTGTATTGACAGATATGACAGTTCATTTGTACAATGACACTGACTTGTGTAATGTTATTATATTGGTGGATGTGACAATACAGTGGTAAAATGACATCACCACATTTGGTAACGTAATTGTATTGCAAAGATACGACAGTGCAGCTATACAATGACAATGACATGCGCCATAAGTGATTGTATTGACAGATAGGACAGTGCAGTTGTACTATGATTCTTGACATATGTGATTGTATTGACAAACATGAGCATTTACATGCAAGTGATGAGTGGATGTGCTGAGGTGAAGTGGTTCTGATATGTGTGTGACAGATATGATGACATGTTTTTGTGTGTGGCTAGTGTGATGATGTGTTGGGATGTGTGGAACAGGTGTGATGATGTGGTTGAGATGTGTGGACAATGTGTGATGATGTGGTTGAGATGTGTGGACCATGTGTGATGATGTGGTTGAGATGTGTGATGTGTGATGATGTGGCTGAGATGTGTGGAACATGTGTGATGATGTGGCTGGGATGTGTGGATCATGTTTGATGATGTGGCTGAGATCTGTGGAACATGTGTGAGGATGAGGCTGAGATGTGTGGAACATGTGTAATAATGTAGCTGGGATGTGTGGACCAAGTGTGATGATGTGGCTGGGATGTGGGAAACATGTGTAATAATGTGGCTGGGATGTGTGGACCATGTGTGATGATGTGGCTGGGATGTGTGGAACATGTATAATAATGTGGCTGGGATGTGTGGATCATGTGTGATGATGTGGCTGGGATGTGTGGATCATGTGTGATGATGTGGCTGGGATGTGTGGACCATGTGCGATGATGTGGCTGGGATGTGTGGAACATGTGTGATGATGTGGCTGGGATGTGTGGACCATGTGTGATGATGTGGCTGGGATGTGTGGACCATGTGTGATGATGTGGCTGGGATGTGTGGACCATGTGCGATGATGTGGCTGGGATGTGTGGAACATGTGATGATGTGGCTGGGATGTGTGGAACATGTGTGATGATGTGGCTTGGATGTGTGGAACATGTATAATAATGTGGCTGGGATGTGTGGACCAAGTGTGATGATGTGGCTGGGATGTGGGAAACGTGTAATGATGTGGCTGGGATGTGAAACATGTATGATGATGTGGCTGGGATGTGTGAACCATGTGTGTTGATGTGGCTGGGATGTGTGAATCATGTGTAATGATGTGGCTGGGATGTGTGGAACATGTGTGATGATGTGGCTGGGATGTGTAGAACATGTATAATGATGTGGTTTGGATGTGTGGACCAAGTGTGATGATGTGGCTGGGATGTGTGAATCATGTGTAATGATGTGGCTGGGATGTGTGGAACATGTGTGATGATGTGGTTGGAATGTGGAACATGTATAATAATGTGGCTGAGATGTGTGAACCAAGTGTGATGATGTGGCTGGGATGTGTGGACCAGGTGTGATGATGTGGTCCTTGCTGCCCTACGTGGTGCTGCTCCTGGTGGTGGTGGTGGTGACGGCATTCTGTTTTCTCTACTTTCTGCGTCCAAGCTGGTTGGTGCAGATCTTCTTAGGGTAAGAAACTCATGAGTGTGGGTGTGTGTGTGTTTTAGATGATCCCATGTGACCACAGACAGATGACTATGTACCTTTTTCCACCGTTTCCATCAATGTCATTGCACACTGATGATTTTGCCGGTCTTGGGCAGATTGAATCTGGCAGAGCCCATCCTTCTCCAGATTGCATTTTCTTGTTAAGTTTGCTCCACATGTGCGACAGCTGGTCTTGTTTACCCGTATGGGATGAGAACTTCTGACCTGACTTAGACATACAGTGCGGTGCCTCAGTGACTCTTCAGAGTGGTAGGGGAGAGAGGAAAGAAGACTGGTTAAATTGCTGATATCACTGATTGTGGACTGTAGCTGCGAACAGATAAAAATCATGTCTCTGTAAACATGTGTGTATGTGTGTGTGTGTGAGTGTGTGTGTGTGTGTGTGTGTGTGTGTGTGTGTGTGCGTGTGTGTGTGTGTGTGTGAGCTGATGTAATTGTGTTGTGAACAATATGGAATCATTATGTTGTACAGTCATCAAGTCATAACAACAATACCAACGGCAGGTATTGAAGATATGCTATGGCGGTCTAGTGGGATTTTGTCATGTAAGACTTCTGGAAATGTGCGGTTGCAAACTAGAATGGTATGCAGTGACTTGAAAAAAGAATAACAGAGTCTGATTTGGGCCATTGCGTATTTCATGTCACAGGAAAATAATGATTACGCTTAAACTGAATATCACCCCTTCCCCCTTTCCCTCTGCTGTGCCTGGTCTACTTCTACCCCCTTCTCCTTGTTTATCTCACCCCCTTTCTGTGTCTCTCCAACTCCCTGTATGTTTGACTGGGTCTCTGTGTGGGACTCCCTGTCCTTCCTCCCATGACTTGGATAAAATCTTTAACAATGAATACTGTGGGAGGCCATGTTGTGGTGGTGATGGTTATTTTTCACAGCGGTAGTTTCAAAGTGACAACTCTGGGCCCGAGTAATGTTAACAAAAAGAGGGCCTGGAGGTGTGAGGGGGGCATGCCCCCGGACCCCCCTAGAATGTCGGGGATTTTCACTTTTCCTCGATGGGAGCTCTGTTGGTGGTGGAGTTTATTAGACTCATCTTAATTGACAGTATTGTCTTTCTAGTACACACTGAACTCATACAGTACTACCAGCAACCCTTAAAACATTCAAAATTGACAGTATTGTCTTTCTAGTACACACTGAGCTCATACAGTATTACTAGCAGCCCTTAAAATATTCCAAAAGAGAACAAAATGATCTGAGTCTCTTCAGTTTTCTGTTCCACACAGTTTTCGTTTTGTCATGTGTGACCCTGGGTTGCAGGTTATGGCGTCTTCGTTGTGGGATGCAGGTGAAGTTCGCTGGGGATGAGAACTTTGTCTTCTGTTATGGAGAGAGGGGACAGAAGTCAACAGAGCGCTCCAGCATCTTGTTGGTCCATGGGTTTACCTCCTCCAAAGATCAGTGGAACAGCGTTTTTCAGGTCAGCATCAGTTAATATTATTATCAAAAACATTTTTATGCCTAAGTTATTCAATGTGCCAGGCCTTTAGAAGAAGCAAAAGCACTCATCAGATCACAAGCCAAATAAGTTGGAATAACAAGCAGTACACAAAAACACCCCCTGCAGTCACAAGGTAGTTCCACATCCACATGTACCTGTACCCACTTTTGCCCTCTCACACTTCCTCTCCACCTATTACCCATCTCTCCAACAAAAACGAGAACCATTAGATGAATAAACGCCAACATCCAAACACATATAATGCTCCTGAAACAGCGCCTGCACATATTTTTATATATCAATCAGATGGGAAGAGAACAGTTTTCAAGTTTGATTTAAAGAAAAGGGCAGAGAGGCCGGGTATGTGAGATGATGTGAGAGATTGTTCCAAACAAAAGAAAGAAATGAGAGAGTAATATAGTGCATTGAGGTTGTAGTGGGGATTCCCTTTCTGTGACAGCCATCAAAAGCACTGATTTCTGAACTCTTACCTTCACAGTCTTTACTTTATTACAAGTAAGTTTCACATTGGATGGTTTCAGAAGAGTTTCCAGACAGATCAACAAGTTCTTAATGCAGTATAGAAATGATGTTGTTAACTGCATAATGTGAAGTTCTTAATGCAGTATAGAAATGATGTTGTTAACTGCATAATGTGAGGGAGAATAGGTCACTTTCTTTCTCACGCAATACCAGGTGTATTAAGTAATTATTTCATAAGTCTATCTTTCTGATACAGCACAGTGCATTTGTTTAATCATTGTAACTGTTGAATGCAACCATGTGTGGATGTACATGTGCATGTGTGTGCGGGTGTGTATGTGTTTATGTGGATGTACATGTGTGTGCGTGTGAGTGTGTGTGTGCATGCGTGCATATGTACATGTGTGTGTATATGTGTGTGGTGTGTGTGTGTGCGTGTGCTTGTGTGGGTGTGGGTGTGTGATGACAGATCCTGCCCAAGGAGTACCACCTGATTGCTTTGGACATGCCTGGCCATGGGGCCTCCAGCACCCCACCTGACTCCCAGGATGTCTCTCTGGACTTTGGCATGAACACAATTAAAAGAGTAGGTTTCAAACAAGCTGGGCTGTAGAGATGCATACATGTGTGCATTTGTAAACTTGATTTATGTGAAAGAATGATGATATGTTTCGATGAGTTTTGTTTTCAAGGTGATTGCTATTGTGTGTACCATGTAAATGGGCACTGAAAGAACAAATCATGAACAGACTGACTGCACTTCATTTTGCATGTATTGGTCAGTTGGGATGATCGCTAGGAATGTTTTTAAGGGGCAGGTGACTAAAGAGAAGAAATATGGAAGAGTAATACCCCATACTTTGCACAATGGTTGAACTTAACAGACAAACCATTCCATTTGGCGGACCGTTAGTGGATGAAGAAACACAAGTATGAAAAGGCCATTACTGCTGTTGAAGCTTGCTATCTCATTCTCTGACAAATCCTTGGAGCAGTTTCCTTGTGTCTATTTTAAGATCAAGGCCTAGGATACTGGATTTCAGTTTGCAGAACTGGTGGGACTGACAGACAGACCATTCCATATAGTGGGGGGATGAGGGAAGGGCTCTTTCTTGTTCTATAAACTATGTGTCTTTTTCAGTGTGTAGAATTGGTAGGACTAACAGATGGACCATTCCATAGGGGGATGGGGGATGGGGGGGTTGTTTGTTGTTGTTCTACAAACCATGAGTTATGTTTCAGTTTGCAGAACTGGTGGGACTGACAGACAGACCATTCCATGTAGTGGGGGGATTGGGGTACGTCTGTTTGTTGTTATTCAAACCATGTGTTATGTTTCAGTTTGCAGAACTGGTGGGACAGACCAACAGACCATCCCATAAGTGGGGGAGGGGGGTAGTCTGTGTGTTCTTGTTCTACAAACCATGTGTTATGTTTCAGTTTGCAGAACTGGTGGGACTGATGGACAGACCATTCCATATAGTGGGGGGGGGGAGGGGGGTAGTCTGTGTGTTCTTGTTCTACAAACCATGTGTTATGTTTCAGTTTGCAGAACTGGTGGGACTGATGGACAGACCATTCCATATAGTGGGGGGGGGGAGGGGGGTAGTCTGTGTGTTCTTGTTCTACAAACCATGTGTTATGTTTCAGTTTGCAGAACTGGTGGGACTGATGGACAGACCATTCCATATAGTGGGGGGGGGGGGAGGGGGGTAGTCTGTGTGTTCTTGTTCTACAAACCATGTGTTATGTTTCAGTTTGCAGAACTGGTGGGACTGATGGACAGACCATTCCATGTAGTGGGGGGGGGAGGGGGGTAGTCTGTGTGTTCTTGTTCTACAAACCATGTGTTATGTTTCAGTTTGCAGAACTGGTGGGACTGATGGACAGACCATTCCATATAGTGGGGGGGGAGGGGGATAGTCTGTGTGTTCTTGTTCTACAAACCATGTGTTATGTTTCAGTTTGCAGAACTGGTGGGACTGATGGACAGACCATTCCATATAGTGGGGGGGGAGGGGGGTAGTCTGTGCGTTCTTGTTCTACAAACCATGTGTTATGTTTCAGTTTGCAGAACTGGTGGGACTGACGGACAGACCATTCCATATAGTGGGGGGGGGGAGGGGGTAGTCTGTGTGTTCTTGTTCTACAAACCATGTGTTATGTTTCAGTTTGCAGAACTGGTGGGACTGACGGACAGACCATTCCATATAGTGGGGGGGGAGGGGGGTAGTCTGTGTGTTCTTGTTCTACAAACCATGTGTTATGTTTCAGTTTGCAGAACTGGTGGGACTGACGGACAGACCATTCCATATAGTGGGGGCGTCGTTAGGGGGGTGTCTGGCAGGGCTGTTTGCTGCTCAGTTTCCCGACCTGGTGGAGAGGGTCACCATGATCTGCCCGGCAAGTCAGTGGTCTGAGCCTTGCGCAAGAAACAGTTGTCGTATCATTCATAGCTTAGCACTTTGCCTTTGTTGGCCAGAGATCTGTGGAAAAGTTTGTGTGATAAGTCTCTGGTCTCCTAGTTTGGGATCACATAGTTGTGACTGAGTGATGGCACATGAAAAAAAAGAGTAGCACCATAGGCAGGTAAAGAAACATCAGCATGAAAAGGCGGTTCCTGCTGTCAAGGTATCCCAGGTTAAAATAACTCCCCAGAGGTGTTTCCACATGTCTGATTTAAAATTGGCATGCTGGGATAGCATGCTGTTTGTGGTGCTGGCAAGTGAGCAAGTGAGTATGAGATGGTAGTGAGAGAGAGGTCCGAACTTTACATAGCAAAACAGTGTGAGCAGGGAAAAAACCTTTTGGTGTTCTTTCACCGGGGAACTTGATATGCTAAATCATCGGCATATATCAGAGTGCGTATGAGGCTGCCAGGAACTGGCCATCAGCATCTTGTATTTCCAGTTTGAGTCTCTTCCTGAATTCACAATGATTTCCGCTTTCTTGAAAACAAATCAAGCTTGTTGCGCATAACACTGGCTGTCCAGCAGGCAAGAGGCTGCAACTGTGTGATAACATGTGCTTACAGGAGCAATTTTGTGGCGAGCTTGCTTACGTCTCTTTATGTACCACTGTGTACAGTAACACTGGAAATAGAAATGAATCATCTGAGAAACCATATTTCACTGATCAGTCTTAAAGTGTTTGTACCTCCACAGGTATTTCTCATCCCTCTGCATGCCAGAAAAAAGTTTCACTTAGAAACAAAGTGCTTGTATTTATGTTCTATGGTCAGTTGTTCAAAAACCCTGTGTGTCTCTGTGTAACAACCCCCCCCCTCCCCCCCCATATACATGTTCAGGCCTACTGATCAGGAACACACTTGAATGCAAATATTTTATTGAAAAAATGATGATGTATTGATTTTTGTCAAGCAACACACACACACACACACACACAGACACACACACGCGCACACACACACTTGTGTGCATGCACAAACATCTGTGTAGTCTTGTGTGTCTGTTTGTTTAAATCCACATGTAAATGATTTTAATCACTTAGGTATCCTTGATCTCCATGATTGATACTGTGGAGTGGATGTTACAGACGTAGTAATACACGTAATGATGGAAGTGCTACAGGTGTAGTGACAGGTGTAATGACAGAAGTGTTATATGCTGTGACTGATGTAATGGCAGTAATGTTACAGATGTAGAGGTAATGGCAGCAGTGGTACAGAGGTAACAGTGGGGGATGTGACAGGTATAAACAGGAAGGTGACAGGTGTAGTGACAGGTGTAATGACAGAAGTGTTATATGCTGTGACTGATGTAATGGCAGTAATGTTACAGATGTAGAGGTAATGGCAGCAGTGGTACAGAGGTAACAGTGGGGGATGTGACAGGTATAAACAGGAAGGTGACAGGTGTAGTGACAGGAAAGTGACGAGTATAATAACAGGAAGGTGGCAGGTGTAATGACAGGAATGTTACAAGTGTAGTGACAGGCCTTATGACAGAAATGTGACAGGTGTAGTGACAGGATGTATGACTGTAATATAACCAGTGTAACCAGTGGAATGTGACAGATGTAATGACAAGGACTGCGATATGTGTGATGACAGGAATGTGACAGGAGCAATGACAGCAGGTGTAATGACAGGAACATCAGAGGTCTAGTGACAGGTGTAATGACAGCTATGTGACAGGTGTAATGACAGGAACATCAGAGGTCTAGTGACAGGTGTAATGACAGCCATGTGACAGGTGTAATGACAGGAACATCAGAGGTCTAGTGACAGGTGTAATGACAGCCATGTGACAGGTGTAATGACAGCCATGTGACAGGTGTAATGACAGGAACATCAGAGGTCTAGTGACAGGTGTAATGACAGCCATGTGACAGGTGTAATGACAGGAACATCAGAGGTCTAGTGACAGGTGTAATGACAGCCATGTGACAGATGTTGTGACAGTTTCAGTGACCGAAGTGTGACAGGTGTAATGACAGCCATGTGACAGATGTTGTGACAGTTTCAGTGACAGAAGTGTGACAGGTGTAATGACAGACATGTGACAGATGTTGTGACAGTTTCAGTGACAGAAGTGTGACAGGTGTAATGACAGACATGTGACAGGTGTTGTGACAGGTGTAATGACAGACATGTGACAGGTGTGTTTACAGGTGTAATGACAGACATGTGACGGATGTTATGACAGACATGTGACAGGTGTGATGACAGGTGTAATGACAGACATGTGACAGATGTTGTGACAGACATGTGACAGGTGTGATGACAGGTGTAATGACAGACATGTGACAGATGTTGTGACCGGTGTAATGACAGACATGTGACAGGTGTGATTACAGGTGTAATGACAGACATGTGATAGATGTTGTGACAGACATGTGACAGGTGTGATGACAGGTGTAATGACAGACATGTGACAGATGTTGTGACCGGTGTAATGACAGACATGTGACAGGTGTGATTACAGGTGTAATGACAGACATGTGATAGATGTTGTGACAGGTGTAATGACAGACATGTGACAGGTGGTGTGACAGGTGTAATGACAGACATGACAGGTATGGTGACAGGTGTAATGACAGACATGTGACAGGTGTTGACAGATGTCGTGACAGGTGCAGTGACAGGTGTGTTCACTGTGTGTGTGGTTGGCAGTGCGGTGCCCGGTGGAGAGCGCCTTTTCCCAGCAGGTGCAGAGGGCACTGGAGATGGGCAGGGAGGAGATCAGGCTGGAGCACTGCAGTCTGCTGCCTCAGACACCACAGGACCTGCAGCTCATGTTTGACAGCTGCGTCTACACCAAGCTGAACTTGAATCAGCAGGTACACAGGGCACACTGCTCTGCTTTCATTGGCAGTCACATGGCCTGATTCTACATACATGTGTGTGTGTGTGTGTGTGTGTTTTAAGGGTGATGAAAGTGCTAGCCTGGTAGCTTAATACTACAAGAAAATCAGTTGGTAATAGCAATGTTTTCTAAGAGTTAGCTTAGATGGTGACTTTTTTTCCCACTTCACCTTGGCACTATGCTGTGCCTGCCTGCCCTCTCTCTCAACCATACAACCCTCTTCCCTGCCGAATGGGGAAAACGCCGCTCTTACTTGGACCCTTGGCCACAACCAGAAAAATAAAAGTCGCACAACAAAGAAGGGACTGTGCTTGAGTTCGTTTATCAAGTGCAAAGTGTCAGCTGTTCTCTTCCAAGAACTGAGGCAAGCAAGGGAAGTCACTGTGTAGAGCAAGAAGTGAACAGGAAATTTTGAGTGTCTGCAGCCCACTACTGGCAGAACTGTGCAAACTTAGCCAGACAAAAAGAACGAGAGTAGGCAACATGAAAAGGAGAGATGCTTGTTTTCTACTCACTGAGTGTTGGTGATATTTGCAATGGCATTTTAAAACAGCTCAGCTGATTCTTGCACTACAGATTACAAATTTCTGTTGTTGATTATTCTGCATTGACAGTGAAATTCCCAAGGCCTCTGTGTGTAGTGTGCGAATACATTTGAGTTTGTGTATTTTATGTGAATGTGGAACCTCATAACACTTTCCAGGTTAAGAAGTGAGAGAGCTGAATGATCAAAATGTCAAGTTTGTTAAACTTTTCTTTGTCTGTGCTACCACACAATACATTTCTTTTGAAAATAAAAAGGAAGGTTAAGGTTAAAGATCCCATAGCCTATTGGCTATAGGGGCAATGAACTGTTAGGGGTCACCATGTCTAGGGCACCGCATGTTGAAAGGCAGAACCTATCCCTCACCATCCACCTCCTTTAACCTTCACCAAACTGAAACAGGTACACACATACTGCTGGGTGGACAGAGAAGGTTTTCAAACTGAAAAAATCTCCCCTCCCCCAGGTGGTTTGAACACACATCCATCTGGTCTGCAGGCAAATGCTCTAACCGTTTGGCCACAAACCGCTTCTGTCCACAAAGGTCAAAACAGCGTCCTACGTGCTCTGCTGCCTGCAGTGTCATAAACTAATCTTTGGCCACAAGGGTTTGGATTTTGGCTACAGTTTTTTTCTGTCAAGTACTTAAAAAAAAGCGCCTTTTACCGTATCTGGTGTTTGCATGTCAGTGTATGTTTGAGCATTTAGAATGGACATTAGGGAATTCATGTGTGTCTCAGAGAGGAAAGCGTTGGGGTTTACAGAGGTAAACAGTAAGGATAACGATGCGTGTTTGTCCATCTGTTTGCTTGTACATTTGTGTGTCTGTGGTATGCGTGGTTTAGTCATGAGGGAGCTATGTTACAAAGTGACAACAGTGATGATTATCAATGTAGCTGAACCTTCATGATCTGCTTACAGGTTCTTAAGGGATTCCTGGATCTGCGCTGTGCCAAGAACCCCTACTTTTTGAAAGGTCAGATCCGACATCATCATGGCTTACCTGGATGTTTTGTGCCCTGTCAGATCAAACAGTATCCCTGCTGTCTGAAAGTTCTGTACCGGAAATTTCCTCTTTTGGGGCACTCTTTTTCAGTCTTTGTATGTGTGTGTGTGTGTGTGTGTGTGTGTGTGTGTGCAAGCATGTGTGTGTGCGTGTTTGTGTATGCGAGTGCGAGCATGTGTGTGTGTGGTGTGTGTGTGTGTGTGTGTGTGTGTGTGTGTGTAGTTTAATTTTTCTGTCCTTTGTAACTGTGGTCCGCTGTATTGTTCTTGCTTTGTGGCCCATTCATCTGCCCTTGTTTTAGATGGTTTTTGTTAGTTTACAGCTTGCCAAATACTTTGTCCTAACCTTGCAACGTTTGTCACAAAAATGTACACACTTTTCAGAATAGACACCAGCCGTTCATTCTATGGTGTCTGTTTATTGCTAGTTTTGGTCATTTTTTGGGAGGGTCAAGGGCCAAATGTTGGGACGAAAAGTTACGCAGAATGGCTGCCATTCTCAGCACCACCCTGTCTTACACTAGCTCATGGAAATCTGTAAATTAGCTGTTGTAAACTGTTGTGACAGGTGTGTTGAGTTGTCACTTTTTAAAAAAGTTTTCAGGGCAGGTCATTTAATTGCGAGATGTGGACATGACCCAGACTATGTTCTGCATGTAATGACTATGTTCTGTATGTAATGACTATGTTCTGCATGTAATGACTATGTTCTGTATGTAATGACTATGTTCTGCATCTAATGACTATGTTCTGTATGTAATGACTATGTTCTGTATGTAATGACTATGTTCTGAATTTAATGACTATATTCTGTATGTAATGACTGTTCTGTATATAATGACAATGTTCTGTATATAATGACTATGATCTGTATGTAATGACTGTTCTGTATGTAATGACTATGTTCTCTATGTAATGACTATGTTCTCTATGTAATGACTAGACTATGTTCTCTATGTAATGACTAGACTATGTTCTGCATGTAATGACTATGTTCTGTATGTAATGACTATGTTCTGTATGTAATGACTATGTTCTGTATGTAATGACAGAGCTGAAAGGGCCCTGATTGGTCCAGGGGGCACTGATACAACTGACACTCTCCCGATTTCTTCGGGTTACAGTGTCAGCATCATGACAGTCCTGCCGACAGCACAGGGCCCTGTCAGGGCTGACATTAACAGCACAGGGCCCTGTCAGGGCTGACATCGTGGAAAAAGAAGGCCATGTCATAAAAAAAAAATGAAACAAACACTAACAACAACAGCATACACACACACACACACACACACACAAAAAAAAAACACAACATACACACATCTCAGACATTCACAGTTTCCTGTTGTTTATCACCCAGTTGACCTCAGGAGTCCATATCAGGGCTCACACACACACACACACACACACACACACACACACACACACACACATACACGCGCGCACACACACACACACACTCACACTCACACACACAGTCACACACACACACACACACTCACACTCACACACACACAGTCACACACACACACTCACACACACACACACACACACACACACACACACACACGCACACATACACGCACACACTCACACACACACTCATTCACTGCTCAACAGCAGAACTATTGACAGGCCTTCAGGCGGATAAAAACTATGCTGTACTGTGGATGCCAGCCAGTCTGCATGATTTTTTCACCCTCAGATTGAAAACGAGAAAAGAAAAAAGAATGAATGAAAAGCAGGACATCAAAGCTTTAAAGAATGAATGAAAAGCAGGACATCAAAGCTTTAAAGAATGAATGAAAAGCAGGACATTAAAGCTTTAAAGAATGAATGAAAAGCAGGACATCAAAGCTTTAAAGACTGGCAGATAGTGTCCATTACGCAGTCTTGACAGTTTCACTACCTAGTAATCAGACTACAGCAGAGAAGGTGGCATATGGTGAAATGCAACAACAACAACAAATAAAAAGAAATGAAAAAAAAAAAAAGTTAAGACTTTCCAGAACAAACGCTGCCAAAAGGATCACAATGGCTAAAAAAAAACACACCAAAAATACAACAGTGTGTAATAGGAAAAGATAGGAAAGGGCAGAGTTAAAAGGAGTAACTGAAAGAAGAAACAGCGGCCAGCACAGAATTTCTAGATGATAGTGATACATTTTCTGTCTCATTTTGATAACATGTCAATTTATATCGCTTGCAATGTTTGCTTATAATATCATTCAATACATACATTCATATATCTCAGTGTTGAAAGCAGTTACATTGTATCAGTCTTTTAAGAGATGATTCTGACTGATGACCCTAAGAAAATATTGAATACATTCCTGACTGTGTTGATGGCATATGTACAGCCTGCATCATGCATGGACACCTTAATGCATGGGATGGCTGGAGATATCTCATCATATTCCAGCAGATCTGACACCACTGGTCGTGTGACATTTGTGCTCTTTTCACATAGAACAGTCAATCCTTCAGAATTGTTTTTGCGGTTATCCCCTTCATGGTGTAAATATTGCACCAGGAATCCAGTGATATGCTACAGCATTGTTGTCACTGCAATTTATGTTAAAGCCTCCAGTGCTCTGTGTATGTTTTTCAGTCTTCCGTGCCTTGGCGACGGATGAAAATGTGTCGCTGCTAGAGAACACCTGTCATCGCATCACCGTGCCTTCACAGCTTATCTGGGGGGATCATGATCAGGTACAATGCTCTGTAACCATGCGGTTTTCATGACTACTCTCCTCCCCGTTCCCCTCTCATCCCTTGCCAGTTTTCTCCAGCGTATATCATTTCATTGTTGTAAAAGGAAGTTACCAGGGGAAGTTTTGAAGTCAGGAGTCTCCACAACTCTCTGTCCTGTCAACAGGGTAGAGGTGTTGTCACCAGTCCTGTCCTTCACAGTATCCATCCAAGGCTTCTCCCATTTGCCTCTGTGAGATCCACCCTCCACTGTATCATGTAGAATGATCTTTAACAGGAAGTCATGGCAAGATACATGTCCACCCTCCACTGTATCATGTAGAATGATCTTTAACAGGGAGTCATGGCGAGATACATGTCAACCCTCCACTGTACCATGTAGAATGATCTTTAACAGGGAGTCATGGCGAGATACATGTCCACCCTCCACTGTACCCAGCAGAATGGTTTTGGACAGGAATCATGGTGAGATACATGTCCACCTTCCACTGTACCCTGTAGAATGGTGTTGGACAGGAATCATGGTGAGATACATGTCCACCCTCCACTGTACCCTGTAGAATGGCCTTGGACAGGAATCATGGTGAGACACAGGTCCACCCTCCACTTTACCATGTAGACATGGGGAGATATGTGTCCACACTCGACTGTATCCTGTTGAATTTTGTTGGACAGGGAGTCATGGCGAGATGCACATTCACCCTCCTCTGTACCCTGTAGTCTTAGGTAGGATGGAGGTGGGGGGAGGGGTACTATTGGATAAGAAATCTGATATAGATAAAAATGTTCAAGGGAAACAAGTCTTTGACAGGAGGGAGTCATTATCGGAAGTGTCTTTATAGGTGTGTTCAGTGTATCGTCACAGAAGGGATACCAATGAAGACCTTACCATTGTCAACTGTTCTACCAAATGAATCAACATTGAAGTTCAGCACTCACATACAACTCAACTGGCATATTTCTATAAAGTTATTTTGTGTACTCATATGTATGTAAAAGGAGGTCACTCAAGTGATCCGTTAGACTTCAAGATTCAGAGAATCAACACCACAAATCCTTGTTGACTGAGACAATGTGTTTCCAGATAATTCAGCAGCAGCCCTACATGTAATCCCACAGACTTCATTATCCAGTACAACACATCCATACCAGCTGTGATAAGTGATTTGTCTACAGGTCATTCCATGACAGTTGTACATATAACTCCACACTCTTCATGGACTTGAAAAATCTGTACAGTAAAGCCATGCTGACCAAGAAAGTCTGTCTCCAGATCATTCCATAACATGAATACAGCTGATCTCAATGAGTTCATGACCTGCATTCAAGACATCAAACCCACATTGAGAAACTCTGTTTTGAGATTCTTCCATAGGAGCCTCACTCCCCCTCCCTCCCCCCTCCCCCTGTGGCTTGATGAACTCTGTGGGTCAGTGCACCAGATCCATGCTGACAGCGATCACTGTCCCCCAGATCATCCACCCTAGCGGAGCCAAGGTGCTGCAGGAGAAGCTGCCCAACTGTCAGGACGTCACCATCCTGGAAAAGTGCGGCCACAGCGTGGACATGGACCGACCCTACGCCTGCTGCTCTGCCCTGCTTCGATTCCGCGGAGACAAGCTCCCCAAGCAAAAGTCTGTGTAATGTGGGACACACTCTGCTGCTGCTGTGGTACAAGTTAGTTAGGAATGAACAATCTTGATTGTGTTTTAATTTGAGTATGTGCACAGCTGATGCCAGAGTGATTATGAGAAAGATGGAAATGTGAAATGTTCAGGGATTCAGTGTTTAACAAAAAGATATTTTGTTCAACTTTGTTAAATGTACTAAACTGCACACACACACACACACACACACACACACACACACACACACACACATATACACACACCTATGCACAAACGCATGACTTTGAAAAAAGTTGATCTCAGTGGGTAAACATTCCCATTGTATTGCTATTATTTATTGGTATTCAGAAATGAATGGATCAAGACTTTTGTGGATCATATTTCTTTATGAGAAAACCACCTTTCAGCCTTTCCATTTATAAAGGTTTGCTGAAGTTTAGAGCAAAGCCTGACCGAGTCATGCATGCTTTGGTTAGGTATTGATTTGTGCTGCAAAATGAACTAAGCTTTAAGAAATTTTCCTTAATTATGATTGAAATGCTGTGATGGTATTCTGCATGATGTACAGTGTAATCACGGTATGATGTTCAATATGCAACAGTATGGTATATACTTTACAACATACTGTTGTATACTATGCTTAGAGTGATGTACACCATGCATTATAATGATAGCTTGTGAACACTGCAGCCTAATGGGCACCCTAGGAGTGACTGATAGCAAACAGCAATGTGTACACGCCTACAGAAGTTCGCTGACATCAAATGAAAAGATTTGGATTCCTAGAAACAAAGCCCTCTCCAAAAGGATGGTTTTGATGAAATGCTTGTTTCTCTAAAATCCCACAGGTTGACCTTTACCCTGCTTCCTGGAAACCCATGATCCCCAGACACAATGAAATCATTACATCATGTGATAATGGAATGTTGGTTGTTTGTCAAAAAGCCAGGTAGTTATCTGTTGGCCGATTTTGGTGCGAGCACATCAGAAGGGAAAGAAATAGTCGGTTGTGTCATGTGAAGTCTTACACTTCTGATACTGCTGGTCATGGAGGACCCATAAAGAGTGGTAAGTGGACAGAGCAAGGCGTTGAGCATGGGTCATTGGCGACCTGCATTCTTGGTTTAGGAATAAGCTCTCGAGGACTCTGATGAGTATGGGTCTTCCATGACCCGTATGAGCAGAAGAGGGATAAACCCTGTAAAAACACACAATTATGCCTATGTAAACTCTCTGGGTCATGGGCGACCTGTATTGTTGTGAGTTTGCAGTCCAATGCAGCATCGAATAAAGGTTGGCGCGTCTTTAGAACTACTGAAAGGAAATGATTGGTGGATTAGTTTAGCTGTATATATGATGATTTCCTCTGATCCTCCAGCCATCTCCATCCCTCACCCTTATCCTCCCTGCACCTCCTCTCATCCCCACTTGACTTGTTTTAATCCTTGCTACCTTCCAGAGTTGAGGGCTCAGGTTCCAATGATCCCTCGTTCAAGTCTCAAAACTGCTGAGAGTCATGATGGAATATCTCTTTCCCTCCTAATTTCTGTATTGTAGCTTTATTCTTCCCTCATGTATACATGCATATATAAGCACACACATACTTATTGCAAAATAAGCTGTTTCATGTGACTAGAAATGGCATGCCAAACTGCACACGCAGACTGACTGCTAAATAACCTGTCCTGACTGCTAAATAACCTGTCATGTTACCTATGACTAGAAATGGCATGCCAAACTGCACACACAAACTGACTACTAAATAACCTGTCATGTTACATATGACTAGAAATGGCATGCCAAACCACAAGCACAGACTGATAACCTATCATATTTCATGTGACAAGAAATGGCATGCCAAACTGCACACGCAGACTGACTGCTAAATAACCTGCCATGTTACATATGACTAGAAATGGCATGCCAAACCGCAAACGCAGACTGATCACTAACCTATCATGTTTCATGTGACGAGAAATGGCATGTCAGACCATCGAAACTTGGAAATGGTGGCATTAGTGCGGTAAGGCAAAGTCTGCTTTCATACAGACGAGATGAATCGTGCCCATATCCTTATGATCGTGTCTGTATTGGTTTTGTGCTATTACGCACAGCCACACAGTTGACCAACCAATGCTTGCAATATCAGACACTGCCCCATGCTTGGATTCCCACTGTGCTTTCCCACAAGGAGTTTCTGATCAGCACGAAAAATAGTCATCATACATTATGGATATTCCACAAGTCAGCGCTTTAAGAACTGTTGTTTTTTTAATCAAAGAAACTGTTGGTTTGAATATCCAGATCCTAGTTTTTCCAACTGGATGATCCTAGTGTCTTGACCTGGATGGTCTGCTGCTTTAAAGACTATTTCTTTTAAACTAAAGGAACTATTCGTTTGTGTATTTTTTTTTTAAACCTAAGTAACTATTGGTTTGTGTTTTTTTTTTAAACCAAAGTAACTATTGGTTTGTGTGTTGTTTTTTTAACCTAAGTAACTATTGGTTTGTGTATTTTTTTTAACCTAAGTAACTATTGGTTTGTGTATTTTTTTTTTAACCTAAGTAACTATTGGTTTGTGTTTTTTTTTTTAAAAACCAAAGTAACTATTGGTTTGTGTGTTTTTTTTTTAACCTAAGTAACTATTGGTTTGTGTGTGTGTTTTTTTTAACCTAAGTAACTATTGGTTTGTGTTTTTTTTTTTTACCTAAGTAACTATTGGTTTGTGTATTTTTTTGAAACCAAAGTAACTATTGGTTTGTGTATTTTTTTTAAACCAAAGTAACTATTGGTTTGTGTGTTTTTTTAAACCTAAGTAACTATTGGTCTGTTTGTTTTTTATTTTTTTTTTACCTAAATAACTATTGGTTTGTGTATTGTTTTAAACCTAGGTAATTATTGGTTTCTGTATTTTTTTTTTCAAACCTAAGTAACTATTGGTTTGTGTTTTTTTTTAACCTGAGTAACTATTGGTTTGTGTATTTTTTTTTAACCTAAATAACTATTGGTTTGTGTATCATTTTTTAAAAACTAAGTAACTATTGGTTTTGTTTTGTGTATATTTTTTGTTTTTTAACCTAGGTAACTATTGGTTTGTGTTTTTTTTTTAACCTAAGTAACTATTTTGGTTGTGTTTTTTTTTACTAAGTAACTATTGGTTTGTGTGTGTGTGTGTTTTTTTTAAACCTAAGTAACTATTGGTTTGTGTATCTTTTTTTTAACCTAAGTAACTATTGGTTTGTGTGTGTGTGTGTGTTTTTTAAACCTAAGTAACTATTGGTTTGTGTATCTTTTTTTTTTAACCTAAGTAACTATTGGTTTGTGTGTCTTTTTCTTTTTTTTTAACCAAAGGAACTATTGGTTCGTGTATGTTTTTTTTTTTTTAACCAAAGGAACTATTGGTTTGCGGATTTTTTTTAACCAGAGGAACTATTGCTTTATGTATTTTTTTTTTAACCAAAGGAACTATTGGTTTGTGTATTTTTTTTTTTAACTAAAGGAACTATTGATGTGTGTATCCAGATCCTAGTTTTTCGAATTGGATGATCCTAGTTTCTTGAGCTGGATGGTCCGCTATCTTGTTGCACAATGATCATAATGATCAACAGACAGTTGTCTTCACTGAACGATCTTTTTTTTTTTCTTTTTAAGGCAGAAAATGGATTGCTATGCCCAGCAAAATACTGCACACTGGTGCTAGACAGAGAGAGATTAGTATGAATAGTGAACTTTGAACTGTTTTTGATATGCTCTGAAATCAATATTAGCAATCTTTTTGTGAGAAAAATGTAATACTTTTAAAGTACTGTGACATGAATGTTACATGCATCCTTTCTGAAATAATTATTTATGAATCAAGAATGCAAACTGAGGTCACCACAACTTGATCACAGGAAAGCTTTGGTATGGTTATCTCCCATTTCCTAGACCCGAACAGTTCCCAGAGCATGCTGAATGATCGCCTTTCCCTCCATGAATCCGGTATTGGCAAGTTGCTTGTAACACAAGGATCTTGGACTGTGACCTGAAGGATCATGCATAAAGAAAAAGGACAAGGACTGCTGAAGAACACAGTGATGAGTGACTTGTCCATCTTGACTGGCTGCCTTCAGGTTTGTCCAGTGAGGTGTGGCCTGAAGTGGCCCGCATGGAGACAGCATGGTGGGCGAGGGGTGTGGACAGGCTTAGGGGAAGGCAGGGTCTGCACCGAGGAGGGGGCAACAGGAGACTGGAGTGTGTTGAGGGGGATGGAGGGATCATGAGTGGGTGGTAGGAGGTCATGAGGGGAAAAGGTTTATGTTTGTGTGGTGTGGGGGGGGGGGGGGGGGGGGGGATTTGAGATGAGAACGGCTGAACATGGATTGGGTAATAGAGAATCAATGGATACAACATGTAATGGATTTGATGTAAGATTCAGATGCACTTTATGTGTGTTAACATAGCAAATGAAAGACATGACCTGTTTGAATATGTATACACTTGTATGGTCAAAGCCATTTTGTAATTTGTATGTTCTGTGTAATATTGGTATTGTTTGTTTCTTTTGTTATATACTTTATAGAAGGATTATGCATATTTGTTTATGTAAAGTAAGAGGCAACAAAGCCCTAACTAGCATTTCCTTTTTTTTCATATTCTTTGTGTTCCAGAAAAAAAGGAATGTTATGCTTAAAGTGGTTTGTAAAAGTATCAAACTTTTGGAGGCCATTTGGAATAGACTGTCTGTTACTGTTGTACAGTTTGGAGATCATTTGGAGCAAGTTGTTTGGTACTCTTGTACAGTTTGGAGATTGTTTTGTTTTAAAATGTGTTTTTAATCATCCTAACTAATGAACTAATGAAACAATGTTTTATAGCGATGGTATGCAAACTCAGGAAATTCTGACTCTGTGATTGTATGAATTACATGTTATATTTGTTGTGTGTTATTTCTCTTTGCACTGTGCAACATGTTTTTTCTGACTGAAAGTCTTTCATTTTTCCTCAACTTTTACCTCTGTATTCTGGTGATGTGTGCATCTTATTCATGGATAAATTTAGTGAAAGAAAGTAATTGGACTCCACGTTAGTGTCAGAAACAGCAGCAAACTCGCCCACACACTCCTTGGTTGAAAATTAACGGTACATATAGTTTCCAGCCCACTTTGAGAAGTGCTTCATTCAGGTTTACTGTGGGATGATGAGCAGTATGTTTGCTGTTTTTTCATGTTCAGCAACGAAGTTCAGAAACGTTCTCCCTTCGATCTACTTAACAAATGGTTATGACCTGTGATACTGCATGTTCACATCAAATGTCAGCGTAGGCATGCTGTCACACAACATCCACTTTTTGGTTTTTAATCCCCTTTCTTTGCTGCCCTCATGAACGTGGCACCGTGGAATTCTTCTCAGCCGCACGAATGTTCTGCTGTCAGACAGAAACCTGCAGACTGCGAGGCTTGAGATGAGATCATGAAAAACTGAAGACAACAAAGCAGAGAGAGAAAAAGTACAGCAGCTGTAAGACAGCTACACAAACCAACAGACTGGAGCAAGGCAAGCCAAAGCAGATATGATCACATGAGGTGCAGTGCAATACACAATAGAAAACAGACAAGTGAATTTCAGATGTTGCAAAGAAAACAAACAAAATACTTGAAACAATACTTCCCACTGGCTGTGTTTTCATTTGTGACGTGTGAAGAAAACACGAATGATGACGATTCACTGCTCTGTTTTGTATTGTGTGTCAAAAGAGCATCACTTTAGGCATTGTTGGTGTTCATTTGTCATCTTGGCTTCTGGACAGCAACACTGCTGTCTGCTTCAGTCTTCTGACCGAAGCAAGTTTAACTTCAACACAAACAAACAAACAAACAAAAACCTTGCGATCTGATTGTGATGAAAAGAAATCTTCCTCTGCCACTCCTGAACTTCAGCAGGCTGAAAAGACTGAGACAGACAGACTTGGTAGCTGATGAGAATGGACATGTTCTGGAAAGATTGGGCATGGGACAAACACATTGCTGTATTCTGATCTGTGGTGCATGAGAACGTTGCTCAGATACATGTATGTACGTTAGTGGCTGTGGAAGCAGCAGTTTTTTACGTCACTTGTTTTTACTGTACATACTTCTGCACATTGTTGGTTGAAAGAAATTCTAAGGAGAGCCTGACAGTACATGTTGGGAGAAGGAACCCTCTGTTTCAGCCCTGAACTCCCTGCACACAAAGGGCACGGGGCTGCATTCAGGTCATGACTCCTAGATGCCCTTCTGTTGTCACACATCCCCCCCCCCCCCCCCCCCCCCCCCCCTCCCAAATCCCGCTGGTATTACCAGGATCATTTTCCTTCACGCTTCATTTTCATTGTTGGGAAGCATCATTCATAGCCAATCAGTGAGGACTTTAAATCTAGCTGGTTAGAAACAAGGTGGTGATTGGTGCTTGACAATACACTTTGCAGACTATAATGTTTGGCAGATTTGTTTTAACTGAAAATGATATATTCAGATATGATCCCCTTCTTCTTGCTCTCCTTCCCCTCTAAATGTTCATCAAGCTGTGAACCTTGACAAACATTTTACTACAGGGCCTAGAACCCCTCTCATTTTACCTGAGACAAGACCCTTTTTATAGCCAGCAAATGACATGACGAAGAAGAAGATCCGACAACAGAGCTATCTTTTCCAGCTTTTTTGAGCACCAGAAAAGTCATACAATTGTTAAAGAAGTTTTCCGGAAAGATTTTGGATCTTGTTGTGTGTGCATTACTGATATATTGCTATCCATGACATGACTATGTAGACATTTAATAGTATGTACTGATTGTTTGCAGTTGAGAAGCTCAAGGTAGATAAGAAAGAGTAATAGGTTTGCTGATTTGTTAAGCTGTTTTTCTGTATTGTGTTTACTGCCTTAGTGTTATTACTCATACATTGGGGTTTGTTGCATTACAATTGAAAAATGTGTTACCTGTTGCTGCTGAATTCTTAATGTACCAAAAAACCTGATGTGGATAGGAACAAATGTTCTCTTTATTGATTTTTGTTGTTTTTAACATATTCACTTTTATCTACTTATCTGATTGCTGTGTTGAGTCCATGTTGAATTAACTACTTTTGTATTTGCTTTAATTTGTGTTATGTATGTGTGACATTTTATTTGTATTTTTTGTTTGTTTTTCACATGAAGATTATTTACAAAAAGCTAAGCCTAAACGAGATTTACCTAGTATGGTGAAGTGTGTTGTAAATTCTTACAAAAAGGATGCAAGTTGGAATGAGTGCACGTTAGAAATGTGAGCAGTCTGCCCTGTCAGCATTTGAAAGCCCTGAGAAGTCACTGCCTTGCTGATAATTTATTTTCAAAAAGGATAGTGCATGTTTTTTTTGGGGTGGGTGGGGGGGAGGGGGGGTTGTGGATGGGATTGAACCAACGATATGATGCATCGTTTTCTGAAGTGTTTTAGACATGTGGGTGGGCACTGCACTCATTTCAGTCTCAACCTCTTCCTAAGGATTTACAACATGCTTCACCTTACTTGGCAAGTCTGGCTTAATTCTTACAGTTCTTGCTCATAGGCTGTAGGCCTCTGCTTCCATGCACATGAGATTTGAGAGCAACAGTGACTGCGAGGGATATCCTATACATAGTGTTACTGTGAATGAATACTGACAGTAACTTGTTATTTGTTAGTTAACGCTCAGTTTGTCCCACCTCAGTTGTTGTGGAGGTAGCTGTCCATCATTGTCTGTCCCACGTTGGGCTGACTCTTCATCCTTTCTTTAACGATCTTTTCATAGTACTTTCTGTATGTGGCTGAGTTTGTCCAACCTGCTGCCTTCATTATAGTGTCCACAAATGCACCTGCATGTTTGACGGCCAGTGTACTAGCTGATCTAGTGCTGTGTGATGTGTATTCAGATGTGTCAGTGCCTATGCATGTGAGCGTGCATTTCAGCCAGTTGTGTCTGTGCTAGCTGCTTTGTGGGGGTGCAAGCAGGGTTAAAAATAGACTGTCTGTTTCCCTCTCAGTGTTTTGGTTTTCACCAAATACACAGGCAGTGTGTGAATGAGACACAGTGCTTTGCTTTCACAACTTGGCAATTCAATGGGCTGTAAGAGAGCTCCTCCACAAGACTGTTTAGTAAAGTATTTACAAAAAATGTATATCTTCCCTCCGTCAGTATCATACATTCAGGGCTGATTTTCAGTGCTCTAGTCTCTGCTTCTTCAGCCCTGGTACTACATTTTGCAACCTCTTGTCACCCTGACCAAGACCTGCAGTAACCTTACCCCCCCCCCCCCCACTCCCCCCTCCTCCTACTCCCTGTTAGCAGGTTGGTATCTCTGGCCTTGGCCTTTGCATCCCTGTTCCTGCTGATTTTGTCCCCACATTTCTTGACTGACTTTTTGAGGTTTGCTTTCACTACAGCAAGTGACTTGTCAAAGTCAGGCCTGATGTGGATACAGCCTTCCCGGCTTCATGGGTATTTGAGGTGCACATACACCGGCAGCTTCAGCGGGTGGCTTTGACCTGAGTAAATCTCTCCTTTTCTGTGCAGATCTGTGGTGGCTTGGCCGGTCAAGGCCAGAGCATTAGCCAGGTTTTCGATGCACAATGCTGTCTTGGTGAGAAGGGAGGGTGTGGGAGTTCGTGCTGGGGAGGTACCTTCCATCTTTGTTCTCTTCACTATGAAGGGAAGTTGGCCAGCACACTCAGTGATTACTACTGCCACTTTGCTGATGTTCTTCTGGTGGTGGAGAGCCGTATGTCAGCCTTTCTCGCTTGGTGCTGTAATGCATTGAATATTTCTTGACTTGTGCAGGGCACATTCATATTTGGGCAGTTTTCAGGGACTGAGTATTCCAGCAAACGTTTTTCATAACTGTTCATCTTGCAGTCTCTCCCAATTGTCCCAGCAATAATTTCGCTAACGTCTGACTGACAGACGGGAGGGAAGTTCCTTTCTTTTCTGTCACTGCGAAGGATGATGCAAGTTCTGTTTACTCATCATTAGCTGGTGAAGGATTACTTTCTTCCCTGTCACTGTCTGCCAGTAATTGTTTTCACAAATCAGGGACAGTAGTGCTGTCACTTCTGCTGCAAGGCTGCCCTCCTTCTTCGTCATCCTTAATGACAGCAGTGCTGTCGCTTCTGCTACAAGGCTGCCCTCCTTCTTCGTCATCCTTAATATGCTGTTGCTTCTGCTGCAAGGCCGCCCTGCTTCTTCGTCATCTGTAATGACAGCGGTGCTGTCGCTTCTGCTGCAAGGCTGCCCTCCTTCATCATCCGTAATGACAGCTGTGCTGTCACTTCTGCTGCAAGGCTGCCCTCCTTCATCATCTGTAATGACAGCCGTGCTGTCACTTCTGCTGCAAGGCTGCCCTGCTTCTTCGTCATCCGTAATGACAGCTGTGCTGTCACTTCTGCTCCAAGGCTGCCCTGCTTCTTCGTCATCCGTAATGACAGCCGTGCTGTGACTTCTGATGCGAGGCTGCCCTGCTTCATCATCCGTAATGACAGCGATGCTTGTTCTTGGCCTTACTTTTGCTTTTTAGCAGAGGGTTGATCAGTGGCCTCTGCATTATGTTTCACTTGGGTTGGGACAGCCTTTGTTTTGTTCTCTAGGCCATCCAGTCTTTGTAAAAGAGTTTGAATGACAGTTACTGTTTAATCAAGGGAGGGGGAAGTGTGTGCAGGGGCTGCATGTGTAAGGTGCGCTGGTGGCATATTGTCCGATGTCGGCGACATCTTGTCATTGTCCGTTAGCAGACACTCAACTTCATCTGTTGATTCGTATTCCATATCAGACTTTTTTCTTTTCTTTTCTTTTTCTTTTTTAAAAATCTAATGGGAAAATTACAGCACAAAGCACAACCACTCTGAGTTAGCAACAGCAGTTGTGCCAGAGCACAACAGAGCATGTATATTAGTTTGAAGGTCAGACGCGAACTGATGGGGTGGATTGCATGCATTTCTCTTGTGCATGGAAGTGGAGGGCTACAGCCTATGAGGAAGAATTAGATCGACCAGGGGAAAGCAGTTTGAGTTTTGAAAAGATGATGTTGATTTCTATTATTAGTGTTGATGTAGTGCTGCTCTTGATCTTGTCAAAAGATTCATCCCGTGGTCTAGTCAGACTGAATAACCTGATCTAAAACCAATCCAAGATGAGATAAGATGAATTCAACTGATCATTTGAATGAATGGCATGTACTATTATCACAATATGAGTAATTAGTCAGACAGTGTTTTGCAAATGTCCAACCAAACGAAAAAAAAAAAAAAAGGAGACACACTGAGTCCACACAGACGATGGCGTTGAAGCACAACATGCATTACCAGCATTCTCTGTCAACAGTGAAATCCCACGAGTAGTCCTCCAACATACAAAAAACATGCATTTGCCAGATTTTTGAGAGACGAATCACTTAGCTTTTGAAAGATCAAATTTTAGAAATAAGGCCATGATAACTATTGCTCAGTTCCACATTCGATTGTGTTATTTGATACGTCTTTTGACAGAAATTATTCTTGAAAATGTTGAGACTGCAATCAATAAGACTTAACACTCCATAGGCAGAGGTGAGGCCGAACAGAACGTCCAGTGCCAGTACTCTTGGGCTGCGACAGTTTCCATAATAGTCCAGCGGAGACTGTTGTGTTGTTTTCTGCAGTCTGAGTTGACCGACTGGCAAAATGCAGTCAATGTGTTGGTCAGATTTTCGTCTGTTGTTCTGTAGGGTGATGTTACAAGCATGAAGATAATGTTCTACAGTCACCGTGTGTGATTTGTTGCTTTAATACTTCTCTGTCAATGTCAAACTATTTCTCTTTTATTGGAGTGTCAAGAAATCCGTATTAGTCACTGAACTGGTTGACTGACTGTCTGGGTATTTGTTGAAAACTGAAATGAAAATATCACCATCCAACATAACAATAATAGTAATAATAATAATAGTAACAAAACAATAATAGTAACAACAACAACAACAACAACAACAATAATAATAACAGCACACTATCCAGAAAACTGCTCTAGGTGCTTTATAAAAATGATGGTTATGCATACAGCACACAAATATTCTACATAATGTATTACATCATATTACAGATATACACATCAAAATGTGATTTATATACATAAACATGCCCATACACACATTCCCATACAACAGCACTTACATACAGGCATGTGCACACTTGCATAAACAAACCATGCGTAGTAGTACATACTGTTTTAATGAATGTTCCACACCCTGACCTATTGCCGAAATAACAGATGAGTTTTAAGGCCAGGTTTAAAAGAGGCAAGGGAGTAATATAGTTCGGGATTGTCTTGGAGTCTGTTCCATGTCACTGAGGCTTGGAAAGAAAAAGATCTCTGTCCGTAAGTCTTAGTTCTGGTTTGAGGTATCCTGAGAGGTTGAGTATCAGAAGAAAAGTGGAGCAGGTCAGAAAGATACTTTGGATCAGAGCCACTGACAGCAGAAAAAAAGGAGAAAACATTGTAGTACACACCGCTACACTACACTGCACTGTACTACACCTACACTGCACTGCACTGCACTGTAGTGCACTGCGCTACACTACAGTACTGCACTGAATTGCGTTGCTCTAAACCACACTGCACTGCGCTACACTACACTGCACTGTACTACACCTATGCTGCACTGCACTGCACTGTAGTGCACTGCGCTACACTACAGTACTGCACTGAATTGCATTGCTCAAAACCACACTGCACTGCGCTACACTACACTGCACTACATCGGCATTACAATGCATTAAATTACACTGCACTGCACTGTGCAGCAATGTACTGCACATACTACACTGAAGAACATTACACCATACTGCGCTGCACTACACTATGCTGCATTACACTTCACTACACTGCACTGCACTGTACAGCAATGTACTGCACATACTACACTGAAGAACATTACACCATACTGCGCTGCACTACACTACGCTACATTACACGTCACTACACTGCACTGCACTGTGCAGCAATGTGCTGCACATACTACACTGAAGAAGATTACACCATACTGCGCTGCACTACACTATGCTGCATTACACTTCACTACACTGCACTGGACTGTACAGCAATGTACTGCACATACTACACTGGAGAACATTACACCATACTGCGTTGCACTACACTACACTATGCCACACTACACTACATTAAAGCACACTACACTGCACTGGGCTGAATTGCACATACTGCACTACACTGCGCCACACTACACTACATTAAACCACACTACACTGCACTGCGTTGCACTTCACTGCATCGCACTAAATTGCTCACACTACACTAAATTACACTATAATGCACTGCTCTTCGTACACTATACCATACTGCACAGCACTACGCTACATTACACTGCCATTACGTGACACTACACCACATTACACTGCACTACTCTACACTGCACTGCAGAACATATATACTACACTACACTCGGTACACTACACCCCACTACACTGACCATCTACACTGCACTGCACTGTACTGCACTGAAAATAACTGCACTACACCGCAGTACATTACAACACAATACGACATTGCACTACACTGCAGTATATTACAACACAAAACACCATGCGATACTGCTATGGGACTGATTTCTGCAAAAAGCCCGAGAACATTGCCTGAAGTCAGAAGAGGGACTCATGCCTTTGCTTCTTAAAAACCAGTCAACAGCTGCATGGCAGACAGCATCAAGTGGAGGGGGAAGCATGCCACCATCTGCTTCAGGATCACATGTACTCATCCACCAACCAAAGAAAAATCAAAATCATTTCAGCAATGCCTCCTCTGCCTGTCTGTACATCGGTGTGTGTCTGTTGTTGTTGTTCTTCAGTTTAACGTCCTTCCACTATAAGTGATTCAGACAAATGTGTGTGTGTGTGCGTGCGTGCGTGGGTGGGTGCATGCGTGCATGCGTGTGTACATGCGTGTGCATAAGCATGTGCGGTCATGTGCCTGCGTGCACAAGCCAAACCCAAAGGGCCACCTGCATGCACACGCGATCGAACAATCATTCACTCATTCTTTTCAAATAACACCCCCTCCCCGGTTTAGTCTCCGTCTTCCCTCTCCTCCATATGATAGCGAGACCCCAATGTTGGTCAACATGTAGCATCTGCTGGCTCCTGATCACCCTGTATAGCTTGAACTATAGAAGGCATTTTGGGTACACACCATGGTCTAAGCCATGTCCTTTAGCGACACATATTTTCCACTGGCAATATATCTGCTTGGGTTGAAGACTGGTTCAGCCAGTATGCAAGTTTTATCGTGGCAGAAATGTGATACATCAAGTTGAAGGGGTGGGAATGCACCCTGCTCTGTACCAGCACATTGCTGAGTAAATGTGATACATAAGTTGAAGGGGTGGGAATGCACCCTGCTTCGTACCAGCACATTGCTGAGTCTAGGTGTAGTGGACCTTGTTGTTTTTTTAGTCCCCGAGTTTCTGAAACTCACGGTTATACTGCCATTTGGTCCTGGATTTCCGATCAACATCCACCAAACAAGACTTCCCCCAAGGGTGTAGCCTGGAGATCCAATAAACGGCGTTTAAGCGTGTCCATATTGATTTCGTACGTTGCTAGGCAACATTTTCAGATTTTCTCTTTTTTTGACCTGACATAAATTCACATACAGACCAAGATGCAGCAAATATCTTTTTCACTCACATTTCATGACCAGTTTGCCAGCAAAAATTACCTTCCGATACACAGGTAAGAGTTCGCGTAAATTTTCACCCTTCAAGATACGTATGCACACGTTCGAGTCCACAGTTACAGTTCAAGCCCAAAAGCTATACATTCTCTGTTATACTCAAAACTGCACTTAGCCTTTGTCAGAATATTGGCCATTACCAAAACATATTAATCGCACAGTCCAGCCCTTGACCCACACTGTGCCTAACTCGGAGATCCGAAAATAGTTGAGATTTACGTCCTCATAGCGAAAGCTTTTAGGGACATGTCTTTCATTCACGGTAGTCTTTAATCTCGGAGATCCAATGTCTGCTTCTTTTTATAGTACATTTTTCTCTCGTCTGTTAGGCTGTAGAAACATAAGTCCACACGCCATGCATAATTCGGCTATCCTTGCTGACATATGGCACTGAACTATTTACTGACCCCAATTTCCAGGAGAAAATCGTCTTTTTCACATTCAAAAATATGTTTATGCACAGCAGTCTGAAATTGTTTTCAAGAAAGCTGAAGCCGCTCTGACTTCTGAAGTAATAAGACTGAAACAACAACAACAACAACAACAACAAAGCTGACGACTTAGTCTCTTTCTGGACAGTCTCACACAGGCGCTGATGCACGTTGATAATTTCGGAAACTAACGCTCCCTTCTGAACTAGCTCGCTTACCAACGACTGTCCCTGGGGGACGGGAACTCAGACCCCTGATCACGTTCTTCAGCACCGTTCAACCTGTGCCCTGCCACGTCGCCCAATGTGGCCAGAGGGCGCAGAGCTCGGGAACAAACTGTGGGGCAGCCCAGTCTGAGCTGGTCAGCTGTTGAGATGATAACACTGAGCTGGTCAGCTGTTGAATAGATAACACTGAGCCGGTCAGCTGTTGAGAAGATAACACTGAGCTGGTCAGCTGTTGAGATGATAACACTGAGCTGGTCAGCTGTTGAGAAGATAACACTGAGCTGGTCAACTGTTGAGATGATAACACTAAGCTGGTCAGCTGTTGAGAAGATAACACTAAGCCAATCAGCTGTTGAGATGATAACACTGAGCTAGTCAATTGTTGAGATGATAACACTGAGCTAGTCAACTGTTGAGATGATAACACTGAACTGGTCAGCTGTTGAGATGATAACACTGAGCCGGTCAGCTATTGAGATGATAACACTGAGCTGGTCAATTGTTGAGATGATAACACTGGGCTGGTCAGCTGCTGAGATGATGACACTGAGCTGGTCAGCTGTTAAGATAACTGTTGAGATGGTAACACTGAGCTGATCAACTGTTGAGATGGTAACACTGAGCTGATCAACTGTTGAGATGGTAACACTGAGCTGATCAACTGTTGAGATGATAACACTGAGCTGATCAACTGTTGAGATGGTAACACTGAGCTGATCAACTGTTGAGATGGTAACACTGAGCTGATCAACTGTTGAGATGATAACACTGAGCTGATCAACTGTTGAGATGATAACACTAAGCCAATCAGCTGTTGAGATGGTAACACTGAGCTGATCAACTGTTGAGATGGTAACACTGAGCTGATCAACTGTTGAGATGGTAACACTGAGCTGATCAACTGTTGAGATGATGACACTGAGCCAGTCAGCTGTTGAGATGATAACACCGAGCCAGTCAGCTGTTAGGATGATAACACCGAGCCAGTCAGCCGTTGACAAGATAACACTGAGCCATTCAGCTGTTAAGAAGATACCATCGAGCCATTCAGTCCAAGACCCAGCGTGATGAGCAGTCAGGGCAGTCTGCAACCATCTTTGACAACCACAAAGTACAGAACAACGCTGAGGGAGCAGAGACAGAAGACGAGGAGGACCGAGAGGGGATGGAAATCAGGCAGGGAGCAGCACCGAGTGTTGGATGTCTGGACACGCTTCTCTGTCCACATGATTTCCCATCAGAGGGCCAACAGGCTTCTGTCACTGCACCAGGTGAAGAAGGCATACACCCACTTTGTCTATTCATTGACGAGGACTGTGAGGGGCAAGTCTTTTCCAACCATCTCTGTGAACAGCGACCAATGAACAACAGTGATCACACCAAATCGTTTACACACAGTAACACTCTTTAAAGCGGAATTGAAAACAAAACAAAACAAAACAAAACAAAAAAGAAAAGAAAAAAAAAACCTGATAGAGGTGCTGCTCATCTGCAGCCTACATTTTCAAGCTGAAAGAAAAAAAGAAGGTAAGGTAAGGTAAGGTAAGGTAAGGTAAGGTAAGGTAAGGTAAGGTAAGGTAAGGTTGCCCAGCCGACCGCAAAGTGCCATGCCAGGGCTGTCACCGCGTGGAAGAAAGAAAAAAGAAAGAAAGAAGATGCTGCAGATAAGAGATTCGGCAACAACAGCGTTGACAAAGGTGAAGGGCTCAAAAGAACGGTTACATTGCAGGTCAGCTTGAAGAAAACAACAACAACAAAAGAACCAACAAAAAGGCGCTGTGGAAGATCTGCTGCGCCAAGATGAAGAAGGCCGCCGTCTCCAGACCTGTGTCCTCTCAGCTCACTGGGAAGCACGGCAGAAAGAGGTGTCAGCCATGATCCGGCAGCTCTGAACGCCGGCTTGATTTCCAGCCTGTCCTGCGGCAGAAACTCTCTGGTCCGATCTTGTCCGTGTTGTGTATCGCAAGGGGCACTACAAGCACCTCACTGATGGTCAGCTGTTGAAGCTGCCCCAGCAGGCAGAGTCACCAGAGGCATTGACAGGGCTGTCTTTGTTGTTGTCTTGCGGAGCGTTTCCATCACATATCTGATGACCGGCGTATGTTCTGATTGATTCGTCTGTTTGATGGGTGATTGTGTTTTTGATGGGTTCATGTCTGAATACCGAGTACCACCTCCTCCTCCCCCATCCCCCTCTCCCTCACACCGTCCTTGGCTTTTCCTTTCGGTCTTTTTCATTCTCCCATCTTTGTCATTTTAAAATGGATTTTTGTTCTGGATACTTCGCCTACACCAGATGACACCTGCGACAGGTGGATTTAATCTTGTGCTGTTGCAGCCTAAAATGGAGTTATTTCATTTGATTTATTTACCTATTGATTCCTTCAATGCCAGTATCTATCAAAGAGTGCTTGCACATTCATCACACTAGTCGTCGCATGGAAGAGACATTCAATGTGTGAGCACACCGTGAGCCGAAAGCTGGTTGGCGCTCTTTTGTCATGATGTGTTTGATCTATGTGTCACGTCGAAAGATCGGGGATTGATTTGGCCCACGTACATGGTCACGTGCGAGCAATTACACTGCTTTGTCACGGGGGATTCTGTGTGTTTCCCTTCATTCCCAGACCCAGTCAGCATGCATGTAATCCAATCTCTGTCAACAAACACCTACAGTTACGCAGATCACACGTTTGAAAACAGCGGTGCACGACAGGCGGGCAGGCTTGATCACTGGCTTTCAGAAGCGTGCCCTCTCTCCGCTGTAATCAATGGCTATTTTCTGCCCGTACAACACGGCATGGCCGACACGGCTCACTGATTCGCCTAGTTTGGTCACGTCAGGTATATATACAATACGAAATGCTGACGCAATGAACCGAAACAATAATCAACATTGATTGCTTTGTCCCTCCCCTCTCTCTCCAATCCTACGTCCCTCCCTTACCTTTTATGTCTGATCCTGTCCTCCTTGTAACGGTGTGTGTGTGTGTGTGTGTGTGTGTGTGTGACAGAGAGAGACGATGACAATGACGGTGTTTTATTGACAATAGTTAAACAACCCTTATGCCAAGGGAGTGCATGCGCAATTTCCACTTAGTGTTGCCAAACTCTGCCAACAATAGAAATGCGAGTCAAAAAACAACGGTACACACAGAAAACAGTTGAACAGTACTGATAACTAGAAAATGAAGAAAACGACCACTCATCAAACAATATTCCAGACCTGTCTTACCTCAAAATTGAACCATTAGTATTCTATGGAGTAAATTTTAGTTTTCTATGACAAAAAA
>CM065721.1:17966909-17971909 GCA_033310375.1 Conus canariensis
CATGCAGACGCTCATGTTTGTAAAAACGTCGCTCAAACGCACGTGCATTTGTTTGTTTTGTCCAAAGTAAGAGCACTTTTTTCTAGAATCATTGGAATGGGACAGGCTCCTGAATGTGCAGGAACTCTACAGATACTTGTTAACTTCCCCACATATCTTCATGACTCATCTCAGAATCTGTAAAGTGTCCTGTTTTGTTTGTTTGTTTGTTTGTTTGCGAGTTTGTTGTTCGTTCGTTTACCAATTGCTGCTTTTCGTGCACTCCGTACGCCAATATGGAGTTAAATTCCGAGTTCCAGGCAGATTAACGTTTGAGGTTCCTACCTTGCTGAATATACTTGATTCATGCATATGGAACCTCTCTATACGAATTCTCCAACCGTTTGATCTCCCACTGTGGAATGGTATAGAAATGTTCAACTGCACAAGCCTCTTAAAGCTTGTTTCCTACTGTTGATCGTCTTTCAAGTAGCTCAGTCCATGTGGATTCTTTGGTTGTATATGTTTTGTGTTATCACTATTTAAAAAGAGGATTCTCAAGGGAAACAGTATGAGCGCGCGTGCGTATGTCGTGCACGTTAGTCCTGTTGTCTTTGGACACGTGTTCAGTTCGTCAAAAATTCGCTCCGAAGTACACATCTGCAAAAGCATGTCTGTACGTGTCTTTGTCTAACTTCCTGAGGTGTGTGTGTGTGTGTGTGTGTGTGTGTGTGTGTGTGTGTGTGTGTGTGTGTGCGCGTGCGTGTGTGCGTGCGTGCGTGCGTGTGTGTTGGAGGGACGGGCGGAGAAGGGGAGAGAGGGAGGGTAGTTGGGGTGACGAGGAAGAAGGAATCGGGCGGGCGTACAGAGTGAACCACACGTAACTACAGTCTGCTGATCGTTTGACTAAGCAGTATATCAGTGGTATGCGGGAGGGGGGGGGGGGGGGGGAGATGGCAGAGACGAGAGGCAGTTGAAGGCCAAGGTGCTGAGGTGTAGGGGCACGGTCAGTTCCTACTTCCCAATACCTACCAAAGTCAGTACACCCTTCACTTTCAATCCTTTGATCGTTTCGAGAGAGGTTAGCCTTTTAACTCTTGGCTTCAACCCAACTCATTGTTTCTGAGCCATACTGACCAAGCTATTTCTTTCTTTCTTTCTTTCCTTCCAGCGTTAAGTCGGTGTTTTTATGTCTCGGACATATCTATAGGCCAGTTCAAAAACTCTCTTTGCTGGGAACACCGACAAAGAAAGAAAGAGTGGGGAAAACTTCATTTCCATCCAATATGACACGAGCACATGAAGAACGAAGTGCCGAATGAATTGACTTCACACCACTTCTGTTAAATGTTCGAAAGAACTGCATGCATCCTGGGTACATCTGCACCCGAATCAGCCAATGATCCGAACTAGGTATTGTATAGAGATAGGAGACAAATTTCATGTACAGGTTGAGAGAGAGAGAGAGAGAGAGAGAGAGAGAGAGAGAGAGAGAGAGAGAGAGAGAGAGATGTGTGTGTGTGTGTGTGTGTGTGTGTTGTGTGTGTGTGTGTGTGTGTGAGTGATTGGCCTAAGTGTCGATGTCAGGTGTGGTGAAGAAGTAGGATAGTAATGGAGCACACAAATCCTACTTGTCAGTCAGTCACACTAATCCCTGTAGTCTGCACTCCGGGAGAGCTCCGATTGCTTGCTCTCTCTCTCTCTCTCTCTCTCTCTCTCTCTCTCTCTGTGCGAGCGCGCGAGCGTGCGTACGTGTGTGTGTGTGTGCGTGTGTGTGTGTGTGTGTGTGTGTGTGTGTGTGTGTGTGTGTGTGTGTGTGTGTGTGTGTGTTAGGCGAGTTCAAGAGTGCACGTTAGTGCTGGTTGTGTGCATGAGTTTCTGTGTGTGTGAGTGCGTGTGTGCGCGCGCGTGTATATATGTGTGTACCCACACAAGCGCCCGTGTGTGTGTGTGTGTGTGCGTGTGTGTGTGTGCGCGCGCGCGCGCGTGCTGCGTGCGTGCGTGCGTGCGTGCGTGCGTGCGTGCGTGCGTGTGTGTGTGTGTGTGTGCAGTGAGTGGGTGTGGTGTATGCGATGTTTGTATTGTCAGCATGCTATACATGTTTGTTTGTAATTCGACGGCAGGGAAGAAAAGGGGAGTGTGTTCAGGATCCTACAAAGAAGGAAAGGGGGGGGGGGGGGGAGGGGGGGGGGGGAGGTCTTGATCCTACAGGGGAGGAGAAAGGGAAGTGTGTTCATGATCCACAGGGAAGGGGAAAGGGAAGTGTGTTCATGATCCTACAGGGAAGGAAAGGGAAGTGTGTTCATGATCCCACAGGGAAAGAGTGTTCATGATCCTACAGGGAAGGGGAAGGGAAGTGTGTTCATGATCCTACAGGGAAGGAAAGGGAAGTGTGTTCATGATCCTACTGGGAAAGAAAGGGAAGTGTGTTCATGATCCTACAGGGGGGAAAGGGAAGTGTGTTCATGATCCTACAGAGGGAAGGAAAGTGTGTTCATGATCCTACAGGAAGGAAAGGGAAGTGTTGTTCATGATCCTACAGGAAGGAAAGGGAAGTGTGTTCATGATCCTACAGGGAAGAAGGGAAGTGTGTTCATGATCCACAGGAAGGAAAGGGAAGTGTGTTCATGATCCTACAGGGAAGGAACAGGGAAGTGTGTTCATGATCCTACAGGGAAGGAAAGGGAAGTGTGTTCATGATCCTACAGGGAAGGAAAGGGAAGTGTGTTCATGATCCTACAGGGAAGGAAAGGGAAGTGTGTTCATGATCCTACAGGGAGGAAAGGGAAGTGTGTTCATGATCCTACAGGGAAGGAAAGGGAAGTGTGTTCATGATCCACAGGAAGTGTGTTCATGACCTACAGGGAAGGAAAGGAAGTGTGTTCATGATCCTACAGGGGGAAGGGAAGTGTGTTCATGATCCTACAGGGAAGGAAAGGGAAGTGTGTTCATGATCCTACAGGGAGGAAAGGGAAGTGTGTTCATGATCCTACAGGGAAGGAAAGGGAAGTGTTGTTCATGATCCTACAGGGAAGGAAGGGAAGTGTGTTCATGACCTACAGGAAGGAAAGGGAAGTGTGTTCATGATCCTACAGGGAAGGAAAGGGAAGTGTGTTCATGATCCTACAGGGGAGGAAAGGGAAGTGTGTTCATGATCCTACAGGGGAAAGGAAGGGAAGTGTGTTCATGATCCTACAGGGAAGGAAGGGAAGTGTGTTCATGATCCTACAGGGAAAGGGAAAGGGAAGTGTGTTCATGATCCTACAGGGAAGGAAGGGAAGTGTGTTCATGATCCTACAGGGAGGAAAGGGAAGTGTGTTCATGATCCTACAGGAAGGAAGGGAAGTGTGTTCATGATCCTACAGGGGGAAAGGGAAGTGTGTTCATGATCCTACAGGGAGGAAAGGGAAGTGGTTCATGATCCTACAGGGAGGAAAGGGAAGTGTGTTCATGATCCTACAGGAAGGAAAGGGAAGTGTGTTCATGATCCTACAGGGAGAAGGAAGTGTGTTCATGATCCTACAGGAGGAAAGGGAAGTGTGTTCATGATCCTACAGGGAAGGAAGGAAGTGTGTTCATGATCCTACAGGGAAGGAAAGGGAAGTGTGTTCATGATCCTACAGGAGAAAGGGAAGTGTGTTCATGATCCACAGGGAAAGTGTGTTCATGATCCTACAGGGAAGGAAAGGGAAGTGTGTTCATGATCCTAAGGGAAGTGTGTTCATGATCCTACAGGGGAAGGAAAGGGAAGTGTGTTCATGATCCACAGGGAGGAAAGGGAAGTGTGTTCATGATCCTACAGGGAGGAGGATGTGTTCATGATCCTACAGGGGAGGAAAGGGAAGTGTGTTATGATCCTACAGGGAAGGAAAGGGAAGTGTGTTCATGATCCACAGGGAAGTGTGTTCATGATCTCAGGGAGGAAAGGGAAGTGTGTTCATGATCCACAGGGAGGAAAGGGAAGTGTGTTCATGATCCTACAGGAGGAAAGGAAGTGTGTTATGATCCTACAGGGAGGAAAGGGAAGTGTGTTCAGATCCTACAGGGAAGGTGTGTTCATGATCCTACAGGGAAGGAAAGGGAAGTGTGTTCATGATCCTACAGGGAGGAAAGGGAAGTGTTTCATGATCCACAGGGAGGAAGGGAAGTGTGTTCATATCCTACAGGGAGGAAAGGGAAGTGTGTTATGATCCTACAGGGAGGAAAGGGAAGTGTGTCATGATCCTACAGGGGAAGGAGTGTTCATGATCCTACAGGGAAGGAAGGGAGTGTGTTCATGACCTACAGGGAGGAAAGGGAAGTGTGTTCATGATCCTACAGGGAAGGAAAGGGAAGTGTGTTCATGATCCTACAGGGAAGGAAAGGAAGTGTGTTCATGATCCTACAGGGAAGGAAAAGGGAAGTGTGTTCATGATCCTACAGGGAGGAAAGGGAGTGTGTTCATGATCCTACAGGGGAGAAAGGGTAGTGGTTCATGATCCTACAGGGAAGGAAAGGGAAGTGTGTTCATGATCCTACAGGAAGGAAAGGGAAGTGTGTTCATGATCCTACAGGGAAGGAAAGGGAAGTGTGTTCATGATCCTACAGGGAAGGAAAGGGAAGTGTGTTCATGATCCTACAGGGAAGTTGAGAAAGGGAAGTGTGTTCAGATCCTACAGGGAAGGAAAGGGAAGTGTGTTCATGATCCTACAGGGAAGGAAAGGGAAGTGTGTTCATGATCCTACAGGAAAGGAAAGGGAAGTGTGTTCATGATCCTACAGGGAAGGAAAGGGAAGTGTGCTCTGATCCCACAGGGAAGTGTGTTCATGACCCTACAGGGAAGGAAAGGGAAGTGTGTTTATGATCCTACAGGGAAGGAAAGGGAAGTGTGTTCATGATCCTACAGGGAAGGAAAGGGAAGTGTGTTCATGATCCCACAGGGAAGGAAAGGGAAGTGTGTTATGATCCTACAGTGAAGTGTGTTCATGATCCTACAGGGGAGGAAAGGGAAGTGTGTTCATGATCCTACAGGGAAGGAAAGG
>CM065721.1:17981909-17989409 GCA_033310375.1 Conus canariensis
AACAAGAAGCCGTGAAGGTTTTAACTGACCGACAAGCCCGAGAACATGGTGAATGATCGACGGGACTCGAACATGACAGGTAGGCACGGATTGAGAAAAGAGCGTGAGAATGACGACGAGGGACCCCAGGGGAAGGAAAAAGGGGGAATGACGGACGGAAGAAAACCTAAAGAATGGTGACATACAGCAGAAAGGGAGGACGCAAAACTGATGACTGGCGCATATGGCCCCGATTGGAAGAAAACAGGCAAACCCCAAAATGATAAAAGGATGGACAACAGAATAACATGTGATGACTATTGATCGAGGTGATTAAAGCGTCAGACTCCGGAATAAGGGGTGGGGTGAAAAGAGAAAACAATGACGTTGAACGGGAGGTGAAAAGAAGATTGTGAGAATGATAAATGATGATATGAAAGATGACGGACAGAATCGTGGATGGGGAAACAACACGAGAACGATGAAGGACGGGGTGAGATGGAGAGGAAGAGAGAAGCGTGAGACCAGTGAACCAAGGAACACTGGACAGCGTTGGAACAGTGCAGTGATGGGCAGAATGAAACACAGAAAAGCAGGGAATGATGACAGGAAACAGAGAAAAGGAGGTGAGGGTGATGAATGGGAAACTGGAAGAGAGAAAGGAGATGAGAGGGTAGAACGTTGGAATCCTGGAGTGCATGAACATCAGACATCGTCAGAGTCATCCAGTGATGGGTGGTATAAGGGTAGAACGTTGGAATCATGGAGTGCATGAACATCAGACATCGTCAGAGTCATCCAGTGATGGGTGGTATAACGGTAGAACGTTGGGATCATGGAGTGCATGAACATCAGACATCGTCAGAGTCATCCAGTGATGGGTGGTATAACGGTAGAACGTTGGGATCATGGAGTGCATGAACATCAGACATCGTCAGAGTCATCCAGTGATGGGTGGTATAAGGGTAGAACGTTGGAATCATGGAGTGCATGAACATCAGACATCGTCAGAGTCATCCAGTGATGGGTGGTATGAGGAGTGTAGAACGTTGGAACCATGGACTTCATGAACATCAGACATCGTCAGAGTCATCCAGTGATGGGTGGGATGAGGAGGGTAGAACGTTGGAACCATGGACTTCATGAACATCAGACATCGTCAGAGTCATCCAGTGATGGGTGGTATAAGGAGTGTAGAACGTTGGAACCATGGACTTCATGAACATCAGACATCGTCAGAGTCATCCAGTGATGGGTGGTATGAGGAGTGTAGAACGTTGGAACCATGGACTTCATGAACATCAGACATCGTCAGAGTCATCCAGTGATGGGTGGTATGAGGAGTGTAGAACGTTGGAACCATGGACTTCATGAACATCAGACATCGTCATAGTCATCCAGTGATGGGTGGGATGAGGAGGGTAGAACGTTGGGATCATGGAGTGCATGAACATCAGACATCGTCATAGTCATCCAGTGATGGGTGGTATGAGAGGGTAGAACGTTGGAATCCTTGAGTGCATGAACATCAGACATCGTCAGAGTAATCCAGTGATGGGTGGTATGAGAGGGTAGAACGTTGGAATCCTGGAGTGCATGAACATCGGACATCGTCAGAGTCATCCAGTGATGGGTGGTATGAGAGGGTAGAACGTTGGGATCATGGAGTGCATGAACATCGGACATCGTCAGAGTCATCCAGTGATGGGTGGTATAAGGGTAGAACGTTGGAATCCTGGAGTGCATGAACATCGGACATCGTCAGAGTCATCCAGTGATGGGTGGTATAAGGGTAGAACGTTGGGATCATGGAGTGCATGAACATCGGACATCGTCAGAGTCATCCAGTGATGGGTGGTATGAGGAGGGAACGAGAGAATAACGAATGCCGGACGTGATCAGAAAAGAAGAGCGAGAGAATGACGAATGAGAAAGTGGGAATTGTTAATACGATTTTGATGAAGAGAATGACGAATGAGAAAGTGGGAATTGTTAATACGATTTTGATGAAGAGGATGACGAATGAGAAAGTGGGAATTGTTAATACGATTTTGATGAAGAGGATGACGAATGAGAAAGTGGGAATTGTTAATACGATTTTGATGAAGAGAATGACGAATGAGAAAGTGGGAATTGTTAATACGATTTTGATGAAGAGGATGACGAATGAGAAAGTGGGAATTGTTAATACGATTTTGATGAAGAGGATGACGCGAAAATGATGAATGCTGGACGGAGGGAAACGTGAAAATGATGAATGCTGGACGGAGGGAAACGTGAAAATGATGAATGCTGGACGGAGGGAAACGTGAAAAATGAATGTTGGATTCGGGGGGTGGGGGAGAGGAGGGGGGGGGGGGGGTGAATGATGAGTGTTAGACAGGGAAAATGTGAAAATAAAGAATTTTGGAAAGGGGGGAAACATGACAATGATGAATGTTGGATGGGAAAAAAATGTGAGAATAATAAATGTTTGGCCAGGGAAAACGTGTGAATAATGAATGTTTGAATGGTGCAAAGGTGAAAATAATGCATGTTGCATGCGGGAAATAGTGAAAATGATGAATGTTGGACTGAGGCAATGCGTGAGGATGATGAATGTTGGAGGGACGAAACGTGAAAACGAAGCATTTTAGAGTGGCGGAAAACGTGAAAATGATGAATGTTGGATGGAGGAAACGTTAAAACGAAGCATTTTAGAGTGGCGGAAAACGTGAAAATGATGAATGTTGGATGGAGGAAACGTTAAAACGAAGCATTTTAGAGTGGCGGAAAACGTGAAAATGATGAATGTTGGATGGACGAAACGTGAAAACGAAGCATTTTAGAGTGGCGGAAAACGTGAGAATGATGAATGTTGAATGGAGGAAACGTGAGAATGAAGCACTTTAGAGTGGCAGAAAACGTGAGAATGATGAATGTTGGATGGGGGAAACGTGAGAATGATGAATGTTGGATGGAGGAAACGTGAGAATGATGAATGTTGGATGGGGGAAACGTGAGAATGATGAATGTTGGATGGGGGAAACGTGAGAATGATGAATGTTGGACTGGGCAAACGTGAGAATAATGAAGGACAGGAGACAACGTAAAAATTAAAAATGTTGGACCGGGGTAAAATATCAGAATAATAAATGTTGGGAGTGGAGGGAAAGCGTTAGAATATGAACGTAGGACAGGCGAAAAATTGAAAATATAAATGTTGGACTGGGAAAAAATGTCAGAACGATGGACGTCGGGGAGTGGGGGTGGGGTGGGGTGGGGGGGTGGTGGTGGAGTGAGAATGATAGATGTTTGAACAGGGGAAAACGCCAAAGTTATGAATGTTGAACAGGGGTGGGTGGGGGCGGGTGGGGTGGGGGATGGGGGGGGGGGGGGGGGGGGGACCGTGAGAATGAATAATGCTGGACTGAGGGAAAACGTAAGAATGATGAAAACTGGACTGCAGAAAAAGGTGAGGATGAATGATGGAATAGAGTAAAACATGCGAATGGTGAATGTTGGACGGGAGGTGTGTGTGTGTGTGTGTGTGTGTGTGTGTGTGTGTGTGTGTGTGTGTGTGTGTGTGTGTGTGTGTGTGTGTGTGTGGAGAGAGAGAGAGAGAGAGAGAGAGAGAGAGAGAGAGAGAGTAGAAATGGGGAAGGAAGGCGAATTGAAAATGATGAATATTGGTCGGGGGAGGGGTGGGGGACGTGAGAATGACCAATACTGGATTGGGGGAAAGATGTGAACAATAGATGTTGAACTGGGGGAAACTAAAGATGAGGAATATTGGACTTGGGAAAAGCCGCAAATTTTTAGTCTTGGATGGGGGGACTGGAAAGAATGGTAAATGCTGGACGGGAAGAGAGTGAAAATGATGACTGTTGGACTGGAGGGGAAGAGAAGAACGCCGGAAAGATGAATAACAGATGGAAGAGTCGTGAGACACTGAAGAACGAAGGACGGATGAGGAAAGTAAAGCAAAGAGAAGAGCGTGAAAATGATCGTCGTACTAAAATCAGGATAGCGACAGACTGACCAGCCGCCGTGGCGAAGTGGTTAGCGTCGCGGACTCCCGGCTGGGAGGTCGTGGGTTCGAATCCCATCAGAGTCATGTGGGTTTTTTCTGCCCCGACCGGCTCATACCGAGTTGAGTTTGCTGCGGACTCAGTTGGGAAGACTGGGACCACACAGTCGAGTTTCATCCACTTAACGGATGCGTTTCTGAGAGTGTTGCTCAAATTTCCTGACCAACACTGCAGGTGCCTGTATCTCTCGGGCCTGGTTGACGCCGGGATATATTATGAAAGGAAGCGTAGAGTGCAGCCCTGTCATGTAGTCTCAGACCGAAATGGAAATCCGTAGCATCATCTTAATCATCCTCATTCTCACTGATCAGCATTTTAAAAAAAAGTCAAATTCTTTGGCCCTTCATGCCCTGCTCTCATGGTGACCTCAATTTCGATGTCCTCTCCACGTCTGTGGCCTTGGTTTGGTTCCGTCGGGGTCACCAGTATCGGCGAGTCCATGGGGGCTGTCGTTGGACGGACGTGGTGGCGCCCTCCGGAGGGAGAGCTCACTCACGCCGGCTCCACGACTAAGCAATTATTGTCGTAAATAGGGGGCTTAGTAGGTGGTGTCCTGCGTATGTTAGATCAGAACAGGCGCCACTGAACACCACCGAAGTGACTCGGCAGCAGTGCAGTGTCTCCTCCGGTAGGTTGCCTCTTGACGACTTGACATTGACTGCTCCCTGTGGATTGCTGGTGCCGGGGCTGCGGCGGGGCCGACCGGGCTGTGGCTGTGGACGGGGTGTCGGAATGAACGGCGTGGGTGCACTGCCTCTGAGGTGGCGCAGAGGTTGGGACAGCAATTAAAAAAATAAAAAAAATAAAACAAAATAGCGACAGACTAGAAGTGGGCGCAACGAGCACAGAATGAAACGAAATGAGAGGACGGGAACGCGTGAATAATAATTGGTTGACACGGTGAAAAGGACATGAAAATTCTGAGCGTAGGACGGGGCAAAACATGACAATAGTAAATGAAGAAGAAAATGAGAAGAAAGAACATGAGAATGATAACTGAGAGACGGAACGGTAGCCGGGGAAGGTGAGAAGGATGAACTATGAACGAGTGAAGAAAAGGAGAACGAAGACCAATGGATGTGAGGGGAAGGCAACGTGAAACTGATGAATGAGGCTCTGGAGGAGGAAAGGAGTTACAGATGTTGAATGATGGATGGGAGAAGAACATCAGAATGATAAAGGACGGGCGGGATAGGAAGGGGAGAACTGGATGGAGTTCAATATGGTACGCCCATCCTACTGTTCAATACCGCCGGAAGAAAAGTAAAGGGGCAACGATGGAAACGACTGTATCATAAGTTTGTAGCACTACAGAAGACTAGGTCAGCATTGTATGAAAGGAACCGTTCGTAGCAGAGAAGAATGAAGGTGGGGGCGGAGAGACTGCAGGACTTTAAAGGTTGGAGGGGTTGCGGAAAAAGTCCAAATATGACAAAGGAGAATGGGGAATGTGGAAACATGGACAGTATGTCACAGGGGCTATGGACGGTTATGGATAGGCTGAAGGATGAAAGGAGGGGAAGAAACGAAGGGCCTGAGGTTCAAATCCATGAAATATTAAAAGAAGACAAGTGCAGTGGAAAAGAGAGAAACTGCCACTGGCTGGAGATGGAAACTGGTGGTGGTGTGTCCAGTCCTTTCAGCACGTCCACAGCGTGTTTATATGATAAAATGAGGGTCTCTGGAGAACATCAAGGAGTGAACTTGAAAGGTAGGCAGTGGAGAGAAAACTGGACTAAAAAGTACATTATCCCGGAGTGATAGAGCGCAAGTGAGAAGCACAGGAAAGGATTTTTTAAAAGTGTCTTGATGAACATCAGAAAATCTTACGTGAGTGGAAACTGGGGCAAAGGTGGGATATTTCTAAAAAGTTGTAGGTAGTATCTATCTAAATTAATATATTTTGAGTGGATCGGACGTAAACCATATCAGGGTCGTAAGCATTTTAGAAAAACACCAGTTAATGTCGATTCGGCAGACCAAGACTCGAATCACGCATGGATCAAAAACACAAAAAAAGGCCAAGATTTTTTTAATAATAGGATTCAGCATAGCTGCATCAAGAATCCCACCCCACCCTTCCCATCAATACCTACACTCACCTCATTAAATGGTAAGCTCAGGGTAAAACACGAAGGCCGTTTGAAGACGAGTTCACATACGTCTGTGGCTTCATGCATTGACGTTCTAATGGTATTAGTGCAGTGTAGTAGCATAAACCTTCTACCATCCCTCTCTTCCCCTCCATCCCCCATCCCCTCCGACCGGCCTTCCTGTTGTGGTTATCCCCTTTGCCCTACCACCTTGGTGAGTGTGGACGCTCAACCTGAATATGACCTCACACCCAACCTGGCTCTGCACAGGGTCTGTACTGAATCAGCCTTAATACAAGTCTGACGGATGCGCAAGAAATCTCAGCAACAAAATATCATGGGAGACTACCAGCGGTATCACAAAAGAAATCGCAGCAATGAAAAACTGTTGAATAGTAAGACCGGTATCACAAGCGAAGTGTTTCATGGAACGGCAACGAAATAACATCGAGCTGCACCTTTGTTACACTCAGAAAGAGTGAACAGGACAAAGCCTGTAGAACTCAGAAACAAAGGCTAACTCAACCAGGTGCGGAAACTTTGTCACTGAAAAAAGAAAAAAAAAGTACGGTGTTGTCTACCTTTAGAAAGGAAACGGTGGATCTGGGGGCACTTACAAGCTAGCCTGTCTGTTGGCCTGTAGTACATGAACAGAAACAAACCTGAAATGGCAGCATAGGAGATGGGACGAACAATGTCTGTTTCACTACAACTTGAGCAGACCACAAAGAGCACTTCTAGGGCAGTACCAAAAAACAACAACAAACAAACAGACAAACAGCAAACAAACAAGCAAAACACAAGCAAACGAACAGAAAACAAAGCCAAGACGTCATTCCTGTTTACAGATACACTTATTTATGACATCAATTTCCAAGCTGCAGTCCTTCACTCGGATAAAACCAAGCCATGCTAAGTGCACCAACCACTCTGATCATTTCGCTCAGATTTTTCTTTAAAAACCGATTTTAAAAAATCGTTTTGAGAAAATTCCAATGCAACAAAGACACATCAAAATGCCTAATTAGTGAACAGCACCGCAGAACGGACAACAAACGCCTGTTCCAGTGGTGAAACTCCCACTAAGCCCAGTCACCAGATCACAAGGAAGAGTTTGCATCTTATAAAGTTTAGTAAAAAAAAAAAAAAAAAAAAAGTAAAGACAAGAAAATGCTGTCCAAACCACAGGAAGATAAACAAACAACAAATACAGAAAAACGACTGACAACAGTACAGAGAAAAAAGAATCATCCTGATTGAAAAAGAAGCAACGACAAAGAGAGTAACATACACACCAAAAAATACTAGCACTGGATATTAGAAGACAGAGGCACAATTTGCATTGAAAGATCCTCACC
>CM065721.1:17996909-18009409 GCA_033310375.1 Conus canariensis
GTGCTCAGTGTGGTCGTCTGCGTATCTGTTATTCACTTATTGTGTTGTAGCTGACTGATATGGTAAGCGACACTGGGAAAGTGTTCTGCACCTTTTTTTCTGCGGAGAATGTCACACTGCTTAGTTGTCAGTTGCGAATCTCTTGACCTCTATTCTTAGTTTATTCCCCACTGACTGCACGAAAACTAAGGCGGTTTACACCAACCAAATTCTCATGGCATAGATTTCATTTTATAGATAAGCGCGCTGACAGATGTCAGAATTCTCAAGAACTTATCTTAAATGCGATATCATACCAGCTATACTCAAACTTGTCAGAACAGAGCCACTATCTAATTCCCCTAAAGTCGTTCAAAATTTCATCGTACGTCAATCACGTTGAAGCAGCAGAACGAAGATGAAGAGGTGTAGACGGACTGAAGGGTTCAGAGTGACACGCTGAAGCCTGGTCTTCAAGCGAATTAAAGGACAGAAGACAGAGACTACAATATATCTTTCGCTCAAAGAAAGAGACCGGAATATATCTTTCGCTCAAAGAAAGAGACTGGAATATATCTTTCGCTCAAAGAAAGAGACTGGAATATATCTTTCGCTCAAAGAAAGAGACTGGAATATATCTTTCGCTCAAAGAAGCAGACCGGAATACATCTTTCGCTCAAAGAAAGAGACCGGAATATATCTGTCGCTCAAAGAAAGAGACTGGAATATATCTTTCGCTGAAAGAAAGAGACCGGAATATATCTTTCGCTCAAAGAAAGAGACTGAAATGTATCTTTCGCTGAAAGAAAAAGACCGGAATATATCTTTCGCTCAAAGAAAGAGACTGGAATATATCTTTCGCTCAAAGAAAGAGACTGGAAGATATCTTTCGCTCAAAGAAAGAGACTGGAAGATATCTTTCGCTCAAAGAAAGAGACTGGAAGATATCTTTCGCTCAAAGAAAGAGACTGGAATATGTCTTTCGCTCAAAGAAAGAGGCTGGAATATATCTTTCGCTCAAAGAAAGAGACTGGAATATATCTTTCGCTCAAAGAAAGAGACTGGAAGATATCTTTCGCTCAAGGAAAGAGACCGGAAGATATCTTTCGCTCAAGGAAAGAGACCGGAAGATATCTTTCGCTCAAAGTGCGACCGGCGGAGGGGAACAGAAAAGACAGGTGCAACACAAGCACGGCGAGAGGTTCCGACAACACAAGCACGGCGAGAGGTTCCCACAACACAAGCATGGCGAGAGGTTCCCACAACACAAGCATGGCGAGAGGTTCCCACAACACAAGCATGGCGAGAGGTTCCCACAACACAAGCATGGCGAGAGGTTCCCACAACACAAGCATGGCGAGAGGTTCCCACAACACAAGCATGGCGAGAGGTTCCCACAACACAAGCATGGCGAGAGGTTCCCACAACACAAGCATGGCGAGAGGTTCCCACAACACAAGCATGGCGAGAGGTTCCCACAACACAAGCATGGCGAGAGGTTCCCACAACACAAGCATGGCGAGAGGTTCCCACAACACAAGCATGGCGAGAGGTTCCCACAACACAAGCATGGCGAGAGGTTCCCACAACACAAGCATGGCGAGAGGTTCCCACAACACAAGCATGGCGAGAGGTTCCCACAACACAAGCATGGCGAGAGGTTCCCACAACACAAGCATGGCGAGAGGTTCCAACAACACGTTGTGCAGCACTGTTCTGGGTTGTATTGAGGCCACACCCTCAGGACCAGAAACAAGATTTTCCGATTTCTGGTGTACATTGGACAAAGGAGCGCACAAAAGGAGAGACAATTCTTCACCTAGATAAGAATTCTTCTGTGCTCGGCCTGGAAGGTGAGACTGATGCAAGGAAAAAGAGTTGTTGAAACAAGTTTTGTCCACCAATACACCCAGATGGCTTACTCATTGAGACAGTCTAACTTTTGCCTTTTCTTGTTTACATGCTAAAGAAAAAAACGGATTTCCGGAAGAGAGAGAGAGAGAAGAGAGAGAGAGAGAGAGAGAGAGAGAGAGAGAGAGAGAGAGAGAGGGGGGGGGTGGAGGAGAGGGGGTGGCGGACAGTTCTAAAATCGACATTGGAGTCAGGAAGAAAAAGAAGTATGGCCGTCATAAGGCGCTGCTATGCAATGGAACAAGAATCTAAAAAGACGATTGTTTCACACGAGCTTCTGAAGTTCAAGATCATTGCTAAGTGTGGTATTTATTTGCATTGTATGGTTCCTACAACATCCCATCATATATCGCAAATCCAGTAAAGTCAAGTGAGAAGAGAACAACTACACGGTTTATCAGTTACATATTTTAGTGCAAAAGGTGTTGGGGGGAGGGGGGGGGGGGGGGGGGGGGCTCGTGGGGAGAGTACAAACCAAAGAGAGAAAAATAAAATTCGACTTCTATGGAGAGCAAATAAAGTACAACTTCCATAAGAAAAAAAAATGATCGTGCATGAAATCTTCCGGAAATAATCGCAGATCGGCAGGAATGTGAAACAGAGATGCAGCTCCGCTTACTATCCCGTGGTGTCCCCAGTTGACTGCCAAGTTTTATCATGAAAGAGTTTTCACACAAAAATATTTCTTTATTTCCGTTATTTTCGTATACAATGACGGTCACGACCTATGATCCTGATGATCTCAATGAACAATAATTCAATTTATTACATCAACCGATAAAGAAAAAAATAAGGCATAGAATATGGAAAGCAGACTGGAAAAAATAACCGAAGCCTCTGTTCAAACCACCCAAACCCAAAAATAATGGGAGAGAAAAAGCAATCGTCAAGCCAATGTTAAAATTCATGTTTACTCACAGCAAGATCCAATGCCTGACGCGCTCAGCATGGCGTAGTTTGTTTGTTTGTTTGTTTGCTTTTGTTTTTTTCCTAAGATGCCATTCGTCCACCTTGTATAACGTGCATCGACTTACATGACTATATGTACGTATATCACTTTTTTATGTTGCTCTCTCCCCTTCCATCCCCCTTCCCCCCTCCTCTCTCTCTCTCTCTCTCTGTGTGTGTGTGTGTGTGTGTGTGTGTGTGTGTGTGTGTGTGTGTGTGTGTGTGTGTGTGCTGACAGAACTTTCTGTCCTCCGCATGGTGACAGCCCTGAAATGGCTCAAAGTGGTCGATGAACTACAACAAAATAACAGTGACTCAATCAACATTCCAGACAGCTGATCTGGGGGTTAGTTCTCAAGGTAAATCAACATTACAGACAGCTGATCTGGGGGTGTAGTTCTCCAGGTAAATCAACATTACAGACAGCTGATCTGGGGGTTAGTTCTCAAGGTAAATCAACATTACAGACAGCTGATCTGGGGTGTAGTTCTCCAGGTAAATCAACATTACAGACAGCTGATCTGGGGTGTAGTTCTCAAGGTAAATCAACATTACAGACAGCTGATCTGGGGTGTAGTTCTCCAGGTAAATCAACATTACAGACAGCTGATCTGGGGTGTAGTTCTCCAGGTAAATCAACATTACAGACAGCTGATCTGGGGTGTAGTTTTCCAGGTAAATCAACATTACAGACAGCTGATCTGGGGGTGTAGTTCTCCAGGTAAATCAACATTACAGACAGCTGATCTAGGGGTTAGTTCTCCAGGTAAATCAACATTACAGACAGCTGATCTGGGGTGTAGTTCTCAAGGTAAATTAACATTACAGACAGCTGATCTGGGGGTGTAGTTCTCAAGGTAAATCAACATTACAGACAGCTGATCTGGGGTGTAGTTCTCCAGGTAAATCAACATTACAGACAGCTGATCTAGGGGTTAGTTCTCCAGGTAAATCAACATTACAGACAGCTGATCTGGGGTGTAGTTCTCAAGGTAAATCAACATTACAGACAGCTGATCTGGGGGTGTAGTTCTCCAGGTAAATCAACATTACAGACAGCTGATCTGGGGTGGAGTTCTCCAGGTAAATCAGCATTACAGACAGCTGATCTGGGGGTTAGTTCTCAAGGTAAATCAAGATTTTAAACTGACGATGCTGGCACAGAGGACAATCAGGTTGCTGGTGCCAGGTGTGCTAAAATATTTCACACCTAACGGAGTAAATAAGATAATGCCATGCGGGCACCAGGTATCGTGCGCTTTACGGCGAGAATAATATAATGCCAAGCGTGCACTGGGTGTCCTACACTTTACGGCGAAATTAACATAGCGTTAGGCGTGCACCGGGTCTCCCAAACTTTACGGCGAAAGTGACATAGTGTCAGGCGTGCACCGTGTATCCAACACTTTACGGCAAAAGTGATATAGTGTCAGGCGTGCATCGGGATTCTAACACCTTACAGACAAAGTTACAATGTCAGGCGTGTACCGGGTATCCTACAGTGCCCAGAGTGGATTGGGTATCCTGCACATTACGGCGAAAGGAACATGATGCCACGTGTGCACGGATACCCTGTACATCAAGGATTAAGTAACATGTTGCAAGGAGTGCACGGACATCGTGCATCTTACACACATTATGGAGAAAGAAACATGGTCTGCAGGGATAGTCTCTATGTTACTCAGAAAGTGACATGGTGCCAGGTGCACTCGGATAACCTACACCTTACGGATTAAGTAACATGGTTCCAAATGTGAACGGTTATCCTACACCGAAAATAACATGGTGCCAGAAATGAACGGATATCCTACACCGAGAATTACAAGATGCCAGTTATGAACGGATATCCCACATAACAAAAACCATGGTGCCAGATATGAACGAATACTCTACACTAAACACAACACAGTTCCAGATATGAACGGATATTCTACAACGAACATAACATGGTGCCAGATATGGACGGATATATATATATATATATATATATATCTTACACCGAACATGATATGGTGCCAGGTATGTATGAATATCCTACTCCGAACATGATACGGTGCCAGATATGTACGGATATCCTACTCCGAAAATAACATGATGCCTGGTTGACCCAGCGGTGACGGAGCGCGTTCGTAGTGTGAAGTACCGACCAACATAAGAATTGTCATTTCCAATGCCCATTTCAATGCGCTGTTCTCCGCCTTTCTCGTGCTCCACCTTCCCCGCCCACACACATACAACCTGAATTATGGATGTGAACATAAGGAGAAAGGAAAGATGGGTGTGCACACCATGAGAAATAAAAGAAAGGTGAGGACATTATGAAATGTAAAGAGGGATGAGGACACTGACAAAGAGAAACTGGATCTGGACAGACTGAGAAAGCAAGGATTAGAACATCATGAGAAATGAAAGAAGGGTGGAGACGTAGTGAAAAAAAAGGATGGATGTGGACATCTTGAGGAAGACAAGATGGGGTGTGAACATCTTGAGAAAAGAAAGGTGGGTGTAGACATCGTGAGATAGGACAGATAGGTACGAACATCATAAGAAAAGAATGATGAATGTGAACATCATGAAAAAGGAAAGATGAGTGTGCACATCGTGAAAAAGAAAGGAGAGATGTGGACATCATGAGAAAGACAAAACGTGTGTGAACATCGTAAGAAAGGAAAGGTGGGTATAGACATCGTGAGATAGGAAAGATGGGAGTTGACATCATAAGAAAGGAATGATGAGTGCGAACATCATGTGGAAGGAAAGATGGATTATGACATCATGAGACAGGAAAGATGAGTGGGTAGATCACGTGAGCGGAAAATTGGGTGTGGACATGTGAACAAATGATGAGTGTGGACATCATGAGAAAGGAATGATGAGTGTAGGCATCATGGGAAAGGAATGATGAGTGTGTCCATTATGAGAAAGGAATGATGAGTGTGTCCATTATGAGAAAGGAATGATGAGTGTGACCATTATGAGAAAGGAACGATGATTGTCCATTGTGAGAAAGGAATGATGGACGTGGACATGATGAGAGAGGAATGAGTGTGTCCATTATGAGAAAGGAATGATGAGTGTGTCCATTATGAGAAAGGAATGATGAGTGTGTCCTTTATGAGAAAGGAATGATGAGTGTGTTCATTGTGAGAAAGGAGTAATGGACGTGGACATGATGAGAAAGGAATGATGGATAATGATATTATGGAAATGGAAAAATGAGTGAGTAAATCAAGGGTGCGGAAAATTGGGTGTGGATATCACGGGAAAGGAATGATGAGTGTGGACATCATGAGAAAGGAGTGATGAGTGCGGACATCATGTAAAATGAATTATGGGTGTGGACATCGTGAGAAAGGAATTACGGGTGTGAACACTGTGAGGAAGGAATGATGAATGTGGATATCGCCAGAAGGGAATGATAGGTGTGGACATCATGAGAGAGGAATGATGAATGTGGACATCATTAAAAAGGAATGACGAGTGTAGACATCATGAGAGAGGAATGATGAGTGTGGACATAATGAGAAACGAATGATGGGTGTGGACTTCATGAGAAATGACGGATGAGTGAGGAAATCATAGAAAGGAATGAAGGGTGTGGACATCACGAGAAAGGAATGAAGGATGTGGACATCACGAGAAAGGAATGATGGATGTGAACATTATGTGAAAGGAATCATAAGTGTGGATATCATGAAAACAAAAAGATGGCTGCGGACATCGAAAAAGGAAAGATGGGTGCGGACATTGTGAGAAAGGACAGATTAATGAGGACATCATGAGAAAGGACACATTGGTGTTGACATAATGAAAACGGGAGCATGGATGTGGACATCTTTAGAAAGTACAGATTACGTTCGCCATTATGATAAAGGAAAGATTGGTGTGGACGTCAGGAGAATGAAAACATGGACGTTATATCATAAGAAAGGAAAGATGGACGTAGACATTAAGAGAGAGAAAAGATGGATGATGATATTATGAGAAAGGAATGATGGGTGAGTGCTAGATAAACCAAATGTCTGTGAGTTCACGTTAAGTAAAGGAAGACAAAAGAGAAAAGAAAAATGGATCCTGACATAATAATAAAAAAAATGGATGACGTCATAAGCAGAGAAAGATGGATGAAGAAAACATAAGAAAAGGAAGACAGAGACGCCATATTGAGAGAAGAAATATAGATGATGAAATTTGAGCAAAGAAAAGCAGACAAGTACATAAAAGAAAGGAACAGTGAATAAGGAATAGCATCAATAGATATCATGAGCAAAGAAAAGCAGGCAAGTACATAAAAGAAAGGAACAGTGAATAAGGAATAGCATCAATAGATATCATGAGCAAAGAAAAGCAGACAAGTACATAAAAGAAAGGAACAGTGAATAAGGAATAGCATCAATAGATATCATGAGCAAAGAAAAGCAGACAAGTACATAAAAGAAAGGAACAGTGAATAAGGAATAGCATCAATAGATATCATGAGCAAAGAAAAGCAGACAAGTGCATAAAAGAAAGGAACAGTGAATAAGGAATAGCATCAATAGATATCATGGAAGAAGATATGCGAGAAATATGGAAGAGAAAATCACGAGAACAGAAAGTCGGAGTAAGCAATGGTGACAAAGGAAAGGACTGATTACAAAAAATGGTGGAAAAAAAGAATGGATGAAAACATGGTGAGGAAGGACAACACAAGAGAACACTGTAAGAAAGACAAGAGTGTATCAGAACACTACAGGTAAGAAAGGACATGGTAAGAACAGATGAGACACGGTGAGGAAGGAACAGATGAGACATGGTGAGGAAAGAAGGAACAGATGAGACATGGTGAGGAATGAAGGAACAGATGAGACATGGTGAGGAATGAACAGATGAGACATGGTGAGGAATGAACAGATGAGACATGGTGACGAATGAAGGAACAGATGAGACATGGTGAGGAAAGAACAGATGAGACATGGAGAGGAATGAAGGAACAGATGAGACATGGTGAGGAATGAAGGAACAGATGAGACATGGAGAGGAATGAACAGATGAGACATGGTGAGGAATGATCAGATGAGACATGGTGAGGAATGAATGAACAGATGAGACATGGCGAGGAATGAACAGATGAGACATGGTGAGGAAATGAACAGATGAGACATGGAGAGGAATGAAGGAACAGATGAGACATGGTGAGGAATGAAGAACAGATGAGACATGGTGAGGAATGAAGGAACAGATGACACATGGCGAGGAATGAAGGAACAGATGAGACATGGTGAGGAATGAACAGATGAGACATGGAGAGGAATGAAGGAACAGATGAGACATGGTGAGGAATGAAGGAACAGGTGAGACATGGTGAGGAATGAACAGATGAGACTTGGTGAGGAATGAACAGATGAGACATGGTGAGGAATGAAGGAACAGATGAGACATGGTGAGGAATGAAGGAACAGATGAGACATGGTGAGGAATGAACAGATGAGACATGGTGAGGAATGAAGGAACAGATGAGACATGGTGAGGAATGAAGAAACAGATGAGACATGGCGAGGAATGAAGGAACAGATGAGACATGGTGAGGATTGAACAGATGAGACATGGTGAGGAATGAACAGATGAGACATGGTGAGGAATGAAGGAACAGATGAGACATGGGGAGCAATGAACAGATGAGACATGGCAAGGAATGAAGGAACAGATGAGACATGGTGAGGAATGAAGGAACAGATGAGACATGGTGAGGAATGAAGGAACAGATGAGACATGGTGAGGAATGAACAGATGAGACATGGTGAGGAATGAAGGAACAGATGAGACATGGTGAGGAATGAAGGAACAGATGAGACATGGTGAGGAAGGAACAGATGAGACATGGTGAGGAATGAAGGAACAGATGAGACATGGTGAGGAATGAACAGATGAGACATGGTGAGGAATGAACAGATGAGACATGGTGGGGAATGAAGGAACAGATGAGATATGGTGAGGAATGAAGGAACAGATGAGACATGGTGAGGAATGAAGGAACAGATGAGACACGGTGAGGAATGAAGGAACAGATGAGACATGGTGAGAATGAAACAGATGAGACATGGTGAGGAATGAAAGAACAGATGAGACACGGTGAGGAATGAAGGAACAGATGAGACATGGTGAGGAATGATCAGATGAGACATGGTGAGGAATGAAGGAACAGACGAGACATGGTGAGGAATGAAAGAACAGATGAGACATGGTGAGGAATGAATGAACAGATGAGACATGGTGAGGAATGAAGGAACAGATGAGACATGGCGAGGAATGAAGGAACAGATGAGATATGGTGAGGAATGAAGGAACAGATGAGACATGGCGAGGAATGAAGGAACAGATGAGACATGGCGAGGAATGAAGGAACAGATGAGACATGGCGAGGAATGAAGGAACAGATGAGACATGGCGAGGAATGAAGGAACAGATGAGACATGGCGAGGAATGAAGGAACAGATGAGACATGGCGAGGAATGAAGGAACAGATGAGACATGGCGAGGAATGAAGGAACAGATGGACAAGGAACAGATGAGGACATATGGCGAGGAATGAAGGAACAGATGAAGATGGTGAGAAGGAACAGATGAGACATGGTGAGGAATGAAGGAACAGATGAGACATGGTGAGGAATGAAGGAACAGATGAGACATGGTGAGGAATGAAGGAACAATGAGACACGGTGAGGAATGAACAGATGAGACACGGTGAGGAGAATGAAGGAAAGAGAGAACACGGAGGATGAAGAACAGATGAGACATGGCGAGGAATGAAGGAACAGATGAGACATGGTGAGGAATGAAGGAACAGATGAGACATGGTGAGGAATGAAGGAACAGATGAGACATGGTGAGGAATGAATGAAGAGATGAGACATGGTGAGAATGAAGGAACAGATGAGACATGGTGAGGAATGAAGGAACAGATGAGACATGGTGAGGAATGAAGGAACAGATGAGACATGGCGAGGAATGAAGAACAGATGAGACATGGTGAGGAATGAAGGAACAGATGAGACATGGGAGGAATGAAGGAACAGATGAGACATGGCGAGGAATGAAGGAACAGATGAGACATGGTGAGGAATGAAGGAACAGATGAGACTTGGTGAGGAATGAAGGAACAGATGAGACATGGTGAGGAATGAATGAAAAGATGAGACATGGTGAGGAATGAAGGAACAGATGAGACATGGTGAGGAATGAAGGAACAGATGAGACATGGTGAGGAATGAAGGAACAGATGAGACATGGATGAAGGAATAAGAAGGAACAGATGAGACATGGCGAGGAATGAAGGAACAGATGAGACATGGTGAAGAAGGAACAGATGAGACATGGTGAGGAATGAAGGAACAGATGAGACATGGTGAGGAATGAAGAACAGATGAGACATGGTGAGGAATGAAGGAACAGATGAGACACGGTGAGGAATGAACAGATGAGACAGGTGAGGAATGAAGGAACAGATGAGACACTGTGGTGAGGAAAGATAGACATGGGGGATGAGACAATGGACTGGAGGAATGAAGGAACAGATGAGACATGGTGAGGAATGAAGGAACAGATGAGACATGGTGAGGAATGAAGGAACAGATGAGACATGGTGAGGAATGAAGAACAGATGAGACATGGTGAGGAATGAAGGAACAGATGAGACATGGTGAGGAATGAAGGAACAGATGAGACATGGTGAGGAATGAAGGAACAGATGAGACATGGGAGGAATGAAGGAACAGATGAGACATGGTGAGGAATGAAGGAACAGATGAGACATGGGAGGAATGAAGGAACAGATGAGACATGGGAGGAATGAAGGAACAGATGAGACATGGTGAGGAATGAAGGAACAGATGAGACATGGTGAGGAATGAAGGAACAGATGAGACATGGTGAGGAATGAAGGAACAGATGAGACATGGTGAGGAATGAAGGAACAGATGAGACACGGTGAGGAATGAAGGAACAGATGAGACATGGTGAGGAATGAAGGAACAGATGAGACATGGTGAGGAATGAATGAAGAGATGAGACATGGTGAGGAATGAAGGAACAGATGAGACATGGTGAGGAATGAAGGGACAGATGAGACATGGTGAGGAATGAATGAAGAGATGAGACATGGTGAGGAATGAAGGAACAGATGAGACATGGTGAGGAATGAATGAACAGATGAGACATGGTGAGGAATGAAGGAACAGATGAGACATGGTGAGGAATGAATGAACAGATGAGACATGGTGAGGAATGAATGAACAGATGAGACATGGTGAGGAATGAAGGGACAGATGAAAGATGGTGAGGAACAAAGGGCGGATGAGAATGCCCCAGGCTAAAAACCAAGGAACAGATAAGATGGTGAGGAACAAAGGGCGGATGAGAATGCCCCAGGCTAAAAACCAAGGAACAGATAAGATGGTGAGGAACAAAGGGCGGATGAGAATGCCCCAGGCTAAAAACCAAGGAACAGATAAGATGGTGAGGAAAAAAGGGCGGATGAGAATGCCCCAGGCTAAAAACCAAGGAACAGTGAAATGGCATGAGAAAGAAAACGACCGGTGAAGACACGGTGAGAAAACAAAGGATGGGAACATAGTAAGCAAGGACGATAAGGACAATGTGATAAAGACGATAAGGACAATGTGAGAAAGACGATAAGGACAATGTGAGAAAGACGATAAGGACAATGTGAGAAAGACGATAAGGACAATGTGAGAAAGGCAGTGATGATGAGGACAATGTGAGAAAGGCAGTGATGATGAGGACAATGTGAGAAAGGCAGTGATGATGAGGACAATGTGAGAAAGGCAGTGATGATGAGGACAATGTGAGAAAGACGATAAGGACAATGTGAGAAAGACGATAAGGACAATGTGAGAAAGGCAGTGATGATGAGGACAATGTGAGAAAGGCAGTGATGATGAGGACAATGTGAGAAAGACGATAAGGACAATGTGAGAAAGACGATAAGGACAATGTGAGAAAGACGATAAGGACAATGTGATAAAGACGATAAGGACAATGTGAGAAAGACGATAAGGACAATGTGAGAAAGACGATAAGGACAATGTGAGAAAGGCAGTGATGATGAGGACAATGTGAGAAAAGCTAGTGATGACGTTTTCAGAAAAAAAGGACGAAGATCGGAAAGGAAAGGATGAATAAAGGGGAAGACTTCCTTCGTATTCCTCTGCTCTCTACAGTACAGAGCTCCGTGGTATCAAAGACCCATGGTGCATATACAGGTGCAGGAAATATTGACAACGTTCTTAAATGCTACAGGAGCATACAATGCTATGAGAATTCAATACAATACAAAAGCTTTAATAAGTAACAGGAAGAAGCTCTAGTACAGATAAAGATGGAACAAAACAAATTATTTCCAACATATATTTCTTTTCTCTTTCCAATGTTGATTTCATTTTCCTGTCAATAAGGCAGACAGAGGGGAGAGTGCGGAAATCATGCCAACAGGGATTTCACAGTTTGCTGCTCATAGTGCCGCTGTTTCACTTTTTCACTGGTAAGGAAAATATGAACTGCTTGAAGTCGCTGTAAGAGAAAACTACGGACAGACTTTACATTACATTAAAGGTGAATGAACGAGTACCAAGTGACTCATCATTAAACTGCTCGATAGACTGACT
>CM065721.1:18011909-18016909 GCA_033310375.1 Conus canariensis
CTATGTTGCCCTCCTTCCCGTTTTCATGACAGTTTAGAAGATGAGTTCCTCTTCATTCCCGCCCCCCCCCCCCTCCCCTCCTCCCCCGCCTCGCCAGGTTGCATTCATTGACTTCGAGAAAGCACTTGATTCTATTTCAAGGAAATTGTTATGGTCTCTCCCGCAGAAAAACGGAATTCGAGGAAAATTATATGATTGTGTGAAAAGCATGTATCCTAACTTAAAGACGCAGATTATAAATGGTTCATCTCTGACAGATTACATAAACTGCCTGGGTGAAGTAAAGCAAGGAGGTGTTTGCAGTCCTGTCTTATTTTCATTGTTTATAAAATGAACTAGCAGCTGACATAATTAACAACGGAAGGCATGGGGCTTTACTAACACCTACTCTTGTCGAACTTTTTATTTTGTTATTTGCAGATGATATTATATTAATATCCGAAACGCAAGCAGGGTTGCAAAATCAGCTAAACAATTTGTATGAATCATCAACTAAATCAAAATTAAAATCAATATGAACAAAAGTGACAATTGTTTTTCGTAAAGGCGGTTTTCTTGCAGCGCACGAACACTGGGATTTGGGCGGTTCTGAAATGGAAGTAGTCAACACATACAAATACTTAGGACTATATTTTTCTAAAAAATTGAGTCTCTCATCCTCCTGTGGTGACCTAGCTGCACGGGGTAAAAAGGCGGTTATTGTTATCTTGACATTACTATATAATTATAATATCCAGTCTATTGAAATTTTTTTGTAAACTCTTTGATGCTGGAGTGCAGCCAGTACTTCTACATGAATCAGAAATTCGGGGCCTTGACGAAAGTATAAAATACATAGAAAAAATACAATTGTTTGCATTTAAACGCTTTCTAGGTGTTACAGAAAGAACTGCTAATGCGATGATTTATGGAGATACTGGTAGATTCCCATTGTATGTGAATGCATACACTAGATCAATTAAATACTGGATCAAACTAACACGGATGAATGAAAATCGCCTCCCATACAAAGCTTACCTGATGTTACTTGATTTGGATGAGAAAGGTTAAAAAGAACTGGGTAGCCAACATTCGATTAGTTTTGTTTAAATTTGGATTTGGATATGTGTGGGAAAATCAAGGTGTTGAATCAGTTGACCATTTCATAAATTGTTTTTGACAGACTGATATATTGTTACTGGCAGGATTGGGACAGTCGCATTTGTTCAAGTAAAAGATTTACAATGTACAGATCATTCAAAACGAATCACATCCAGGAACTGTATTTTGCAACTGACACAAACAGACTTGTAAAGCAAGCGCTTGTTAAATCCAGGTTTAGGGTGAGTAATATTAAATCGCATTCATTTCTATACAAAAACTGTAGAGATGTAGAATTAATTTGTCCCATGTGTGATAATAACCAAGAAGATGACATCCATTTTAGTTTGTGTTGCCCGCTCCTCAGTGATCTTCGACGTGATCTCATACCGCTCAAATACTATAGAGAGCCAAATGCTTTTAGATATACATTGTTAATGTCTTCAAAGAATCCAAACATAGTAAAATAGTTTGCGATATTTCTTTACCTAGCTTTTAAACGTAGAGATGCAACTGTGAACGAGTAGACATGCTGGAACGAAGAGGATTCTGATAAAATGATGGTAGGATACTCGAGGTATAATTTATAACTTTGTATGTCCTTGGTTCTGAGCTGGTTTATGTTGTTTGCCTCTTTGCAAAGTAAAAATGTACGACTGTTTCTTTTCCATTTTCTTCTTCAAATGTCTTTGACTGATTCATTATTACTATTCAGCCATTTGTAAAGGCCTAGATGCTAAACGAATAAACCATTTATGTCTTATGTTTTATGATTCTCTCTCTCTCTCTCTCTCTCTCTCTCTCTCTCTCTCTCTCTCCCTCCGTCTCTCTCTCTCTCTCTCTCTCTCTCTCTCTCTCTCTCTCTCTCTCTCTCTCTCTCTCTCTCTCCCTCTGGACAACAGAGGACGGTCACATTGCCAGCATTAAAGTCTGTGAATCTCTAAATCAAACAAATAAGAACAAGAAACAAACGAAAAAAAAAAAAAAACACGAGACACTGAACGAGGTAGGTGGAGGTAATGTGGAACGTGACTATTACTAAAGTGTCAGCACACACACACACACACGAACGCACGTGCGCGTGCGCGCGCACACACACACACACACACATATCTCCTTGTTCCTGACGCTCGAAACCAACTGATACAAACAGCTGATTTTGTCAGCTTGAAGGAAGCGGGAAGACCGACACAGTCTACACAATGAACACTGTAAACCTCAATCGAACAGCCCCAACACACACTCACGGCCACACACCCTGACAGACTTGTGACCATGTTCAGGTGGACACACGGGCAGACGACCACCGCAGCATGAGCAGGCGGCAGGAAGTGGTCAAGCCCGCCTTCGGCACCAAAGAGCGCCGCTTCCTGCTTCTGGAGGCCCTCTTCGACGATCAGGGAGGCGGGGAGGAGCGCTTCAACAGGTGCCGGGAGGTGCGCCACCTGTCGGCACACAGCAGGGAGGTGGGTTGTCTTTCCTGCCTCTCCGGAAAGCAAAAGATGCGAAATCGCTGGGGAGGGGAGGGGTGAGGAGGGGAGGGCAGTGAAGAGGGTGTGTGAAAAATAAAATCGGGATTGGGTGGGGATGGGGGTGAGGTGATTCACTGATCATAATTTGCGACTAACCTATTTTCTACGGAGAAAGCCAGATGAGAAACAAAGGGTGACAGTGAAGTACTGGTGGACAGAGGCACAGCTCTGCTACTGGCTCTTCGCGTACTGGCTGATGGAGAGAGAGAGAGAGAGAGAGAGAGAGAGAGAGAGAGAGAGAGAGAGAGAGAGAGAGAGAGAGAGAGAGATGGGCCCTTTTACTTCTGTCGGTCTTTCCACAAAAGTTTCAAACAGCAGTTCCATCCCCTCCGTAGAATAGGTTCCATACGTGTACGTGGACAAACACACAAACACTCCCGACCCCTCCCCCGCTCTCCCCCTCCCCGCACACACACACACACACACACACATACACACGCGCGCACGCACACACACGCACGCACGCACCTACGCACGCACGCACGCTCGCACACACACACACACACACACACACACACACACACACACACACACACACACACACACACACACACCACACACACACACACACACACACACACACACACACACTCAGAGTCAGACGGATTGGGTAATCAAGTGAGAAAGGAGAAAACCACAGAGGCTGGAAAGAGAAGTAGCTAACCGCCCTGACCAACACCCCTGCTTCTCCCTGCAGTTCTTCCTGGAAAGAGAAGTAGCTCCCCCCCCCCCCTGACCAACACCCCCTGTCTGTCCATGCAGTTCCTCCTGGAAAGATAAGTAGCTCACCCCCCCCCCCCCCCTGACCAACACCCCCTGTCTGTCCCTACAGTTCCTCCTGGAAAGAGAACTAGCTACCCCCCCTGACCAACACCCCCTGTCTCTCCCTGCAATTCCTCCTGCAAAGAGAACTAGCTAACCCCCCCCCCCCCCAACCAACACCCCCTGTCTGTCCCTGCAGTTCCTCCTGGAAAGAGAACTAGTTAACCCCCCTGACCAACACCCCCTGTCTGTCCCTGCAGTTCCTCCTGGAAAGAGAACTAGCTAACCCCCCTGACCAACACCCCCTGTCTGTCCCTGCAGTTCCTTCTGGAAAGAGAACTAGTTAACACCCCCTGACCAACACCCCCTGTGTGTCCATGCAGTTCCCTCCTGGAAAGAGAACTAGCTAACCCCCTGACCAACACCCCCTGTCTGTCCCTGCAGTTCCTTCTGGAAAGAGAACTAGCTAACCCCCCTGACCAACACCCCCTGTCTGTCCATGCAGTTCCTCCTGGAAAGAGAATTAGTTAACACCCCTGACCAACACCCCCTGTCTGTCCCTGCAGTTCCTCCTGGAAAGAGAAGTAGCTAACCCCCCTGACCAACGCCCCCTGTCTGTCCATGCAGTTCCTCCTGGAAAGAGAACTAGTTAACATCCCCCTGACCAACACCCCCTGTCTGTCCCTGCAGTTCCTTCTGGAAAGAGAACTAGTTAACACCCCCCTGACCAACACCCCCTGTCTGTCCCTGCAGTTCCTCCTAGAAAGAGAACTAGTTAACACCCCCCTGACCAACACCCCCTGTCTGTCCCTGCAGTTCCTCCTGGAAATAGAACTAGTTAACACCCCCCTGACCAACACCCCCTGTCTGTCCCTGCAGTTCCTCCTGGAAAGAGAACTAGTTAACACCCCCCTGACCAACACCCCCTGTCTGTCCCTGCAGTTCCTCCTGGAAAGAGAACTAGTTAACACCCCCCTGACCAACACCCCCTGTCTGTCCCTGCAGTTCCTCCTGGAAAGAGAACTAGTCAACACCCCCCTGACCAACACCCCCTGTCTGTCCCTGCAGTTCCTCCTGGAAAGAGAACTAGTTAACACCCCCCTGACCAACACCCCCTGTCTGTCCCTGCAGTTCCTTCTGGAAAGAGAACTAGCTAGCCCCCCTGACCAACACCCCCTGTCTGTCCATGCAGTTCCTCCTGGAAAGAGAACTAGCTAACACCCCCCTGACCAACACCCCCTGTCTGTCCCTGCAGTTCCTCCTGGAAAGAGAACTAGTTAACACCCCCCTGACCAACACCCCCTGTCTGTCCCTGCAGTTCCTCCTGGAAAGAGAACTAGTTAACACCCCTGACCAACACCCCCTGTCTGTCCCTGCAGTTCCTCCTGCTCCGACGGAGCCAGGACAAGGCGGGGTGGTGGCTGCGGGACCTGAAGACTATCTGCCAGCTGCGTCACCCCAACATCCTGGGCTACTGTGACGCCTGGCAGTCCCCGGATGACGTGTCGCACCTGCTGCTGGACACCGCCCGCATGTTCCTGTCCGTCTGCCTGAGAGACATGGGCCACGCTCCGCCCGGTGCACAGCTGTACCCACGCTGGCTCTTCCACATCAGTTCAGCACTAG
>CM065721.1:18024409-18031909 GCA_033310375.1 Conus canariensis
CCACACCCCCGCGGACAGCCCCGCTACGCTGGACACCTATGACACCCTCAGGTAGACCTCTGCAACAAAGCTGCTAATGGCGGCGATGAGGATGATACTTAGGAAGTTAATGCTGCTGCTGCTGACGATTTTATCCAAATCTTGATGTAACTTAGACTGTATTGTCATAGACCATTCCCCATTGATCACAGGGCGTTTTCGTATTAATCATAGTTATCATCCTTCCCCATACAGAGAGAGAGAGACAGACTGAGAAACAGAGTGAGAGAGAGAGACAGACAGACAGACAGACTGAGAAACAGAGAGAGAGAGAAACAGAGACAGACAGACTGAGAAACAAAGAGAGAGACAGACAGACAGACAGACAGAGAAACAGAGACAGACAGACTGAGAAACAGAGAGAGACAGAGACAGAGACAGACAGACTGAAAAACAGACCGAGAGAGAGAGAGAGGCAAAACAGGACAAACGGGCCAACACGTTTATATTGTGTACAACTTTCCGCATGTTAGCATCGTGTAGGATAGAGATGTCAACATTTTGTATTGTGCAGGGCAGAACATGTGGACGTATTTATGTTGTGTGATTCTGTCAACATATTTGCATTGTGTAGGATAAAACAATCAACATGTGCGCTTTGTGCAGGATAGAGCTGTCAACATGTTTGCATTGTGCAGGATAGAGCTGTCAACATGTTTGCATTGCTCAGCATAGAGCTGTCAACATGTTTGCATTGTGTAGGATAAAACAATCAACATGTTTGCATTGTGTAGGATAAAACAATCAACATCTTTGCATTGTGTAGGATAAAACAATCAACATGTGTGCATTGTGCAGGATAGAGCTGTCAACATGTTTGCATTGTGCAGGATAGACAGAGCTGTCAACATGTTTGCATTGTGCAGGATAGAGCTGTCAACATGTTTGCATTGTGTAGGATAAAACAATCAACATGTTTGTATTGTGCAGATAGAGCTGTCAACGTGTTTGCATTGTGCAGGATACAGCTGTCAACATCTTTGCATTGTGTAGGAAAAAACGATCAACATCTTTGCTTTGTGTAGGATAAAAGTCAAAATGTGTGCATTGTGCAGGATAAAACAATCAACATGTTTGCACTGTGTAGGATAAAACAATCAACATGTTTGCATTGTGTAGGATAAAACAATCAACATCTTTGCATTGTGTAGGATAAAACAATCAACATCTTCGCATTGTGAAGGATAAAACAATCAACATCTTCGCATTGTGCAGGATAAAACAATCAAAATGTGTGCATTGTGTAGGATAAAACAATCAAAATAAAACAATCAAAATGTGTGCATTGTGCAGGATAGAGCTGTCAACATGTTTGCATTGTGCAGGATAAAGCAATCAAAATGTGTGCATTGTGCAGGATAGAGCTGTCAACATGTTTGCATTGTGCAGGATAAAACAATCAAAATGTGTGCATTGTGCAGGATAGAGCTGTCAACATGTTTGCATTGTGCAGGATAAAACAATCAAAATGTGTGCATTGTGCAGGATAGAGCTGTCAACATGTTTGCATTGTGCAGGATAAAACAATCAAAATGTGTGCATTGTGCAGGACAGAGCTGTCAACATGTCTATGGTGTCTGGGGCAGGGTTGTCGACATGTTTCTACCATACTGAATGGGACTGTCAACATGTTTGTATTGTGTAGCACAGATCTGTCAACATGTTTGTATTGTGTAGCACAGATCTGTCAACATGTTTGTATTGTATAGCACAGATCTGTCAACATGTTTGCATTGTGTAGCACAGATCTGTCAACATGTTTGTACTGTGCAGCACAGATCTGTCAACATGTTTGCATTGTGTAGCACAGATCTGTCAACATGTTTGCATTGTGTAGCACAGATCTGTCAACATGTTTGTGTTGTGTAGCACAGATCTGTCAACATGTTTGTATTGTGTAGCACAGATCTGCCAACATGTTTGTATTGTGTAGCACAGATCTGTCAACATGTTTGTATTGTGTAGCACAGATCTGCCAACATGTTTGTATTGTGTAGCAAAGATCTGTCAACATGTTTGTATTGTGTAGCACAGATCTGCCAACATGTTTGTATTGTGCAGATAGATCTGTCAACATGTTTGTATTGTGTAGCACAGATCTGCCAACATGTTTGTATTGTGCAGCACAGATCTGTCAACATGTTTGTATTGTGCAGCACAGATCTGTCAACATGTTTGTATTGTGTAGCACAGATCTGTCAACATGTTTGTATTGTTTAGCACAGATCTGTCAACATGTTTGTATTGTTTAGCACAGATCTGTCAACATGTTCGTATTGTGTAGCACAGATCTGCCAACATGTTCGTATTGTGTAGCACAGATCTGTCAACATGTTTGTATTGTGTAGCACGGATCTGTCAACATGTTTGTACTGTGTAGCACAGATCTGTCAACATGTTTGTACTGTGCAGCACAGATCTGTCAACATGTCTGTATTGTGTAGCACAGATCTGTCAACATGTTTGTATTGTGTAGCACAGATCTGTCAACATGTTTGTATTGTGTAGCACAGATCTGTCAACATGATTTTATTGTGGATAGATCTGCCAACATGTCTGTATTGTGCAGATCGAGCTGTCAACATGGTTGTACCGTGCAGAATAGAGCTGTCAAGATGTTTGTATTGCGCAGGATATTATTGTGAACTTGTGTGCACGGTGCAATATGGAACTAATAAACATGTTTGTATTGTGCAGAATGGGACTGTCATATTTGTGATACGCATTATAAAATTTCAACTTGTTTGTATTGTTGATTGTTAAAAATGTTGGGACTGTGGATGATATAACTGTCTAAACGTATATTTCCTTCAGGATACTATCTGTCAGTATGAGTCTGAAAGGTTCTGGTTGTCAGATTGTCCACATTATTGCATCGTGTAGGATAGAGATGTCAACATTTTTATTGGGCAGGGCAGAACTGTGGGCGTATTCATGTTGTGTTATTCTGTCAACATATTTGCACTGTGTAGGATAAAACAATCAAAATGTTTGTACTGTGCAGGATAGAGCTGTCAACATGTTTGCATTGTGCAGGATAAAACAATCAACATGTGTGGATTGTGCAGGACAGAGCTGTCAACATGTTTGCATTGTGCAGGATAGAGCTGTCAACATGTTTGCATTGTGCAGGATAGATTTGTCAACATGTTTGTATTGTGTAGCACAGATGTCAACATGTTTGCATTGAGTAGGATAGATCTGTCAACATGTTTGTATTGTGTAGCACATATCTGTCAACATGTTTGCATTGTGTAGCACAGATCTGTCAACATGTTTGTATTGTTTAGCACAGATCTGCCAACATGTTTGTATTGTGTAGCACAGATCTGTCAACATGTTTGTATTGTGTAGCACAGATCTGTCAACATGTTTGTATTGTGTAGCACAGATCTGCCAACATGTTTGTATTGTGTAGCACAGATCTGTCAACATGTTTGTATTGTGTAGCACAGATCTGCCAACATGTTTGTATTGTGTAGCACAGATTTGTCAACATGTTTGTATTGTGTAGCACAGATCTATCAACTTGTTTGTACTGTGTAGCACAGATGTCAACATGTTTGTATTGTGTAGCACAGATCTATCAACTTGTTTGTACTGTGTAGCACAGATGTCAACATGTTCGTATTGTGTAGCACAGATCTGTCAACATGTTTTTATTGTGTAGCACAGATCTGTCAACATGTTTGTATTGTGTAGCACAGATCTGCCAACATGTTTGTATTGTGTAGCACAGATCTGTCAGCATGTCTGTATTGTGTAGCACAGATCTGTCAACATGTCTGTCTTGTGTAGCACAGATGTGTCAACATGTTTGTATTGTGTAGCACAGATCTGTCAACATGTTTGTATTGTGTAGCACAGATCTGTCAACATGATTTTATTGTGTAGGATAGATCTGCCAACATGTCTGTACTGTGCAGATCGAGCTGTCAACATGGTTGTACCGTGCAGAATAGAGCTGTCAAGATGTTTGTATTGCGCAGGATATTATTGTGAACCTGTGTGCACGGTGCAATATGGAACTAATAAACATGTTTATATTGTGCAGAATGGGACTGTCATATTTGTGATACGCATTATAAAATTTCAACTTGTTTGTATTGTTGATTGTTAAAAATGTTGGACTGTGGATGATATAACGATCAAAACGTATATTTCCTTCAGGATGCTATCTGTCAGTATGAGTCTGAAAGGTTCTGGTTGTCAGACTGATATTGTATATGACATGGACGTGTTTTCTTCTGTATCTTTTTGAAGGATACTGCTGGAAAAGGCGAAGACCATGTATGCCGACATTTCCACCAGTGATTGCACCAGCCCTGCAGACTCCCCTCACCCCCAGGGACAACAGCCTGGGGTCTCACCACTTCAGCCTCCACAACCACCCCCACGCCGCGGTGTCGGCAACCCCACTCCAAACGGTCAGAAGCTCCTTACTCGCTCTGCACCCAGCAATGCCATCAACATCAACAACCTCATGAACTATGACTGTGATCTGCCCAGCGTCTTGATCAAGTATAAGACAGAGAAGGTGACGACCCATACCAAATCCAACATAAACTTCGGCCGGTTGGAGAAGGACACAAGCTCCGCAGAAAAGGAAAGGAACACGCACGTGTCCCAGAGACCGACTAAACCCACGGACCGCACTCATGATCTCCAGAAACACCACCATGATCAGGACCAATCCGACGATGCGCACGCGATGGTTGAACCAGACCATCACAGCTCAGAGATCCACGCCAAGAAGTTCTCCCAAAAGGGAGTGTACAGAGGAGACGACCGAGGAACAAAACACAGCACCCCAAACACAGTCTCCACATCAAGCACCCCTCACCGTAAACATGAAACCTTTACCAAAGACTCTCACCCTGACCTCACCGACCCAGGAGCTACGAGGAAAACCAAGGGAAGAACCAGGTCCTATAGCTCCAACAGCCTTGTCCATCCCGAGCGAGCCAAGTCCGATAATCGGAACACCCCCGCCAGGCCGCAGCGGCCTGACATTGTCGACGAGGCGGACGACAGAACGGAGCAGAGCAGGTCGAGGCGTCCCACTGACAGAACCCCCAACCCGGGGCCAACCGAGTCTGGTCTGGGCCACGATGTCTTGCAGAAGATCTCCCAAAGCATCCAGTACAGGCAAGCTCAGCTTCTTCTGATCTGTTTAAATCCTGTATGGTTTGTTGATATAAAGGTATTACAGTTTTGTCTGTCTTCTAGTTTTGATTTTTTTAATCCTTGATTATCTGTTCATATAAAGGCATTCGGTATTAAACTAAACTTAATTTTTGTACGGTGTCATTGATAAAAATTATATTTATCTTGACAATTAGACCAAAAACGTTCAGGCAACTTTTTTTTTTAAAAACGCTGAAATCGTTCGAATGACAATTAAGATACCATACAAAATCTTGTAGTCCCACTAATTATTCAGTCATTGTAAGGTATTTAGAAAACTGAAACCATGCAAACGATAGTCAAGATTCACACAACACAACGTAGTACTTAGAAAACCACGTTTCTGGCCACTGTATGCGTTTCTACACTTTGGTTCTGCTCAGAAATGCACTGGTTCGCTGGTTTCAATACATTATCAGCTTTGCACTTGTTCCAATCTGCTCAAATACTGACTTTGCATGACAGAATATGAACTGGCATCAGAGATTATGAATCTGTGTGTGTGTGTGTGTGTGTGTGTGTGTGTGTGTGTGTGTGTGTGTGTGTGTGTGTGTGTGTTGTGTGCGTGTGCGTATGTGTGCGTTTCCTCTTCCGTCTTCTTCTAACAGTTTCCTTGTCATGTGCAGCAAAAAGCGACCGGAACAACCCAAACAGAAAAGAAAAACCAGCCGATCAGCAGAATTCGATGATCCTGACACAGGTCAATGTGACCGAGGTGAAGGCGACAGAGGTCAGCAAGGCAGAGGTCTCTGGGGTAGAGATCAAGAGGTCAGGGGTTACAGAAGCAGAGACCCACCGGAGAGGGACTCCAGTCGTCTGGCTCATTCTGCCGAGCGTCCTGAGACAGAGCATCGGTGAGATTGTTGGATTTTTTTTTGGAGGGTGGGTGGGGGAGAAAGACAGAGGGATAGAGAGAGACACACACAGACAGAGACAGTGAGAGAGAGAGGCAGACAGACAGGCAGACAGACAGACAAACGAACAGACAGAGACAGAGAAGAACATAGACAGACTGAGGTATGGAGGGTAAGGAAGAAGAAGGGAGGAGGGAAAGTGACAATGAAGAAGACTTAGGAGTGATGGAAGAGAGGAGGGAAAGTGACAATGAAGAAGACTTAGGAGGGATGGAAGAGAGGAGGGAAAGTGACAATGAAGAAGACTTAGGAGTGATGGAAGAGAGGAGGGAAAGTGACAATGAAGAAGACTTAGGAGTGATGGAAGAGAGGAGGGAAAGTGACAATGAAGAAGACTTTGGAGTGATGGAAGAGAGGAGGGAAAGTGACAATGAAGAAGACTTAGGAGTGATGGAAGAGAGGAGGGAAAGTGACAATGAAGAAGACTTAGGAGGGATGGAAGAGAGGAGGGAAAGTGACAATGAAGAAGACTTAGGAGGGATGGAAGAGAGGAGGGAAAGTGACAATGAAGAAGACTTAGGAGGGATGGAAGAGAGGAGGGAAAGTGACAATGAAGAAGACTTAGGAGGGATGGAAGAGAGGAGGGAAAGTGACAATGAAGTAGACTTAGGAGTGATGGAAGAGAGGAGGGAAAGTGACAATGAAGAAGACTTTGGAGTGATGGAAGAGAGGAGGGAAAGTGACAATGAAGAAGACTTAAGAGGAGTGATGAAAGGAGAAGGAAAAAGGGGTGGAGCGAGAGACTGTGAGAGACGGAGTTCAGGGATTAAATTAGACCGAGGAAGCAGAGAGAGAGAGAGAGGAGGAGGAGGAGGAGGAGGAGGAGGAAGGAGGAGGAAGAAGAGAGAGAGAAGAGAGAGAGAGAGGAGAGAGAGAGAGAGAGACAGAGAGAGAGAGAGAGGAGACAGAGAGAAGAGAGAGAGAGAAGAGAGACAGAGAGAGAGCAGAGAGAGAGAGAAGGAGAGAGAGAGAGAGAGAGAGAGAGAGAGAGAGATCCCGACTCCCACACATGCCCGTCACCACCTTGTTTTGCTGTGCCCCAGACGAGCTTCCATACCCTTCCCTTCCCGAGACGGCCCTCAGCACAGCAGAGAGAGACGTCCTTCGGGCCACGACCCTCCCCACCCCCATCACCGACACCACGTCCTGGGCGCCCGCGCAGGTCACGCGGCCGTCCGATCCCAAGACCACAACCCGCACGTGGAGACGGACGGCACAAGCGGACTGGGCGACAGCTGCCACAGTCAGGAGCAACTCCTCGACTACTGAAGGGGGCGTCTCCAATGCCACCGTCCTTCTCCAGCTCTGAGAGAACCCGTAACAGACGGAGGGATCTGGTCAGGAGGTGACCCGTGAAGCA
>CM065721.1:18036909-18044409 GCA_033310375.1 Conus canariensis
AGAGGTTTGCACATGCTTGCTTCCATTTGCTTTCTTCGCCATGTGGGTATTCACTGCAGCGGGGTAGGAGGTGCACATTGCACGCCAAGGTATTGCAGAGCTGGGGAAAGGAATAGGAAGGGAGGGTAAGAGTGCAAAAAGGCATGTGTGTGGATGTGCTTTTTCCCCGTGGTGGGACTGACTTTTCATCCCCCCCCCCCCCCCCCCCCTTCTCTCTGTCTCTGCCGCTGTCATTCTCTAAAGCCCCCGAAAGGTCCTGCATAGTGGGCACTAAGCGGCAAACTGCAGGGCAATTCCATGCTCCACGCTAGTATGGGTTGACACGGTCCACAGGACTTTCTCCATGCTCACTGTTGGCAAGATGACACGGTCCACAGGACTTTCTCCATGCTCACTGTTGGCAAGATGACACGGTCCACAGGACTTTCTCCATGCTCACTGTTGGCAAGATGACACGGTCCACAGGACTTTCTCCATGCTCACTGTTGGCAAGATGACACGGTCCACAGGACTTTCTCCACGTTCACTGTTGGCAAGATGACACGGTCCACAGGACTCTCTCCATGCTCACTGTTGGCAAGATGGGTTGACACGGTCCACAGGACTCTCTCCATGCTCACTGTTGGCAAGATGACACGGTCCACAGGACTCTCTCCATGCTCACTGTTGGCAAGATGACACGGTCCACAGGACTTTCTCCATGCTCACTGTTGGCAAGATGGGTTGACACGGTCCACAGGACTTTCTCCATGCTCACTGTTGGCAAGATGACACGGTCCACAGGACTTTCTCCATGCTCACTGTTGGCAAGATGACACGGTCCACAGGACTTTCTCCATGCTCACTGTTGGCAAGATGACACGGTCCACAGGACTTTCTCCATGCTCACTGTTGGCAAGATGACACGGTCCACAGGACTTTCTCCACGTTCACTGTTGGCAAGATGACACGGTCCACAGGACTCTCTCCACGCTCACTGTTGGCAAGATGACACGGTCCACAGGACTTTCTCCATGCTCACTGTTGGCAAGATGACACGGTCCACAGGACTTTCTCCATGCTCACTGTTGGCAAGATGACACGGTCCACAGGACTTTCTCCATGCTCACTGTTGGCAAGATGACACGGTCCACAGGACTTTCTCCATGCTCACTGTTGGCAAGATGACACGGTCCACAGGACTTTCTCCACGTTCACTGTTGGCAAGATGACACGGTCCACAGGACTTTCTCCACGTTCACTGTTGGCAAGATGACACGGTCCACAGGACTTTCTCCATGCTCACTGTTGGCAAGATGACACGGTCCACAGGACTTTCTCCATGCTCACTGTTGGCAAGATGACACGGTCCACAGGACTTTCTCCACGTTCACTGTTGGCAAGATGACACGGTCCACAGGACTTTCTCCATGCTCACTGTTGGCAAGATGACACGGTCCACAGGACTTTCTCCATGCTCACTGTTGGCAAGATGACACGGTCCACAGGACTTTCTCCCACGCTCACTGTTGGCGAGATGACACGGTCCACAGGACTTTCTCCATGCTCACTGTTGGCAAGATGACACGGTCCACAGGACTTTCTTTTTTCTTTTCAGTAGTAATAGTAGTAGCAGTAGTATCCCCGAAAAATTGTTGTCCCCGTGTATAACAGTTGTGTCTTCCATTAAACTCTCACACTCTAAACACATGTCTTCTTGTGGAAAATCGCTGTCTCTCTCCTGAAAAGATATCCCAAGAAAGATACACCCCCCTCCTTTAACGACTTGTTTTTCCAGAACATTTTTGTCTTAGTACTGGATGGACTTAACCTGACCTCCTGAGAAAGACTCCTTTGTTGCTCTGCACTGTACCGGCTCTTTGTCTCTCTACACTGACCTTCCATAGCCTGTTCATTTCTCTTTGTACATACTGCATCTCCTGCTCACTTCAGACTGCCTCTGTTTTAAAGGACTGCTGAGGTGCTATGAGACAGGGGCCACTGTACTCTCCACACAGGATCATGACAGAGCCAGCTACTAATTTGATGACCTTTGTTGTATGATGCCCATAGCCAATATGTGTGTGTGTGTGTGTGTGTGTGTGTGTGTGTGTGTGTGTGTGTGTGTGTGTGTGTGTGAGTGTGTGTGTGTGTGTGTGTGTAAAAGAGAGAGAGAGAGAGAGAGAGAGAGAGAGAGAGAGAGAGAGAGAGAGGAGAGTCCCCTCCTTACTCAAGCCAGCATAATTATCTTGTCAGAGTACTCTGATTACTGGCGTCATTCAGTCGACAACTGGATGGGTCCTGGTGTTTTCCTTCCCTCCTCCGAAGAATCCCTCCATGCTCCCTCCCTCACCCCCCCTCCCCTCTCTCTCTCTCTCTCTCTCTCTCTCTCCTCTATCACTCCTCTAGAATCTCTTTCTCGCACTCTCTCCCCTCTCCTCCGGTACATATGGTTAATCAGCCCTAGTAATGTCAAGTTTCACGGCACTTTTACCCCCATTCTCCTGCCCGACTATTGGTGCTAATTGAGGCCAGTGTAACAGATTATCTAGAAAACCGTTTCTCTGTCCTGCCTGCCTGTCTCTACTGTGCTGACTCTTCTCCCGTCAGACCCAAATTATCCCAGAAAGACCAGCTTTCTCACACTGTCCTGCCTGCCTGTCTCTACTGTGCTAACTTTCTCCCGTCAGACCCAATTATCCCAGAAAGACCAGCTTTCTCACACTGTCCTGCCTGCCTGTCTCTACTGTGCTAACTCTCTCCCGTCAGACCCAATTATCCCAGAAAGACCAGCTTTCTCACACTGTCCTGCCTGCCTGTCTCTACTCTTCTGACTTCTCCCGTCAGACCCAATTATCCCAGAAAGACCAGCTTTCTCACACTGTCCTGCCTGCCTGTCTCTACTCTGCTAACTCTTTTCCCGTCAGACCCAATTATCCCAGAAAGACCAGCTTTCTCACACTGTCCTCCTGCCTGTCTCTACTCTTCTGACTCCTCCCGTCAGACCCAATTATCCCAGAAAGACCAGCTTTCTCTCCACTGTCCTCCTGCCTATCTCTACTCTTCTGACTCTTCTCCCGTCAGACCCAATTATCCCAGAAAGACCAGCTTTCTCTCACTGTCCTGCCTATCCTACTCTCATCTTTACTCTTCTCCCGTCAGACCCAATTATCCCAGAAAGACCAGCTTTCTCACACTGTCCTGCCTATCTCTACTCTTCTAACTCTTCTCCCGTCAGACCCAATTATCCCAGAAAGACCAGCTTTCTCACACTGTCCTGCCTATCTCTACTCTTCTGACTCTTCTCCCGTCAGACCCAATTATCCCAGAAAGACCAGCATTCTCACACTGTCCTGCCTGCCTATCTCTACTGTGCTGACTCTCTTTCCATCAGACCCAATTATCCCAGAAAGACCAGCTTTCTCTCACTGTCCTGCCTGCCTATCTCTACTCTTCTGACTCTTCTCCCGTCAGACCCAAATTATCCCAGAAAGACCAGCTTTCTCACACTGTCCTCCCTGCCTATCTCTACTCTTCTGACTCTCTTTCCATCAGACCCAAATTATCCCAGAAAGACCAGCTTTCTCTCACTGTCCTGCCTGCCTATCTCTACTCTTCTGACTCTTCTCCCGTCAGACCCAATTATCCCAGAAAGACCAGCTTTCTCACACTGTCCTGCCTGCCTATCTCTACTGTGCTGACTCTCTTTCCATCAGACCCAATTATCCCAGAAAGACCAGCTTTCTCACACTGTCCTGCCTGTCTATACTCTTCTGACTCTTCTCCCGTCAGACCCAATTATCCCAGAAAGACCAGCTTTCTCACACTGTCCTGCCTGCCTATCTCTACTGTGCTGACTCTCTTTCCATCAGACCCCAATTATCCCAGAAAGACCAGCTTTCTCTCACTGTCCTGCCTGCCTATCTCTACTCTTCTGACTCTTCTCCCGTCAGACCCAAATTATCCCAGAAAGACCAGCTTTCTCACACTGTCCTCCCTGCCTATCTCTACTCTTCTGACTCTCTTTCCATCAGACCCAAATTATCCCAGAAAGACCAGCTTTCTCTCACTGTCCTGCCTGCCTATCTCTACTCTTCTGACTCTTCTCCCGTCAGACCCAATTATCCTAGAAAGACCAGCTTTCTTACAGAACTCCACAGTCGGAGTTACTGTCAGTATGAACTGACTGATAAACTTCTCTCTCTCTCTCTCTCTCTCTCTCTCTCTCTCTCTCTCTCTCTCTCTCTCTCTCTCTCTCTTTCTCGCTCGCTCACGCTCTCTATCGCTTACTCTCTTGCGAAAGCGCGCACGTGTCCGCTCTCCCCTCTGTCCCTTACCCTCATTAAAAAGAAATTGAGATAAACAAAAATTTTAAATGATACAAACACACACACGTGTGTACAACTACAAACACAGGGAAACATATGTGTATGCACACGCGCGCGCGCGCACACGCACACACAGACATACACACACACACGCGTGCGTGCACGCACACTCGCACTACCAAGACAGAGAGAGAGAGAGAGAGGGGGGGGGGGGGGTGGAGACAGACAGAAAGAGAGGGGGAGGGGAGGAAAAGAGACTCAAGACTCAAATGTTTTATTCTTAAAGGCCATAGCCCCTTAGAATGGGGATGCACATCATAAATCATGTCGAAAATATTCTTTATGTTACATACATAGTTCGCTTTTTGAATGCTTTATATAAATAAATCGCTAACTGTTTAACCGTATTTTCATTTGATGACGACATTAACAAGGTTAATTTGAAAAGGCATGGATTATTGAAGTACCTTCTTGAGATGAATTCCTGTCTAAGTTCGTCTAGTACTGGACAAGCCAATACAAAATGAACTTCATCCTCTTTTGCATTTCGACACAAAGGAGAGATCAAATTTCCACTACATGACTGTCTATAACGAAAATAATGAGTAAAGAGATCGGAAACACCAAATCTAAACTTAGCCATGATGCGTTTCAAATGTTTGTCCATTTTCATTGATATATATATATATACAGGTAAACATCGTAGATTATTAAACGTTCTATATAATTCAAATCTGTCACTGTTCTGTACATGACAATTCCAATTTTGCCAACTGCAATCAACGAGTCTTTCTCGGAATACCTGGATAAAAGCACTCATATCACCAACACCTTGGTTCATCCATACAAATCCGAAACCATATTCACACAGTTTCATTCTCACATTAGTCACCCAGTTTTTCTTACCTCTTTCGTCCAATTCTAACAACATTCGATATGCTTTATATGGGAATCTGTGACCTTGCATCTGAGTAATTTTCAGCCAATATCGAACACACTTAATAATGGAATTCAAATATATAGGAAATCTAGCCGTTTCACCATATACCAAATCATTTGGCGTTTGCAATGATACACCAAGAAATTTCTTCATAGCAAACAGATGTAACTTTTTGCAGTGTACTGCAGCAACTGCATCAAGGCCCCATACTTCAGCTCCGTACTGTACCATAGGTTGAACCTGGCTATCAAATAACTTCAAAAACAATGTAAGGGAATCGTTATTTAGCAATGATAATTTCTTTAGTATGCAGAGTAACGCATTTTTTGCTCTGCTGGCCAAATCTTTGCAAGCGAAGACAAAACTCAAACGCGTTGAGAAGTATATTCCTAAGTATTTATACACATTGACAACAGGCATTGTAGACCCATTGTACGTCCATCTTTCTCTCGCTGCTAGATATCCGCCCTTTCTAAATACAATTATATTACTTTTTGCCATATTAACCTTTAATTCTAATGAAGCAGCAACTCTTTGCAAAGTATTTAACTGGGTTTGTAATCCAACCACTGTTTCTGACACCAAGGCCACATCATCAGCCAAAAGAAGAATGAAAATTTCCACAACGTCATTTATGAAATGTGCACCGTGCCTTCCACAATGTATAACCTCCTGTGTTAGTTCATTAATGAATAAAGAAAACAGAACAGGGCTACAGACATCGCCCTGTGTCACACCAGAAGTGCAATTTATATAGTCTGTTAGAGCATCACCAGATCGCACTCTTGCTTTTACACAATTATACATACTTATAACACATTTATAAAGTTTTCCATGGATACCATTTTTAAACAGGATAGGCCACAGCAAGGTTCTATTGACTGAATCAAAAGCCTTCTCGAAGTCAATAAATGCAACATATAATTTACGATTTAAGCAAAACTGTTTTTGTACAAATGCCATTAATGTGAACATGTGATCAACTGTAGAATAGTTTTTCTTGAACCCAGCTTGAAATTCCCCGGTAATGTTATTTTCTTCCACCCACTCCTGTAATCTCCTATTGATAATAGCACTGTACAGTTTACTGCCAACATTACACAATGAAATTCCTCTATAATTATTTGGATCGTTTGAATCACCTTTTTTATACAATGGGATGACAATAGACTCGGACCAACTTCTGGGATATACGCCTTGATCAAATAAGGAGTTAAAGAATTTAACCAGAAAATCTAGAAATAAACTTGACTGGCACGCAGTTTTTATCAGTTCACCGATAATTCCATCTGGACCAGCAGCTTTGCGAGGTTTTACCTTTCTTAGCGCAGCCATAACTTCTTCTTTGGAAATTGGACGGTTTAGATTGTCATCGTCATGATCAGATTCATCAACGTAATTTTCATTTCCCAGATCATTATGAGACCCAGCGTTTCCTTCTAACAGATATCTGAAATGATGAGACCATGTTTCTAAACTTATATCATTTACGGGTTGCTTCCTTTTTCTGGAAATTTTGCGGACACAGTCCCAAAAATCTTTCTGATTATTTACAGACGTAAGTAATTCTGTCAACAGAGTATCATTATATTGCTTTTCTTTTCTTTTTAAAAGATGTTTATATTCTCGCCTAGCTTTGCAGTAGGCTACACGAGACGGTATTGACAAAGAACGTCGATATCTGTTTAATAAATTACGAACATTTTTTTTTGTTAGCTAGACATTCCATATCATACCAGTCGTCTTCTTTCTGACATTTCCCAATACAAACCTGTTTCTTCATACATTCCCCAGCCTCTTTTATACAAGAATTAAACACACTTAACGCTTCTTCGATATTATTATCAACCAGTCTTACTGCCTCTTGCATGCGCACTTGCATTTCATCGGAAAGGGTTACATTTTTAAACAAATCAGCATGAGCTTCGCTCCAGACAAATTTTTCAATAGTGCAGCGCCTGTTGTTTACCTGTACGGGCTCACAGTTATGACATGAGGAAGCGAACTTCAGTTCTAAAGGCATGTGGTCAGACTCTGTTCTATCAGACACATGCATCTCACAACTATTGGAAGTGGTAGAAAACAAATCATAAGACATCAAAAAATAGTCATTCACACTGCTACCGCTGTCGGATATGTATGTGTTAGCGACCTTGAAAGTCGCCCTTACACACTCCATTTAAAATACACAATTTCAAAGCAGTGCACATGTTAATTAACAGCTTTCCATAATTATTCAGGACAACATCGTCT
>CM065721.1:18059409-18091909 GCA_033310375.1 Conus canariensis
AGCTATCACAAGAAGCTATCACATGCCGGCAACAGACTACCTGTACTGAAACCAACCAACCTCACCTCAACCGTTGCTGTCTCGGTGGAAGATGAAGTGTCATATTTAGTGTTCCTGCATCATAATTATCTGATTGGCTGCGCCTTAGCAAAGAGAACAGGCGTGATTCTTCCCATGTACAAATATGAAATCTTTACTCCATTTCCATGTACATACAAACACCATTACATGCTTTGAATCATTAACTCGGGTCCGAACAAATGCACAGGTAAACACACCCTCACATGGACACACACACACACACACACACACACACACACACACACACACACACACGAAGCTAGCTCACATGCAAGTAAATCTAACAAACGACATGCACGGTAACAACTGACTATCAAGCCAGTCTGATCTGGCACTGGTTATGTCAACAGACAACAAGCGAGGGACCCCTTTTGTTTCTTTGTTTTTCTACCACTGTGCTTGACATCCCCTGGTTTTTCTCCAGTCTTTCCAGAGGCTCTGCCTTCCTCGTCCAGCTTTGAATACGTTCAGTAAACCTTACTTCTTCCTATCTGTATATCTCTGCCATCACTGTTTGACTCACATGGGTGTCAAAGCGAGTCTATCCAATCAGACTTCTTTGGTTCTCTCTCCCTCCCTCTCTCTCCCTGTGTATGTGTGCGTGCGTGTGTGTGTGTGTGTGTGTGTGTGTGTGTGTGTGTGTGTGTGTGTGTGTGTGTGTGTGTGTGCGTTTCTCTGTGTGTGTGTGGTCAGTACAGCCTGAGGTTAATCTGACAGTTAACTGCTTTTCGTCAGTCACTGCGTTCGAGTGTGTGAGAGTCTGTGGTAACCTGCAACACAGTACTCTCAGGAGTAACAAGGACAAGCAGACCCAACTCTGGCAGCGCGACACACTTGGTAAGTCCCTTTCAACCATCCCCTGCTGGAAGGTGTCATCAACAGTAGACCAATAATCTGAGATTATGTTTATCAGCTGTTTTCATTTTTACAAAGAAGACATTTAGTTCTCTTCATATATTAGTTACCAGCAACCACTACTGCTTTGTATATTGTAAACAGTTATACTGAATAACATTTATAGCTTACAGCAAATACTATTCTGAACATAATTTTTTACCGCAATCGAATCGCAATAAAAGGGGCCGTAATTAACCCTCAACGTCGCCCAGAATTCGCCGAGCTAGAAGAGGGGGCCGGGGTGGGAGAGGGTGGGGGCGGGTAAGACGGGGTGGGGTGGTGGTTGAAGAAGAAACCAACAACTGTATGAACATTAATGAAATCAACATGAAAATCAAAATGAAGATCGAAATGAATCTGGCGGCAGAGTTGACAGCTTGCTTGATGTGTGATCCCAAAATAACATCCGTGTGGAAAGAGTACATCGGACAAAATGGCAAGTATAGGTGTCGGAGTACCGTTTCTGACAAGACTCGACTGAGTTAGCCTAACGAGGTCCTGCCCAGACTTGCTGCATCTAGGTATCTTGCCAAACAGAGCGAAGTCAGAGTGCATTCCTTGTGGTGAATCCTGCAAATGGTGCCACATGAAGACAGCAAATTGAATAGTCATCTTTCAACACTAACACTTACTGAATGATACCGGTAAAACGTGCCTTTCTGGCCGTAAACAAACAAAATAATACGGAACACAAAGTGGGGAAATCAGACAGAGAAACATCAAGTAATATGCACGTCATCCGTTACGTCAATACGAAATGACGACAAATGTGGACGAAAGCCTGATGAATTAGGCTATCAGGAGAGGGTGACGTAGTCACTAGTAATGCAGGCATTTTTCTGGTGTTAGGGAAACGGAACTCATCCACCGACAGCCTTCCCTCCACTCCCTATCCCCTAGGCCTACCTGCTACATGTCATCCCTTCGCCACACCGTCAGTCAAAACAGACAAATGGCCTCTCTAGCTTTTTCGACCTTACTTCCTCTCCGTTCTTTTTCTTTTTGTTTTTATTTCAGCGTTCGTCCGACAGCACGTACTTACACCACTTCAGCATGTGCTGTATGAAGTGTGGTTTTCTGTTGTTTGCATAGCGCACTTTCACAACTCTTCATCCCTTTAACTCTTCATACTTTCAAGCAACGTTGTTTCATCACATGTCCATTACGTTTCTCCCAGCAAGTATGTCGACACTTTGTTTCTTGGCACAGGTGGAATTCAGTGGAACTCACTATCGGCTGCTTGTCTGCTGATCTTCACAGAGTAATATACCCTTCCCTTAACCCTCCGTCCTTTAAAAGAACCCTTGTCCCCTCCACCACCACCCCCCCTCCCCCTTAAACCTCTCTCCTCAAAACGAGGGTTCAACAGAAAATGTTATATTTGGAATTCAGCTTGGTCATGAGTGCTATTTTTGGCATGCCGTCGAACTCTGGTGCCCATCTCCTCCCCTCTCCCACTTTTCATTCATTTATTTGCTAAAGCCCCCCTCCCCCCCCCCCTCCCAATCTCTCTCTCTCTCTCTCTCTCTCTCTCTTAGACTCTCTGCATCGATCCCCCCCCCCCCCTTCCCCCTCCCAATCTCTCTCTGATGCATATCCATACAGATCAAAATATGCCGACTGATCTGTTTTGCCTATTTGTTTCTACTGTAAAAATTCAAAAAGTCGAAACGCAAAGTTTTAGGCGTTGTTTTTGATAACAACTTTTCATGGTCAGACCTTGTTGCTTACCTTTGGAAAATGTCCAAAAAAAAACAAACCAAAACCCAAAAAAAAAAAAAAAAACCCCCAAAAAAAATCAAACTGTCAATGATAAAAAGAGTTTTGACTAAGCCTGCTCGAAAACAATTCTTCCATGCCCATGTACAGTCGTTTACAGATTGTGCTGCAACACGTGAGATCCAACCAGCTCAGATATTTTAAATACCTTAGCAAGACTACACAGGCGTGCGCTAAAACCGGTTCTAAAATCTAGTTCATTAAAAAAAATAAATAAATAAATAAAATAAAACCCACATCCAAAACACCCCGTCCCACTCCCTCTCCCCGCTGATCCTATAGTCAATTCTCCTTCACCAGCTATGAGTCACACGTGTCTGCTGATCAGTGGTCCTATATTTTCTCCTTCTTCAGCCAAGCGGTCACTAGCACCTGTCCAACTCAGGCCTTTCGCATGACACCTACTCAAGCTTCTGGGAGTTGATTCAGTACTGCCTGTACACCATCCGACGTCCAGGGTCACGTCAAACCATAATGACTAAAGCCCAGCCGACTATGGAGGCCACTCACGTCTGCAGACAATTTGAAAACGGATCTATGTAATAAAGTTAAAATGCCAAAATCAGAAAGTGGAAATCTTAACCAAGTAAAATGCTGGAACAGAAAGACTGATCTGAAGAAAATGATATGCGCGCGCGCGCGCGCGCGCGCACCACACACACACACACACACACACACACACACACAACACACACACACACACACATATATATATAATATATATATAATATATATATATATATATATATATATACTAGCCGGTGTACCCGGCTTCGCTCGGGTATATCTGTACAATAATTTTCTGGCCACCCCTCTCTCTCACCACTTAAAAGACAATACAATAAAATTCAGCTTGGGTTTGTTTCGTTTTTCCCATGCCGAACCAATTGCCCCAGCCTCCTCCTATCTACTTCACCCAATTTCTTCGGACGCCCACTCCCTTCTTGCCTCTCAATCTGTTTTCCCTCACGAATTTTTTTTCCATAGATACACAGTCCATAGAGGGATGCCTGTACTTGTGAACTTACCGATGCATTCTCAATTCCTCGATTGAAGTGCTCCAAAATGACAACTCTGTAGGGGCCGCCATAACCTAGTGGATAAGGCGCTGGACTCATGATCCAAAGGTCGTGGTTTCGAATCCCGGCTTGGTCTTGGAAATTTTATCGTGGAATGCTTCCAGCTAAAATGACCGTAGTTCACCCCGATGTCCACCCTGGCCCCACAGGTGTTAGTCTAATGTGACGGACCAGCCGTCTGCATATCCTTGATTTTGGCACGGACGTTAAATCCAACTCAAACATGACAACTCTGTGAAAAGACTGCATTTTCACGATGTATCATGTCTATTGGAGAGCCTCTGGGTAGACATTTCTGGTCTCCCTGTTTGGCGCAAGTATAGTCAGTGTTTCTGCGTTTCCAGTTCGTGATGCTGCAACGTAGAACATTCCATGTGTAAAACACGGAACGGTCAGGTCTGCCCCAAGGGATGAAAATGTCGGACCCTGGCTCTTGATGATTGTCAGAGCGAAAGCTGGTTTCATGGGAAACTGAAACCGTCAGAACTGGAATGGCAGGGGTGAGTCCATGGGTTCCAGAGGAATTCTGGGGAGCAGCACCGGTTCACCTTTGTGGGGGCCACATGATATTTTCGCTTCTACAACGTTCCTGTGCAGTCTGGTGAAGACACATCGGGTGCCATTGATCACCTTTGGCGGGTCCAGTGAGCGGAGAATGATAATAGGGACTCCAGATTTCAGCAACAGTTCATGTGGTGGAAGTCCAGAAATCTCAATGGAGTTCAGGAGTTCTTGTGGATAAAGGACTGCCTCATCACCATTCTTGGCCGTGTCAACAGATCTGTACAGTTTCCTCTCCAGGGAAGTCAGCTACGATTTTTCTGTTCAGCCTGTTGACAGTCTCGTTCAGGGAGGAGATTATGGCCCTTTCCGCTAACCAGTCTGAGTCTGCACAGTGAGCATGAAGATCCGGGTAGACTGCTTCTATCAGATCCTCCTGGCTATCAGACAGGCGTTGACAATGTTGGCTCTGGTGCCATTGAGGACGACAGGGAGGATCTGCCTGAAGTCCCCACAGAACAGCGTTGGGATGCCTCCCATTGGCCTGTGCACTTGGGTGATGTCCTGCAGCGTAGAGTCCATGGCCTCGTAGACAGCTTTGTGGGTCATGGGAGCTTCATCAATTATGACGGTTGCAGCCTCTTTGATGACTTTGGCCAACGTTGACCCACGCTTGACAGAGCAGGTTGGCGTTTCTTGCTTGTCAGCATCCAGAGGGACCTTGAAAATGCTATTTACTGTCCGCCCACCCGGCAAAAGAGTAGCGGCAATGACACTGGAAGCAGTGGCTAGCACTATTTTGCCTGTGGAGCGGATCCTGTTCAGGATAAGATTCAGGATGGTCTTTCCTGTCCCTCATGGAGCATCAAGGAACATTATGTTGCTGCTTGCTGTGGGATCCTGCCTCTGCTCAACCATGGTCATAAAGCTATCGTACACGTCTCTCTGGTCAGCTGTCAGCTTCTTCAGCTGGTCATCAGCTGCTGCCCGGAGTGCAGTAGTGTCGTAATTGGTCTCGCGGTAGTATTCTCGAGGCACAGTTTGTTGTTGTGTGACTGTTGGCATCCCATACTCCTCTGTAGACTTGCCTCCAAGAAGGAAGAGTTTGTGCTGAATCACAGTAAGAGCTTGGTTGTAGATGGCATCTGTGTACTGCGCTTCATAATAGACATCTCTTCGGACTTGGAAGAGGAAATCTTCAGCAAGATGGTCTCTGAAGAGGTTCCACAGGTTGCCTGGGTTACTGGGGTTGAAAGCCACCAGGATAATACAGAAGTCACGCAGCAGTCGGGGTCTCTGAGAGATGGAGGCTTCCTCCAGGGCAAGTTGTAGAAGGCGGTCATCATTTAGGAGTCCAAGAGCATTGCAAGCATCTCGAAAAATGTTGTGGACATAGCCGTTGACAATCTTCAGCTCCTCGTACGAACGGGATCCTTTCATAACGTTGAGTAGAAGCCTCAAGAAGTAGCACTCTCCCTGGCGAGGACTGATACTGTACAATCGCCGGATTGCAGTGCCCCTTTGTCGTTTCTTCCACATATTCTGAGTGGACATCAATGTGAAGTGCTCAGGGACTTCCACGTACTTCAGCTCTCGTGCTGTAGGGTCTTGAGAGCATAGGCTAAAGATGGCGGTAAGGGTTGCTTCTGGGGGAGAGCCTTGTGCTCTTTGCGCTGCGTTGTGTGGATTGAAGTAGACCCATTGTCCATTCTCCAAATGGACAGCTGGTCTCTGCACCATGGGGTGGCGCTCATGCAGGACAAATCCCAGGAGTCTCCAGGTCGCCTCGATGCTGCCAACGTAGCGGGCATTCTGGTACATTTGGATCTCATCAATGACTGGAGGTTGTTGAGCTGTTCCTTCACCTGCCTGAGTGGCTTGGAGTTGGAAGACGGCTTGGTCTGTGCCCTTGTGGACATACTTCAGGACGTACTTGATGAATTTTATGCTACTGCATATTTCCACATTGATGTGGCAGTTGAACTAATGTAGGAGGTAAGGGTTGTAGGGGACAACCCACTGGTTGGTGACGATGATTTCTCTCTGCCCAAGCTTCACAGTCCCAGTATGTCCTCATTCAGACTCCTCACGTCTCCTGTACTTGGGGTAGCTGTCCTCACCCTGCTCTATGACCCTTCTTGCCTCTCAATCAATTTTACCTCACAATTTTTTTTCGTAATACGATACACAGTCGATAGAGGGATGCCTGTACTTAATGAACTTACCGATGCATTCTCAATTCCTCGATTGAAGTGCTCCAAAATGACAACTCTATAGGGCGCCGCCATAACCTAGTGGATAAGGCGCTGGACTCATGATCCAAAGGTCGTGGTTTCGAATCCCGGCTTGGTCTTGGAAATTTTAACGTGGAATGTTTCCAGCTAAAATGACCGTAGTTCACCCCGATGTCCACCCTGGCCCCGCAGGTGTCAGTCTAATGTGACGGACCAGCCGTCTGCATATCCTTGATTTTGGCACGGACGTTAAACCCAACTCAAACATGACAACTCTGTGAAAAGATTGCATTTTCACGATATATTATGTCTATTGGAGGGCCTCTGGGTTGACAACATTTCTGGTCTCCCTGTTTGGCGCAAGTATAGTCAGTGTTTCTGCGCTTCCAGTTCGTGATGCTGCAACGTAGAACATTCCATGTGTAAAACACGGAACGGTCAGATCTGCCCCACGGGATGAAAATGTCTGACCATGGCTCTTGTTGACAGACAAAAATCAGACGGTATTGCAGAGCATCATAACTTCGGTGTATTTCTGAAATCCTCTGCAGACTACCATCTCTAAATTTAGAAATTAACGGTTTTTAACGGTCAATTTTAAGTTTCTGTTCATATTAGTTGTCTATCATTGATCAGCGTGTAAAACTGCACCTGTATACCAAATTTCATCAAGAAAGGTCTAAATTTAGAAAATAACGGATCTTAACGGTTTTTAACGCTCAATTTTATAGTTTCCGTTCGTGTAAGTTGTATATCATTGTTCAGCGTGTAAAACTGCGTCTGTATACCGAATTTCATCAGGAACGCTCTAAATTTATATAATAACGGTTTTTAACGGTCAATTTTTAAGTTTCCGTTCGTGTAAGTTGTATATCATTGTTCAGTGTGTAAAACTGCATCTGTATACCGAATTTCATCAAGAACGGTCTAAATTTATATAATAACGGTTTTTAACGGTCAATTTTAAGTTTCGGTTCGTGTAAGTTGTATATCATTGTTCAGCATTGAAAACTACACCTGTATATCAAATTTCATCAAGAAAGGTCTAAATTTAGAAAATAACGCTTTTTAACGGTGATACCATCTCTAAATTTAGAAATTAACGGTTTTTAACGGTCAATTTTAAGTTTCTGTTCATATTAGTTGTCTATCATTGATCAGCGTGTAAAACTGCACCTGTATACCAAATTTCATCAAGAAAGGTCTAAATTTAGAAAATAACGGATCTTAACGGTTTTTAACGCTCAATTTTAAGTTTCCGTTCGTGTAAGTTGTATATCATTGTTCAGCGTGTAAAACTGCATCTGTATACCGAATTTCATCAGAACGCTCTAAATTTATATAATAACGGTTTTTAACGGTCAATTTTTAAGTTTCCGTTCGTGTAAGTTGTATATCATTGTTCAGCATTTAAAACTACACCTGTATACCAAATTTCATCAAGAAAGGTCTAAATTTAGAAAATAACGCTTTTTAACGGTGATAAATAACGGTCGTAAAAACTATCGAATGACCCAATGTTATTCACAGTATGTCCTTCTAGACTCATGCCAAGTTTGGTGGCGATCCGAGGACTCCCTTTGCCGCCAACATCAGAAAAGATTGTATTTTTGATCGTTTTTAGGGGGGTACGTGTTGTTCACGGTTTTTAACGGTCATAAATAACTGTCGTAGAAACTGTCCAATGACCCTATGTTACTCGGGAGATGTCCCTCTAGGTTCGATGTACCTGTGCAATGTCACAACGGCCATTTGATGAAAAGCAGAGGAAAAAGATGTCTTTGAAACCGTTATAACAGTTTTTTAACGGTTTTTAACGGTTTTATTTCTTTAAAGATTAGCCCAAAACCATCCTCGGGTCACAACAGACATACCTGCTAAATTTCAAGAAGATCGGGTTTTTAAACAGTTTCTTTGATAGGGTTTGGTGTTTTTAACGGTTTTTAACTGTTATAAATAACGTTTTTTTAATTGCCAAATAACGGTTTTAATTTTAGAGAAGTAGTCCTGTACCTGTGCAATGTCACAACGGCTATTTGAAGAAAAGCAGAGGAAAAAGATGTCTTTGAAACCGTTATAACAGTTTTTTAAACGGTTTTTTAACGGTTTTATTTTTTTAGAGATTAGCCCAAAACCATCCTCGGGTCACAACAGACGTACCTGCCAAATTTCATGACAATCGGTTGAGCCGTTTTTGAGTCTATAGCGTACACACACACAACACACACACACACAACACACACACAACACACACACACACACACACAGAATTTGCCATTTTATATATTAGATATATATTGTGTGTGTGTGTGTGTGTGTGTGTGTGTGTGTGTGTGTGTGTGTGTGTGTGTGTGTGTGTATTCATTCATCATCTTGACTCTCGTTATTGGTGAACTAATGGGTCGTTTAATCAGTCGTTTATCAGTCACATTCCTACATCATTTCTTAATCATTGTCAGTTATTCCCCCTAATGTCGTTGCTGTCATCGAAGTAATCTCTGCAATCTTGGCGGTCGTGGAGAGGGGGTAGGCGTGGGGATAAAGGAAGGGGGTAGCGGTGAAAAGTAGAGGAGCCCTGGGTGTTCTCGTTGTTATTGTTGTGAAGAAAAACGCAAACCCCTGCACGCCTTTGGGGGGGGGGGGGGGGGGGGGGGGGGGGGGGGGGGGGGGGGGGGGGGGGGGGGGGGGGGGGGGGGGAGACAGGCCTTCTTCATCCGACTCTCCCGGGATTGTTCTAGCGCCATGTATACATTGCACACAATTTGTTATCCCTCCTCCACTGGCCACACCACACACAGCGGCTTCATTCACACCACACACACACACACACACACACACACACACACACACAACACACACACACGTCAGACATCTACATACACGCCTCTCTTCTCTCTCTCTCTCTCTCTCTCTCTCTCTCTTTCTCGCGCGCGCGCGCGCGCGCGCGCATATATACACACATACATGCACACAAATGTCTGGAGCTTTTTCGAGTGCAGATAGTGAAATTCAAACAACAGCTGGCAAAACTTTTAAACTGAGCTTCCTGATACGTGAGTAATCTGACCTATGACTATGGAAACTTGGAAAAAGGAAGAGTTAAAAAAAAAAAAAAAAAAGGGGAGGGGGGAGTGGGGAGGGGGGGGGGGGTAGAAACAACAAACATACGGGGGGCGGGGGGTTAGAATTTTTTTTTTTTTTTTTTAAAGGAGATGGAAAAGGATGGAAAAAGAAAAAAAATGAAAGAGAGAATCGAAGCAAACAAGATCGAAAGGAACGAAGGAAGAAAAAATAGAAACAAGAAAGCATAGAAGAAAAGAAGAAAGAAAGAATGAACGAAAGTAAGAAAAGAAGGAAGAGAGACTGGAAGAAAAGATGGAAGAGATGAAATGAAGAAAATATAAAAGAATGAAAAATAAATTACAAAAGGATTAAAAAAAAAAAAAAATGGAAGGACGAGCCAAAAAGGACAAAACGATGAAAGAGCTGTTTGACGGAAGAAAGGAAGAGAGAAAAAGAAAGAGAAGACAAGAAAAGAAGAACAAAAGAAGAGAAGGGTGGACGAAAAGAAGGAAAAGTATAAAGAAAGAAGACCAAAAAAAAAAGAAAAAAAAAGAGGGAAACAAATAGAGGAAGAAAGAAAGATGAAAAGGAAGGGAGAAAGAGTGAAAGAAACGAAGAAAGAATAAAAGGAAAGAATGAAGACAGAATTAAATGCAGGAAGAACGAATAAAGCGAAGGAAGCAAGAATGAAAGGAAGTAAACACGGAATAAATGGAGGAAAAAAAGGACGGAAGGAAGACACTAAAAGAAAGGGAAAAAAGGAAAGGAAGGAAAAAAGAAGAAACTGAAGGACGAAAGAAAGAATGAAGAAAGAATCAAAGGAAGGAAGAAAGAATCAAAGGAAGGAAAGAATAAGAAGAAGAGAATAAAAGAAAGGAAGAAAGAGAGGGGAAAAAAGATAAAACCAGAGGGAAGGACGAAAATATTGGAAAGGAAGAAAGAATGGAAAGGAAAAAAAGAAAGGAAAAAAAAATGAAGGAACAAAGAATAAAATGAAAGAAGATAAGGGGCAAGGGGGAGGGGGGAGGGAAGAAGAAAAAAAAAAGAAGAAAAACAGAAGAAAGGAAGAAAGAATGGAAGGAAGAAAGAAATAAAAGAGAGAGAGAGGAAGAAAGAAAGAAAAAGAAAGAAAGAAAGAAAAGAAAAAAGAACGAAAGAGAGAAAGAAAAGAAGCAGTATATAAAAGAAGAAAAAAAGTAGAAAGGAAGAATAAAAGGAAAGAAGAAAGGAAAACAAATAAAGGAAAGAGGGGAGGAAGAAGAAATGAAAGAATGGAATACAGAAGAGAAGGTTGGGGGGGGGGGGGGAGGAAAGGAAGAAAGAAAGGGAATAAAAAGAAAAGAAGGAAGAAAAGAAGGCAGAGAGAATGGAAGGAGCAAAGAAAGGAAAGGGATGGTAGAAAGAAAGGAAGAAAGAACGAAAGAAAACAAGACAAGAAGGAAGAGAGAGAGAGAGGATGGAAGGAAAGAAGGAAGAGAGAGAGAGGATGGAAGGAAAGAAGGAAGAGAGAGAGAGAGGATGGAAGGAAAAGGAAGAGAGAGAGAGGATGGAAGGAAAGAAGAGAGAGAGAGAGAGGATGGTAGGAAAGAAGAAGAGGAGAGGGATGAAGGAAGGAGAGAGAGAGAGGAGAGAGAGAGAGAGAGGATGGAAGGAAAGAAGGAAGAAGAGAGAGAGAGAGGATGGAAGGAAAGAAGGAAGAGAGAGAGAGGATGGTAGGAAAGAAGGAAGAGAGAGAGAGGATGGAAGGAAAGAAGAGAGAGAGAGAGGGAGGATGGAGGAAAGAGGAAGAGAGAGAGAGAGGATGGAGGAAAGAAGGAGAGAGAGAGAGAGAGGATGGTAGGAAAGAAGAAGAGAGAGAGAGAGAGAGGATGGTAGGAAAGAAGGAAGAGAGAGAGAGAGAGAGAGAGAGAGAGAGAGAGAGGATGGAGGAAAGAGAAGAGAAGAGAGAGAGAGGATGAAGAAGGAAAGAAGGAGAGAGAGAGAGGAGAGAGAGGGATGGTAGGAAAGAAGAAGGAGAAGGAGAGAGAGAGAGGATGGAAGGAAAGAAGGAAGAGAGAGAGAGAGAGAGAGGATGGAAGGAGAAGAAGAAGAGAGAGAGGAGGATGGAAGGAAAGAAGGAAGAGAGAGAGAGAGGATGGAGGAGAAGGAAGAGAAGAGAGAGAGAGAGAGGATGGAAGGAAAGAAGGAAGAGAGAGAGAGAGGATGGAAGGAAAGAAGGAAGAGAGGAGAGAGGATGGAAGGAAAGAAGGAAGAGAGAGAGGATGGAAGGAAAGAAGAGAAGAGAGAGAGAGAGAGGACAGAGAAGAGAGAGAGAGAGAGAGAGAGAGAAGGAGAGGAAGGAGGAAGAAGGAAGAGAGAGAGAGAGAGAGAGAGAGATGGAAGGAAAGAAGGAAGAGAGAGAGGAGAGGTGGAAGAAAGAAGGAAGAGAGAGAGAGATGGATGGAAGGAAGAGAAGGGAGAGAGAGAGAGAGAGAGGATGGGAAAGAGGAAGAGAAGAGAGAGAGAGAGAGAGAGGAAGAGAGAGAGAGAGAGGAGGAGGAAGAAGGAGAGAGAGAGAGAAGATAGAGAGAGAGAGAGAGAGAGGATGAAGAAAGAGGAGAGAGGAGAGAGGATGGAAGGAAAGAAGGAAGAGAGAGAGAGAGAGGATGGAAGGAGAAGAAGGAGAGATGGAGGAAGAAGGAGAGAGGAGGAGGAAGAAGGAGAGAAGAGAGAGAGAGAGAGGAGGAAAGGAGAGAGAGAGGAGAGAAGAAGAGAGAGAGAGGATGGAGGAAAGAAGAAGAGAGAGAGAGATGGAGGAAGGGAAGAGAGAGAGAGGATGGAGGAAAAAGGAGAGAGAGGAGAGGAGGATGGAAGGAAAGAAGGAAGAGAGAGAGAGAGATGGAGGAAAGAAGGAAGAGAGAGAGAGGAGGATGGAGGAAGAAGGAGAGAGAGAGAGAGAGGATGGAGGAAGAAGGAAGAGAGAGAGGAGGAGAGAAGAAGAGAGAGGATGGAGAGAGAGAGAGGATGAGAAAGAGAAGAGAGAAAGGAAAGGAGAGAGGAGAGGAGAGAGAGATGGTAGAGAAGAAGGAAGAGAGAGAGAGAGGATGGAAGGAAAGAAGAAGAGAGAGGAGAGGGATGGAAGGAAGAAGGAAGAGAGAGAGAGAGAGGAGAGGAGGAGGAAGAGAAGGAAGGAGAGAGAGAGAGAGAGGGATGGAGGAAAGAGGAAGAGAGAGAGAGAGGAGTGGAGGAAAGAGGAAGAGAGAGAGAGAGGAGAAGGAAGAAGAAGAAGAGAGAGAGGAGAGAGGAGAGAGAGAAGGAGGAAGAAGGAAGAGAGAGAGAGAGGAGGAGAGAGGAAAGAAGGAGAGAGAGAGGAGGATGGAGGAAAGAAGGAGAGAGAGAGAGAGATGGAGGAAGGGAAGATAGAGGAGAGAGAGGAGGATGGAAGAAGAGAGAGAGAGAGGAGAGGATGGAGAAGAAGGAAGGAGAGAGGGATGTATGAAGGAAGGAAAGAGAGCGAGAGGAGGAGAGACGATGAGGCGGTTGGCAGGAAAGAATGGAGGAGAATGAGGTTAGCGAAAAGAGGAGAGGATGTGAGGATGCGAACTGAGAAGGAATGTCAGCGTAGGAAATTTGTAAGTAGATGATGCGTGTTGTGTCAGATTTTGACGATGAGAGATGTAGAATAATTAGAAAGTACGGATGAGAAGATGTTGTGACAAATCTTAATGCAATATGGATGACCAAGTAAGTAGACAAAAGAAACAAGCATTATTAGGAAAAAAAAAAAAAAAAAAAAAAAAAAAAAAAAAAAAAAAAAAAAAAAAAAAAAAAAAAAAAAAAAAAAAAAAAAAAAAAAAAAAAAAAAAAAAAAAAAAAAAAAAAAAAAAAAAAAAAAAAAAAAAAAAAAAAAAAAAAAAAAAAAAAAAAAAAAAGGGGGGGGGGGGGGGGGGGGGGGGGGGGGGGGGGGGGGGGGGGGGGGGGGGGGGGGGGGGGGGGGGGGGGGGGGGGGGGGGGGGGGGGGGGGGGGGGGGGGGGGGGGGGGGGGGGGGGGGGGGGGGGGGGGGGGGGGGGGGGGGGGGGGGGGGGGGGGGAAGAAGGAGAGAGGAGGATGAGGAAAGAAGGAAGAGAGAGAGAGGATGGAAGGAAAGAAGGGAGAGAGAGAGAGAGAGAGAGAGGAAGGAAAGAAGAGAGGAGGAGAGATGGAAGGAAAGAAGAAGGAGAGAGATGTAGAAGAGAAGAAGAGAAGAGAGAGAAGAAGAGAAGAGAGAGAGAGAGAGAGGATGGTAGGAAAGAAGGAAGAGAGAGAGAGAGAGAGGAGTGGAAGGAAAGAAGGAAGAGAGAGAGAGAGATGAGAGAAGGAGAAGAGAAGGAAGAGAGAGAGAGAGGATGGAAGGAAGAAGAAGAGGAGAGAGGAGTAGAAGAGAGAGAGAGGAGGATGGAAGGAAAGAAGGAAGAGAGAGAGAGAGGATGGAAGGAAGAAGGAAAGAGAGGAAGAGAGAGAGAGGATGGAAGGAAAGAAGGAAGAGAGAGAGAGGGATGGAAGGAAGAGGAAGGAGAGAGAGAGGAGGAAGGAAAGAAGGAGGAGAGAGGGATGGAGGAAGAAGGAAGAGAGAGAGAGAGAGAGGATGGAAGGAAAGAAGGAAGAGAGAGAGAGAGAGGATGGAAGGAAAGAAGGAAGAGAGAGAGAGGATTGTATGAAAGAAGGAAGAGAGAGCGGAGTTGCCGTTTTGCGCGCACCACTGTAATGCGCGCGCCGTTTTGCGCGCGTTTTCCACAACCGGAATGCGCGTGTTTCACCGTCAATTGCACAGCCGTTATGCGCGCACTTAAACAACCGGAAAGCGATCATTGACCTTTGGCATTTCTTTTGCACACACTGAGTTAATCGCTGAATATCTGCTCAGTCGTCAGGAAATTTTGTACTATGCTAGCATGCATGCCGTTGTTTTGTTGTCAGTCTTTTTCTTCTGTCACGACTGAGCAGATGTTCAGCAACTAATTCAGCAAAAGTACGGCATGTCAGAAGATTGTCCTTGCCTCGCCACATTACATCTTCAACTGCAATATGGATGACCAAGTAACCGTTACGACCACCAACAGAAACAAGCCTTCACTTATGATTAACGGCTACATGTACAGACTCGACAGAACATCCACGAAAACATGATTCATGTGAACGACGCAGAGAAGGGGATCATAATCATCACAACAAAGTCCAACATGGTGCTGCTGTGTGATAGAGACTCACGGGTTTTTGGAGATGGTACATTTAAAACTTGTCCCCGGCACTTTCTCCAAATGTACACTCTGCATGCGCTCAAGGCTGATACCTACGTACCCTGTGTGTACGCTCTTTTGTCGTCAAAGACAGAACAAGTTTACATTGAAATGTTTCGACATGTGAAAGCCATCGCATTGGACTATGATCTGGAGCTTGAACTCGAACAAATCCATCTGGACTTTGAAAAAGCCTCCCACCAAGCAGTGAGAGTGGTGTGGCCGAACATTTCTGTGAAAGGTTGTCACTTTCATCTCAGCCAAGCCTGGTACAGAAAGATCGCATCACTCGGTTTGGCTGACGAGTATCAGAAACCTGATTCGGAGATTGGGGTCTGGCTGAAGAGATTCTTTGGCCTGAGCTTCATTGAGCCGGGCGAAGTGGAAGAATGCTTTGCTTTTGACATGCTGGACGACACACCGGCTGATGCGAGATGTACTGCTTTCGCCGATTACGTGCTGAGGACATACATTGGATCTGACGACTCCGAAGCAATCTTTCCATCTGAGTTATGGGCAGACCCAAACTTGGACGCTCCACGCACAACAAACGCATGTGAGTCATTTCACAGCCATTTCGCAGATCTATTCTACCATTTTCACCCCAATATCTGCGAATGGATAGACAAAGTGAAAGACGTTCAGAAGGGCTCCTACACCAAAATGAACACGATAAGTGCCCGTGCTGGAGTGATCGGAGTGATGCCATTGAGGCCACCAAGTCGACAGGCACGTTTGAAGCGACAACAGATGAACCATATAAAAAGAAGTCGAGAACGTGGAACCATCACTCGAAAGCAGTTCGTCCAACAAATGGCATGGAAAAACCTTCCCGCTGCCACATGATTAGATGATGTAGACATACGTTGGGTCTGACCACACCGATTTTATCATGCGCACCCCAATGTCTGTGAATGGATGGGCAAACTGACGTTCAGATGGTATGTTTTTTTTTTTAAGAGTTGTTAGTTGCTATTATGCGCTGGCGAAGGCGAACGGAGGTTGGCTGAAAAAACTTTGTGTGTGTTGCTAGGTGAGACAGAGACAGAGAGAGAAAGACAGATAGAGGGAGAGACGGGGAGAGAGAGAAAACACAGAGAGAGAGATATTAATATTATTGGAATTCTTATGCTCGTTGTAATGTATGATTGTGTGATTTTAGGATTGTGTAATACAATATGTATGCCAACGGCCGGTGCCAACCATACCTGTATGCGTGCGTGTGCTGTCTGATTTCAGAAATATATTAGTTTTTCCTTTCTTGATTATAATAATAACCAAAACTCCTGTGCTTTTTTAAAAATTTAATAAAGTTGTATCCAGATTCCAGATAAAAGACATACGTGTGTGTGTGTGGCCGGTGTATGTGTGTGTGCGAGAAGTGCGCAGATTCCAGATAAAAGGCATACGTGTGTGTGTGTGTGTGTGTGTGTGTGTGTGTGTGTGTGTGTGTGTGTGTGTGTGTGTGTGTGTGTGCGAGAAGTGCGCGCATTGCGGTTATAGAGATACGCGCATCACGGTTAAAGTGCGGATATACGCACTTGAAACGCCATTATAGCAACTACGAAAACGCGCGCAAACGTATACGCCCAGAGAGAGAGAGAGAGAGAGAGAGAGAGAGAGAGAGAGAGAGAGAGGAGGAAGAGAGAGAGAGAGAGAGAGAGGATGGAAGGAAAGAAGAGAAAGAGAGAGAGAGAGATGGAGGAAAGAAGGGAGAGAGAGAGAGAGAGAAGGAGGAAGAGAAAGAGAGAGAGAGAGGAGAAGAGAGAGAGAGAGAAGAGAAGAGAAGAGAAGAGAGAGAGAGGATGGAAGGAAAGAAGGAAGAGGAGAGAGAGAAGGATGGAAGGATAAGAAGGAAGAGAGAGAGAGAGAGGATGGAAGGAAAGAAGGAAGAGAGAGAGAGAGGATGGGAAAGGAAAAGAAGAGAGAGAGAGAGAGAGAGAGGGAGGATGAGGAAAGAAGGAAGAGAGAGAGAGAGAGAGGATGGAAGGAAGAAGGAAGAGAGAGAAGAGAGAGAGAAGAGAAGAGGAGGAAGGAAAGAAGGAAGAGAGAAGAGAGAGGATGGTAGGAAAGAAGAAGAGAAAGAGAGAGAGAGAGAGAGGATGGAGAAGAAGAAGAGAGAGGAGAGAGGAGGAGGAAAGAAGGAGAGAAGAGAGAGAGAGAGAGAGATGGTAGGAAAGAAGGAAGAGAGAGAGAGAAGAGAGGATGGTAGGAAAGAAGGAAGAGAGAGAGAGAGAGAGAGAGAGGATGGTAGGAAAGAAGGAAGAGAGAGAGAGAGGGATGGTAGGAAAGAAGGAAGAGAGAGAGAGAGAGAGAGAGAGAGAGGATGGAGGAAAGAAGGAAGAGAGAGAGAGAGGGATGGTAGGAAAGAAGGAAGAGAGAGAGGAGAGAGAGAGAGAGAGAGAGGATGGTAGGAAAGAAGGAAGAGAGAGAGAGAGAGAGAAGGGGATGGTAGGAAAGAAGGAAGAGAGAGAGAGAGAGGAGGAGGAGTAGGAAAGAAGAAGAGAGAGAGAGAGGATGGTAGGAAGAAGGAAGGAGAGAAGAGAGAGAGAGAGGGGATGGTAGGAAAGAAGGAAGAGAGAGAGAGGGAGAGAGAAGAGAGAGAGAGGGAGAGAGAGAGAGAGAGAGAGAGAGAGGATGGTAGGAAAGAAGGAGAGAAGAGAGAGAGAGAGAGAGAGAGAGAGGAGGAAGAAGGAAGAGAGAGAGGGAGAGAAGAGAAGAGAGAGAGAGAGAGAGAGGAGAGAGAGAGAGGATGGTAGGAAGAAGGAAAGAAGAGAGAGAGAGAGAGAGAGAGAGAGAGAGAGGATGTAGGAAGAAGGAGAGAGAGAGAGAGAGGATGGTAGGAAAGAAGGAAGAGAAGAGAGAGGAGAGGGTGAGGAAAGAAGGAGAGAGAGAGAGAGAGGAGAGAGAGAGAGGATGGTAGAGAAGAAGAGAGAGAGAGAGAGAGAGAGGAGAGAATGGTAGAAAGAAGGAAGAGAGAGAGAGAGAGAGGGATGGTAGGAAAGAAGGAAGAGAGAGAGGAGGTAGGAGAGAGAGAGAGGATGGTAGGAAAGAAGGAAGAGAGGAGAGAGAGAGAGGATGGTAGGAAAGAAGGAAGAGAGAGAGAGAGAGGATGGTAGGAAGAAGGAAGAGAGAGAGAGAGAGGAGAGAGAGGAGAGAGAGAGGGATGGTAGGAAAGGAAGAGAGAGAGAGGGGATGGTAGGAAAGAAGGAAGAGAGAGAGAGAGAGAGAGAGAGAGGAGGATGGTAGAAAGAAGGAAGAGAGAGAGAGAGAGAGGATGGTAGGAAAGAGGAAGAGAGAGAGAGGGGATGACAGGAGAAGAAGGAGAGAGAGAGGAGAGAGAGAGAGAGGATGGTAAGAAAGAAGGAAGAGAGGAAGAGAGAGAGAGGATGGTAGGAAAGAAGGAAGAAGAGAGAGAGAGAGAGAGAGAGAGAGGATGGTAGAAAGAAGGAAGAGAGGAGAGAGAGAGAAGAGAGAGAGAGAGAGAGTGGTAGGAAAGAAGGAAGAGAGAGAGAGAGAGAGAGAGGATGGTAGGAAAGAAGGAAGAGAGAGAGAGAGAGAGAGAGAGGATGGTAGGAAAGAAGGAAGAGAGAGAGAGAGAGAGAGGGGAGAGAGGATGGTAGGAAAGAAGGAGAGAGAGAGAGAGAGAGAGAGAGAGAGAGAGAGAGAGAGAGAGGGATGGTAGGAAAGAAGGAAGAGGGAAGAAATGCCATGAACTGCATGTAGCTGAGCCCACACCAAAAAGACCTCTGGCCCCTCAATCATCCCTCTCCCACTCCTGCTCCACCCTCATGGGAAAAAAAAAAGCCGAAAAAGTTATCAAAAAGACGAAATGGAAAGATCCACATATCCATCCCATCAAACAACAACAACAACAACAACAACAACAACAACAACAACCAGGAAACTGGAAGTAGAGGACGGTGTATCTGACACAGTGCAGACCTACAGCACGTGATCTTCGCTGAATGAACATGGCGCCTTCCATCAGCCAAAGCACAGACTGTGTCTGGCCAGTCATCGGAGCTAGTGATGTCATCAACTTTCAGCCAATCAGAAACCAGGGGAGGAAAATAACGGCTGGCGCCATCATCATTATCATCCCTGTCAATACTCTGAATGACCCCTACCATCCTCTTTTCTCACCCACCCCTCCGATCCCCCTCCCACTCCCTCCCACCTTCCCCTCTCCCTTCTCTCTCTCTCTCTCTCTCTCTCTCTCTCTCTCTCTCTCTCTCAGTTCTCGTCCCATATCGCTCTTGTAGATAAGAACCCTAATCACCTGCTTCTAATTATCTATTTCTAGGAATGTCTTGGATATTTATTTAAAGCGTACTTAACTGTGAAGAAGGTGGGTGCGCGCGCGTGCGCGCGCGCGTGTGTGTTTGCATGCTTGTTTGCGTGCGTGAGTGCACTCGCCGATTTGTGCACTAGCCCATACATACATGCATGAGAGAGAGAGAGAGAGAGAGAGAGAGAGAGGAGAGAGAGAGAAGAGAGAGAGAGAGAGAGAAAGAGAGAGAGAGAGTAAAGACAGACAGTGGGGCAGTCAGCCGGCCGGGCAGACATATATAATACGTACAGACACACAGGAGGTGCTAGTAAGTGCTGTCACACTAATCCATGACAAAGACGAAGAGACACTGGCAGAAAAGTGACGGAACAATGCTGCACAGCAGACAGTGGAACAACAAGGAGCAATAGGAGCTAGTTCATAGGCTCCCCCCACTGGAACATAATGAATATGTCCTTGACTTATTTTTAACTATGTACCAAAATTGTAACGTGCTCTAACTGGTAGGAAAAGCAACGGATATTTTCACTCTCCAGTATGATTTTCTGGTGCTTTAGATTGTCTCCCCTGGCGGTACGACTGCCCCTGCACATTTGGAAGCAGACTGTATGAACACTGTGTCACGTTTTTAGAATATGGATCACTGAGAAATACGGATCTTTACTGGACCGAAACAGCCGCATTAAGTAGACACACACATTGTCACTTTAACTTGATGACGGAATCTTTGTACCTTTTCTTCAAACGAAAATTAACATTTTCACACACACACACACACACACACACACACACACACACACACACACACACACACACACACACAGATAGCAATTATGTGCTTCCAATGGTCGTAATCTCCTGTTGTTTTGATCCAATTAACAGTGTAGACAAAAGTGGCGTAAACATCCGCCTGCAGCCAATTATTACCACCCAAGTCGCGTCCCCTCCCTCCCTCCCATCCCCTACTCCTTCCCTCCCTTCCCCATCCTCTCTCTCTCTCTCTCTCTCTCTCCTTCTCTCTCTCTCTCTCTCTCTCTCTCTCTCTCTCTCTCAGTTCCCCTCCTGTCTCCCTGGTGATCCCCATAACCCCTGCCTTTCTCTTTGATATCGCCGTGGCCTGCCATCATCAACACCGCCCATCATCTTTTACCGTCCAGCCGGCTGAGGTAACTGTCCCTTTGTCGGTTCTGTGCCTGGACTCTTGACTTTATCGCCAGCCTTCACTGCGCCCTCTGTGGTCAGACTTGGGGAGCACAGTAGTGGTCAGGTAGTAACAGTGCTGACTGAACGGATGGGAATCGCTCTGCTTCTGTGAAGAGAACTTTTCTGAAGGTGAACAAGATTTTGCCTTTGGATTTGAGATTGATAGATAAGTTCAGTGCAGGCTATTCCTTCGAATGAGACTATAAACCGAGGTTCCGTGTGTGAACGCACGCATAACATCTTGCACACACGTAAAATCCCATTACCAACTTTCGGAAGAGAAGGCCAGTTTGGCCGTTGGTATGGATGACACGTTACATACAGCATGCACCCTGCGTGAGAAATTGAAAGAATGAAGGAAGTAAGGAAATTGAGTGAACGATATTGAACGATATTGACTGGATGACACGGGAAACGACTTAATGAAGCGCCAGCTGGCAGCTCTTCAGTCGGCACTACCCAGGTAGGCTGCCCGTCGTGTAAACGAGTGTTGATTGTAAAGCGCTTAGAGCTTGGTCTCTAGCCGAGAATAGGCGCTATATAAGTATTCATTATTATTATTATTACATGTGAACAAAGTTGGTGCAAGTATGCGTGACTTGCGGACTTCTTGTGTTCCTGTGCTGGTCTTGGGAGTGGAAAGTCTAGCAGACAAACGAAAAAAAAGAGCGGTCATGTACATTGTGCTCAAGGGCTGAACTGGGCAACGAACTGTTTGAAAGAAGGCTGATCTTCAGACAGATGCTACGAGCAGGTTCGGGACTGTGGCGGACAACACACCGTGTATTACTTTGGGCGATAAAGACAGACCGTTTCCTTTCCTTCGCTAGTTTCGTGCCGCTGTCGCGTGAAATCTGGGAACGTGATATCTGGGAACGTGAAATCTGGGAACGTGAAATCTGGGAACGTGATATCTGGGAACGTGAAATCTGGGAACGTGAAATCTGGGAACGTGAAATCTGGGAACGTGATATCTGGGAACGTGATATCTGGGAACGTGATATCTGGGAACGTGATATCTGGGAACGTGATATCTGGAACGTGATATCTGGGAACGTGATATCTGGGAAGGCTTCCCAGATATCACAGATTTTGGGGGGAACGCGTTCCCAAAATGTACTGTGATATCTGGGAAGGCCAATGATATCTGGGAACGTGGTCTTTCAGAGCTCAGAAGGGCAGAAAGAAGACAAAAAAGAATGGATTTCGAGATAAGGTAGGAAACAATTTATTTAGGTGCAATTGAGATCTTTGGCCTTCTTGTAACTTTTTTTTCGCACGCGTTCCCAGATTTACCGTGATATCTGGGAACGCGTTCACGATTGGAAGTTCAGGAAATCTGGGAACGCGTTCCTAGATATCACGGTAAATCTGGGAACGCGTTCCCAGATATCACGGTTCCCAGATATTATACGACACCGGAACATGTCTAGCAGAAACTGCCGGTGTGTTGCCTCTCACAGTCGATCATGTACATAATTCAAGACTTTCTGGTCTACTTTTCACCGTGTAAAACACAACGTGATGATCGTGTTTGTAAAGCGTTGCCTGCTGGGTTGATCAACATTTGAAACTGGGAACAAAGTCAGTACAGTGACAGACTAAACGTGGTGAGCTACCTTGGCTCCACACCATGATATTGTCATGGCCTGTGGGTTTCTCTTGATGCAAGTCGCACAAAGCAGATATAGACAAAACCGAATCTCAACGAAGAAAAATTCGGTTTACCTGGCCCCTAACTCGTCCCAAACAGCTTGCCAATGCTCGGGAAAACTTTCAATGGACTCTCTAAAACTGAACTTTTCGATTTTTTTTTTTTTCACGATACCATGAAAGGAATTAACTTTTCTTGCTCGCCGAGTCTCGCAACGCCAATGGCGTATGCACGTCGTCTGGAGGCGTGTTATGATTTGGAGCCTATACTCTGTATCCGTGGACTAGGACCCGCCCTCTGTTGGCGCTGGAGTGGAGGTCTTCATCGTATGTGCCTTTCTTTGGTTGCCGTGACTGATGGGTCGTCTGGTGGGGTGAGGTCCACAGGGACAGTGTGAGGAGTGTGGGAGAGGCGGTGCGGGGTAGGGAATGAAGGAGAGGGATGGGGAGAGGTGGGGAAGTCAGCTGGTGCCGTCAGTCCATCAGACGTTGTTCTGTGATGATGTTTACCTTGGGTCCACTTCACCATGTCGGATGACAATCAACCCGCCCTCCGATCCGTCGCCTCTCTGTCTCTGTAGCTGTATGTGTGAATCTAGCAATATGTGGTGAGTGGGTGCGCGCGCGCGCGCATGTGTGTGTGTGTGTGTGTGTGTGTGTGTGCGTGCGTGCGTGCGTGCGTGCATGTCGCGCGCGCGCACGCGCTGGCAAGCGTGAATGTGTGCGTGCGTGCGCACATGTGCGTTTGCGAGCGCGCGCGTATGTGTGTATGTGTGTGTGCGTGCGTGCGTGCGTGTGAGTGTGTGTGCGTGGTGTGTGTGTGTGTGTGTGTGTGTGTGTGTGTGTGTGTGTGTGTGTGTATGTCTTCGCGAGCGTGCGCGCGCCCATGCGTGCCTGTGTATGTGTGTGTGTGTGTGTGTGTGTGTGTGTGTGTGTGTGTGTGTGTGTGTGTGTGTGAGGGTTGTTATCATTCCATCAGTAATTCTTCTGTAACCGTGTTTACTCTTGTCAGTGACTTAACTTCCCCTCCCTCACCCTGGATTAATAATCCGTGACACTATTGTCTCCCTTATCACAACTCAGGAGAACGTCATTTAGTATCATGGGTGTGCGTTTACTTACTTGTGTGTGTGTGTTTGTGTATGTGTGTGTGTGTGTGTGTGTGTGTGTGTGTGTGTGTGTGTGTGTGTGTGTGTGTCATGAGTGTTTATGCGCGTGTGTTGTGTTCCCGAAGTGTGTGTGTGTGTGTGTGTGTGTGTGTGTGTGTGTGTGTGTGTGTGTGTGTGTGTGTGTGCATGAGTGTTTATGCGCGTGTGTTGTGTTCCCGAATGTGTGTAGTGTGTGTGTGTGTGTGTGTGTGTGTGTGTGTTGTGTGTGTGTGTGTGTGTACACGGAGAGGTGGGAGAGAAAAGACATTTGCTGAAGAGCACTAGCGGAAGAGAAAGGGACTGGGAGGAGGAGCAGGGGAGAGGGGGGGGGTGGGTCGATCAGGGAGGAGGTAGGGACGGACGTCAAGGGGAGTGGCGGGAACATTCGCCGGGATTGAGATGCCAGACATACAGGACCTGTCATAAAGCAAAGGGGACTGGGTAGAAACGTTATACAATCTACATTACTAATCTCCACGCCACCCACACCCCCCTCACAGAGAGAGAGAGAGAGAGAGAGAGAGAGAGAGAGAGAGAGAGAGAGAGAGAGAGAAGGGAGGGGAGGGGGGGAGGGAGAGAGGGACCGTGTGGGAACACACTAAAGCACGATAACTATTATGCAACTGGTAAAACTGTAACCATAAATCCCCCCTTCCCACCGTGCCACTCTCCCTGCTAGGCCGACCAACAGCCCAGTGATTTTTGACTCATTGTGTGGGCAGAGCAAACACAAGGGCCCGTGGAATGTCCGGGTGTTGGTGTTGGTGGGCCACGTCTATGGGCATCATCACGTTCAAAAGTCCGCATCATCTGAATCAGGAAAAGGCACATTACTGTTCCACAAATACGATCATCTTGTCACGTACGTCTTTGAGAACTACGGTGCCAATAATACGATTTGGATAGGTTTTGAATCAGACGATCCCCTGAGAAATAACACGCTAATTATGAATCCTTTACTACCAGATAAATCCTAAATTAATAATCATGGTGGCAATTATCATACACCCTCCCTCCCTATAATCAGTGCCCTTCTTCACATATTTCATGCACGTGGATGTCTAACTAAACGCCTAGTGATGTTTTATTATAATAATGTCTTACTTACTATGTTGTGTTGCACTGAAGGCATGGTATCATAACAAATCTTTCAATTTCTGTTTGTTTTGACAATATTTTATCATGACGACTGACTATGGAACTTGAGGCCGTGTTGTCACGATGGCTGACTTAAATCGAGTTACTTGGGGGGAAATCATCGTGACGATCATCCCCGGACCACAGCCAGCTCTCTCATCCACCCCCTTTCCACCCCGACATGCCTCCCCCTCCCCTCCCAAATCATACTTACGAAGCGAGGTGATTATTCATGCATGTCACATGAATGAATGTTCATAGTGAATAACTACGCTGTCTGTCACAAACACCACAACGGTACTGAAAAACAGTGGAGACTTTTGACACGACCAGTGCATCATAACCGTCCCCCTAACCTTTGTCTCATCACAGTATGGACCTAACCAACAGAGAGAGGCAGCAGAAGGCGAGGATTGTGTGCGTCGTTGTTATTCTATCAGCTCAGCTCCTCTTATCAGAGTTAGTGACGCCAAAGTGGGTTATGACGAGGTGCTTAATAGTCGCATTATGACGTCAGTCTCCAGAGAATTGGTCGGAGCGCTGTAGCCTAATACTGTAATAGGATGAACAAACTCCCAGCAGGCATCGCGCTTATGATGACATAACGTCTGCTTGTGCTAGGCTTTTCCACACTCCCCCCCCCCCCCCTCTCTCTCTCTCTCTCTGGAGGGAGGGAGAGAGGGTGGTGGTGGTGATGGTGGTTTGCATATCTGTCGTTGACTACCTGTATTTTTTAGCAAATACGTGCTCAGGTTCCATCTTTTTTTTTTTTTTTTTTTTTTAAACTTACAAAGAGAATCGGAAATGAAATGAGGCAGGGAACAGCAAACGATAAACAGTAAACAAGTGGGGTATTTTTTGCCCCCATAAGAAAACCTAACACAGAGTAACTTTTATTCAAGACTGGCACAGCCTTTTAAACTTGAATAAAGTCAGACAAATACATAGACGAACAATCTAATAGTGGGGAAAAAACAAGATGGAGAAACTGGGAACATGAAATTAAGAAAATATGTTACAGATATGAAAACTCTTCACTAGCTGCATAAGGGAACCATCGCAATCCCTTTTGAAGGCAGATATATTTGTATTGCCTGCTCCGAGGCCTTTCGTCCGCAGGGTCGGAACTCATCAGGGAGACACGGCTGGTTGTGCCTGCGCTCCTGGCGAAGAGAGCTGAGTTTGACACTGTCGTCGGCTGGGCTATAAGCAACATGAACTGAACTGAATAGAAAGATTCTATCATGTTAGTGTGTGTATAAGTGTGTGTGTGAGTGTGTGCGTGTGAGTGAATGAGAGTGAGTGAAGAGAGAGAGAGAGAGAGAGAGAGAGAGAGAGAGAGAGAGAGAGAGAGAGAGAGTGTGTGTGTGTGTGTGTGAACCTAAACATGTCAGAAATATGGAGTGACGCCCCAAACCCACCACAACCCCTCTCCCTCCGCCTTACAGCACGACCCCACCCTATTCCATTCCAGTCTGTCAAACAGAGAAATGCCAGACATCACACGTGTGTCGACCTATTGGCCCAGCTGCTCTGCCTACCATGATGGCGTCTCCCCACCACATTTAGATCTAACAATAACAACAAAGGAATAAATTGGGGGGGGGGGGGGGGGGGGGGGGGGGGGGGGAGATGCTGCCTGGGATTCTGAAGACGTGAGAATCCGCGGCAGCTGCTTTCAGTCTTTTTTTTTTTTTTTTTTTAGTTGGCAAGAATGCCAGAATTCACCCCGTTCCTCCCTCGTCCCCCCTCCCCCCCCCCCCTCCATCCTGGTCTCTCCCATCCCCACAAAGGTCAGTGGCCCGATCTCTCCTTGTGACGATTGCATCAACTGACATTTGGCTGTATCGGGGTGCTGAGAACTAAACTCACTTTGCTGCCCCCCCCCCTCCCTCCTCACCCCCCATGCCAGCCGGCCTCCCCACCCCCATCCCCCTTGTATAATTCTGCTGCAGCAGTTGGGTGTGCAGGGATGGATGCTGGCGTGAGAGTGCGTGCGGGGAAAGGGGGGGGGGGGGACGTCGGGGGGGGGGGAGGTGGTGGGATGGAGGGAATGGAGAGAGAGAGAGGAATGTCGGGGTAGGAGAGTTGTGGATGAGAGAGCTGGTTCTGGGTGAGTGGACTCGTAGGTAATTATGCCTCTCTCTCTCTCTCTCTCTCTCTCTCTCTCTCTCTCTCTGTCGTTGTTGTGTGTGTGTGTGTGTGTGTGTGTGTGTGTGTGTGTGTGTACTCGCGCGCGCGCGTGCGTGTGTGTCCAAGGAGAGGGATAAAGTAAAACATGATAAAAACCTTTATTTACGAATCAATAGATAAATCTTCGAAAATGGTGTGCATGATACATAAATTCCCCGGCCTGAGTAGGATCAACATTGAAAAGTAAAAATGAAAATGATATGTCAAAGACGTCGGTCAAACGAAGGTCAGGCAATGTCAATGGAAAGAGAGAACGAAATTGAGGGTGTGGGCAGGGGTGGGGTGGGGGTGGGGGTGGGGGCACAGGGAAAGGCGCTGTGTGGGTAACAGTAAGCGCAGTAAAGACAGCCAGTTATACAGATAATCCCACATGAGGTACCGGTGAGTGAGAGAGAGAGAGAGAGAGAGAGAGAGAGAGAGAGAGAGAGAGACAACAGACAGACAGACAGACAGACAGACAGAAAAACAGACATAGAGGGTAAAACAGTATACCGAGGGATGTAGCAAAGATGGGATTAAAGACACTATGTACTTTGAATATAGGCATGATTAGATCACAAATGTAGGAACACACAGCGTCAAGACTGGTGTGTGAATTAATGCGCATGCGCATTTCTTTGTTTCAATGTAGGGCGTACACGCGCACACGTCTCCACGTGACATGGCGAGGTGTGCAATGTTCATTCAGTCTCGTCCCTTGTTATATTTCATTAGTTCGCCAGCCAACCAACGCATTGCTTTGCACAACGCAGTGTCAGCCATGAAACATGACACACGTGAGGGCTAACCCACTAACACTGGATGGGGGAGGTGGTTGGTTACCTACCCTGCCCCAGGCCACTGACCTTGACCCATGCTTTACCCAGCATTGAGCCCTGGGAGTGCAAGGTCTGGCAAGTCATCAGAAGCAGCTGTTTTCCCCTTGCTCTGCACAGGCAGGGATTGATGAAGGCCAGAATTCAACCTCACACACCGCGTTTTCCTTACAACCCTCTGCCCGATGACTCCCCCCCCCCCCCCCCTCCACCTCACCCCTCTCCACCCTCCGTCTCCCCAGTTCACCCCCACCACCTCCTGTTTCCACCCCCACCTCCCCATTCCTCCCTCTATGCACAGCGAGCTCAGTCTCTCTAGCTGTCATCATTACGTCAGCTGAGATGTTCAGGGAGTGATAGTGGCCGGGGGGGGGGGGGGGGGGGGGGGAGATGTGGGGTGAGGGGGGGGGGGGGGGCTAAGCCAGGCTGCTGAGAACCAGTGGCAGCCAAGTCCAGGTCTTATGCTCCGTTGCCGCTGATTCATGGCTGCTGGTATCAGATGCACGTGCAGGGGGCGGGGGGCTGGGATGAGTGATTCGATAATGATGGCGGATGTGTGTCTTTTCAGACTTTTTTTTATTTATCGTAAAACCCATTAAAGGAATCATGAACGCTACCCCTACCCTTCCCCCATACTCGAACACACACACACACACACACACACACACACACACACACACACACACACACACGCGCACGCACGCACGCACGCACGCACGCACGCACGCACGCACGCACGCACGCGCGCGCGCGCGCGCACGCACGCACCCACCCACCCACCCACTAAAATAAACAACTCATTACAGAAAAAAGTTCCAGTTCCAGTTTCGTTCACTGGATGACCAGTCCATATAATTACGGAACTGATTCTACCAAAAGGACAGCCTTGCTCCCCACAGCAGGCTGAGCTGTCCACAGTACGAACTGAAGAATCCAGTCCACATAATTACGGAATCGATTCTACCAAAAGGACAGCCTTGCTCCCCACAGCAGGCTGAGCTGTCCACAGTATGAACTGAAGAGACCAGTCCATATGCGCTACACCACGTCTGCCTGGCCATGGGACCACAGTGGGCACGGTTCACAGATGGCTGACCAACTACATCAACAGCTATTATGTAAACACACACACGAACGCGCGCGCGCGCTCGCACCCACGCAAGCATGCACGCACACATGATCTGGAAAGGGTCTCAAAAGTTGGAAAACAAGTCGACGTATTTGCTCGCAAAATGTCATCAAGAAGTACTTCTTTACGGATAACTGTAAGACACATACAGTCACTTCAGGCCCAGAACAGTTTGAGTCTAGTCTTGGGCTTGGAGATTGAAAATACGCCCTATGACCTAAGCTGTGCGCAATAATTCTTTTGATCACCGACAATGACACTGCGGACTAACTGTTATAAGAAGACAAGATCTGAGTTCATCATGCTTTTTCGTTATGAGGACGTAAAATTAATCATTCCTCCAGTTCACCATGCATAGAAGTCCGCAAAGAATGTAGTTCATCCCACACAACTTCACACACTTTACAAAGTCGTGCTTGTGTGGGGATGCTGCAGCAACGCCCCCTGTTGATAGCAGGTCCATGTGCACCTAATGGTAAACGGCACAACGCTGTTCGGCGTTTAGCATTCTTGCAAGCTGTTACGGAGGCTGTACGGGTTCTTGATGTGGCTGTAGAATACGAACCTCGGACAAACTATTACATTGCCTGTCATTTACTCATTGAGTGTGTCCTGGTTTTTCCCACACATGCCACAAAGTATGGAGCAAACGTTTTAAGAAGTTGATCCACGGATGTGTGTGTGTGTGTGTGTGTGTGTGTGTGTGTGTGGTGTGTGTGTGTGTGTGTGTGTGTGCGTGCGCGCGCGCGTGTGTGTGCATGCGTGTGCGTGCGTGCGTGCGTGCGCGTGTGTGTGTGTGTGTGTGGTGAGAGAGAGAGAGAGAGAGAGAGAGAGAGAGAGAGAAAGAGAGAGAGAGAGAGAGAGAGAGAGAGAGAGAGAGAGAGAGAGAGAGAGAGAGACGAACGAAATTTTTTGTTTATTCAGGGATATGAGATAAGCATACAAGCGTGCTTTTTTTACACTCAGCCCTGAGGCTAAACAAAAATTCACAACAATAGTGCAGAAAGTAAATTGTCTATATATGTAACAAGTATAGCAAAGAAGAGAAGAAGAAGAAGAAGAAGAAGAAGGGAAAAGTATGAGAAACATAAATGCACAATATAGTCTACGCCAATTATTTACACGACTGACAAGGCCACAGGAGGTAATTCGGTGATCAATTTAAGAAAAGAATAAGACAGAACAAATGCTAGTTTAACCGTGAATTTTTTTAAAATAAAGATTGATCCAATGATAATGGAAAATAGTACACACATACGAAATAATGAGTAAAAAGATAAAATATGCAGGGTTCAATTTCTGAATAACAACAGTTGCTGACATTTATACTTGTGATATTAGCTCAGACTGAATACTAGAGAACTGTTAAAATAAATTGTTTTTCATTTTTTCAAATAGAAGGCGTTTATACGCAACTTTAAACGAATTTATGCTTTTCTTCTGTTTAACATATGTTGGCATTGAATTCCAAAGTGTTCCACCAGAGTAAACTAAGCTACTTTTAAAAAGATCGATTCTTGGTTTCGGTATGATTATGTTATTAGTATATCTTGATTGATTGATTGGAAATCTTGCAGATATATTTGAGGGTGCTAATTGGTTCATAATTCTGAACATCATTATTGCTTTATTATATTCAAATTTATAAGAAAGGGGCAATATATCTACTTCGAGGTAATCTTGAGTAGTTAATGTTGATGTTTTTTGAAGTACTGTTTTGATAGCCCGCTTATGGCCCTGCGCAACGGTTTTAACGTGATTGCACTGCAAGAATCATAGAGAGCAGAAGAATAGTCAATGTAGGACTGGATATATGCATGATAGAAATGTTTACGAGAGTTTATATCTAGGAATTTTTTTAATTTAGAGAGCTGAAAAATGTTCTGAGAAACTCGTTTGCTTAAGTTGGAAACATGTGGTGACCAGGAAAGAGTATTGTCAATAGTGACACTAACACTTTATGAGTGCTAACTTCTTCTAGCTTGTTGTTATTGATAAATATAGGGGGCATTGGAGTACTTACATTTTGTCTTTTTTGACGAGAAGTAATAAGCATGTACTTTGTTTTCTGATCATTTAAGGACATGTGATTCAATTCTGTCCAGTTAATTAGTCGAGTTACATTTTCTTGCAGGTTATCTGATAAGTGTTTCAAATCAGTATGTTTTGATTTAATTGATGTGTCATCTTCAAAAAGTTGAGATGAGTCATTTATATGCAGAGGGAGATCGTTTATATAGACTAAAAAAAGAAGGGGACCGAGTACTGACCCGTAACATCAGAATGGATTTGGAATGGTATGGTTCAATCAAGGGGTTGAAAATGTCAATGCATTTCTGCATGAATTCCGCCAAAGGCTTACTGATTGCCGATGGCAAAACTGGAACGAACACATCCAAGAAAGTGGCGGGTTTTCTTTAGACATTCAAGTCATCTAGAACCTGTGAGAGGATCTTTGAAGTGATGTCGACAGACATATCAAATGGTATCTGACAAAATTTAGGTTCGGATTAACAGACATTGTAATACATCGGGACCAATATAATCAGTGTGGCATGCCCTTAGTCCGCAGATGCAGAAGAAGATGAAGTACATATTTTGTTTTGCTGCCCTAGTCTCTGTGACTTCCGCCAAGAACACATTCCACGAAAAGTTTATGCATATCCGTGTCTGTTCAATGTGGCCTTACTGATGGCAAATCATCACAAAAATATACTGAAGGTGTGCATATATCTCCATAATGCATTCAAAGGGCAGGTGACTGCAGTTAAAGGATGTGAATGTTAATATTGAATCATATGTTTGTTGTACTAAATAATCAAAAGATGTTTGAATCTGTCATTATCATGTTGATATATCTTTGGGTTTGGTTTTTTTTTTTCTTCGTTAATGTGACATTATTTATAGACCCCCCCCCCCCCCCCCCCCCCCCCCCCCCCCCCCCCCTCTTTCAGTTGAGGCTGTGGCCTGAACTGAATAAACCATTTTTTGTTTCCATCTCTGTCTGTCCGTCTGTCTGTCTGTCTGGTCTGTCTGTCTGTCGTCTCTCTCTCTCTCTCTCTCTCTCTCTCTCTCTCTCTTCTCTCTCTCTCTCCCCCTCCCTCCCTCCCTGTAATTTGAAGAACCAGACACAAATAAATTCTGATACATGGCTAAACTTCGTTTTTTGTTTTGTTTTGTTTGTTTGTTTTCTCCAGCTCTTTGTGATGATACCTGCACATTTAACTACAAATCTAGAACTGGGAACAGATGCATTCATCATCACGTATCTTAATGGCAAATCAATGTCTACAAAAAGCCTGTCAATTCCACATTGGAGGTGTACTACCATCTCCACCACCTCCTTTTCATACCCGTTAAAAAGTTCATTTGTTTGCTCATAAGACATTTCTGGGTGTCAGCATGAAAACGCCCAATGATCTTGTTTACGGTGAAACGGGTCGATGTCCTATTTGTGTAAACTCGTATATACGATGCGTTAGATATTGATTAAAAATTGTGCGTATGTATGAAAACATATTCTTGTTCAAGGCTATAAAATGTTATTGGATTTAGAAGCGTGCAAAAAAAGTCTTGAGTGTCAGAAATTCATGAGTTATTGTTTCAGAATGGATGTGGATTTGTGTGGCCAAATCAAGGTGTGGAAAACGTGAATGTTTTCATGAATAAGTTAGGTCAGAGACTGGTTGATAACTGGTGGCAAAGCTGGCATGAGAACATTTACAATAGCGACAGATGTTCCTTTTACGGAACATTTAGGTCGTCTTCGAATTATAAAAAGGATCTGTTATTTGATATGGATAGGTATATGAGTTGTATGAAGATGAAGATGTGGAATATCAGACATAACTGTACATGGTTATCGACACACACAGTGACAGAATGTCACACGCTTTGTCCATTAGACATCAACGCAATAGAAGAGGAGCAGTACACACTTTTTTCTTGCCCTGTTTCTCTGGACTTACGACAAGAATGTGTATCGAGATAAACCCACATCAAAATTCCACACTCCTGTACTTATGGCAAATCAAAATG
>CM065721.1:18099409-18106909 GCA_033310375.1 Conus canariensis
ATCACTCCGGCCAAGATCATGTTTTGCACCTGTATCTACTGGCTTACTGTCTCTCTGTTCGTAAGACCTGGCAGAAACGACTGAGCTATCTTTTAGTGGAAATTTGGTGAAAACATGGAGTGTGGTTCACGAACAAATCCGTTGAATTAGGGCGGGGATCAGCTCAATCCAATGGCGGGTAGACGGTCCATTCTGCCTGACTTTGTACACACTGCTGGTCCGGCTTCAACTGCACCTGATGGAATGTGACCCAAAGACGAACCGTTGAGTGTTGGAGGGGTTTGGCGGAGGTCTGCCTTCTCCTCGTTGCCCATTTAGTTTTGTTTCGCTTGTCACCTGAAAACACGCGTTCGTCTTACTTTTATACAGAACCACACGCAAATCTATTCCTACCTGTTTTCATGGAAATGCGGTTTAGTAGTTTCACATTGTACGGAAACCCGTGACATTTTCAGTTTCCACTTTGATAAATTTCGGTCATTTCAACACGAAAACAGAACGGTTTTGATGGAACGTATGCCGCGTAAGCACCTATACTCAACGCCTCCACACGCATGCATACTCACAATCCACATCACTTCACACCACACACAGGCGACGTGAGCGCACACATGCGCATGCGCGCACACGCACACCCATACGCGCAGGCGCACGCGCGCACTGAGAAACACGCCCACAAAAGCGCGCCATGTACACACACACACACACACACTTGCACACGCACACGTCTGCAAGCACAAGCTCACATATGCAAGGTTCAAGACGGATATACCCTTTTCCATCTATGAAGTTGCTGTGCATACCCACTAATATACTATTAAAAAAAAAAAAAAAAAAAAGTAAAAGACAAAAAAAAGACCTCCCCAAATAGGAAAATAAAAAACCACCATCTGACTGACAACAGAATCCCCAATGCTGAACTACCTCCCCATTAAGGAACGACCTGAAGCCCCCGGAGTCAACACAAAGTGTATGGCCTCCGTCAGAGAAATGAGGCAGTTGTCGGAACAAGCTCTGCAGAGTGGAAAGGGTGTGAAGGCTCTGATACCATCACTGACACCGACTGGAACCTTCTTCTTCGATGAGTGAAATGACTGCCTAACACTAACAACGGTCGGCCAGAAAGATCGGGGCTATCGATACCGGAAGAGAGGGCCGAGGGAAGTGGAGGGAGGGGAGGGGAGGGTCTCAGTAGCAGTCACTACCTCAACCGACCCGCCGAAAGTAACTACCCTCAACCCCACCCAATCCCTCCTCTGTTGCCCCCATGCCCCTCCCCCCCACGCCCACAGAATGACATAGGACCTGAATGTATCCATACATTAGTGTTTTGTGAGGAAGGGACAAATGTTTTCCCTTCGCTTTGTGCTTTATTATGCCATCCATCAAATACTAATGGCAGCCTTTTTCTTTTTTTTTTTTTCTTTTTTTTTTTTTTTCAAATTCAGCCATCTATACTTTTTATTCGGCAAAAAATGTGACACACAACGGTCATCAACAACTGTCTTTCTTTGTGTTGTGAATAATGTATGGCATGATAAAACACAAGGCAAGGGCAAGTTGGTTTTGTTTTTATTCATCCACACAAAGCACTAATTTCATGTATGCGGGTATTCTTTCAGACCTTATTTCTTTTCTTTTTTTTAAGGAAGTGTGTGTGTGTGTGTGTGTTGTGTTGTGTGTGTGTGTGTGTGTGTGTGTGTCGTGTGTGTGTGTGTGTGTTGCGTTGCGTTGCGTTGCGCTGCGCTGCGTTGCATTGCGTGCGTGCATGCGCGTGTGTGTGTGTGTGCACGCGCGCATGCGTTCATGCGTGCGTGTTTGTTCACGGTTGCTCTGACTTGAATGATTTCCCTAGGGATTGCCCGATGCCGTTTTCTTCTCTCTCTCTTCCATCTTCTCTCTCTCTCTCTCTCTCTCTCTCTCTCTCTCCTCTCTCATCTCCGTCAGTCGTTCTCCCGCTCTCATTCCATCTCTCTCCTACACCTCTTCCCGGCCGGTTCAGGGAATGCATCCACGTCTGCTCATTCCAGACCTCGTCCACGGTAACACTGGGCTGCCGCTGGGCACATCTACAGGAGAAATCAACGCACGCCCAAGGACACCCTGCCAGAGGACACACTGCCGGCTCACTTCGCTCACAGTCAGTGCCACTTGTTTTCATCCAACACACGAAGGACACACCCTGCAGAGGACACACTGCCGGCTCATTTCGCTTATAGTCAGTGCCACTTGTTTTCATCCAACACACGCAAGGACACACCCTGCTAGAGGACACACTGCCGGCTCACTTCGCTCACAGTCAGTGCCACTTGTTTTCATCCAACACACGAAGGACACACCCTGCTAGAGGACACACTGCCGGCTCACTTCGTACAGTCAGTGCACTTGTTTTCATCCAACACACGAAGACACACCCTGCTAGAGGCACACTGCGTCACTTCGTCACAGTCATGCACTTTTTTCATCCAACACACGAAGGACACACCCTGCCAGAGGACACACTGCCGGCTCATTTCGCTCATAGTCAGTGCCACTTGTTTTCATCCAACACACGAAGGACACACCCTGCCAGAGGACACACTGCCGGCTCATATCGCTCATAGTCAGTGCCACTTGTTTTCATCCAACACACGAAGGACACACCCTGCCAGAGGACACACTGCCGGCTCATATCGCTCATAGTCAGTGCCACTTGTTTTCATCCAACACACGAAGGACACACCCTGCCAGAGGACACACTGCCGGCTCATTTCGCTCATAGTCAGTGCCACTTGTTTTCATCCAACACACGAAGGACACAACCTGCCAGAGGACACACTGCCGGCTCATTTCGCTCATAGTCAGTGCCACTTGTTTTCATCCAACAGACGAAGGACACAACCTACTGCGCCCTTTACTGACCACAATACTTGCTTAGTTCACGGAGCTTTTATCAGTCACGCCTTGTGCGTCTTGTGCGTCTTCTGTTTTTAGCTCAGTTGGTACAGATATCTTATCAACTGTGTAAGAAAGCTGTGTCGCAGTGTCAAGTGAACAGGTACCGGTCCGTTCGACCTTTTTCTCTCAGTCATTCCTGTCTAGCAGACGACAATCGAATCGACTGTTCCGGAAACACCTTTTTTTCTTTCTTTCTTTTTTGTTTGAACTATCAGGAAGTCGTCTACTCAAGCAGAATCATCTACAGCCTTTTATGTGTAAGGAATTCGGTATTGTCAGGCGGACATCTTGTCTGTGGTCAGAGTGATCAGTCTGACAGTTTATTCAAGTCTGACATTCTTGAAGTGAAACAGGATTTGGGCTGGGTTGCTCCAGCTGGGACATGTAAGCTGCCTGATTGATGGTCATCTATCTGCAGACAGTGTGGAGACTCTGGGGTGGAGAAACTTTGATCTGTGCTCCACTGATGAAGTCATGACAGGCATACACAAGTTATAGCGCAGTGCCTTCGTTCAAGGGTTTTGTGAGTGGATTGAGGGGCTCGCAACTTCAAACGTGTGTGTGTGTGTGTGTGTGTGTGTGTGGGTGTGGTGTGTGTGTGTGTGTGTGTGTGTGTGAGTGAGCGAGTGTGTGTGTGTGTGTGTGTGTGTGTGTGTGTGTGTGTGTGTGTGTTGTGTGTGTGTGTGTGTGCGTGCGTGCGTGCGTGCGTGCGTGTGTGCGTGTGTGTGTGTGTGCGCGCGAGACAACAGTGGCCCCACCCCTGTTGGCATTCTTTGGATACACACTATCACGGACACTCTCTTCGTCTTTTTCATCACCAGAATTACTTTAACTTAAAATAGATATTCGTAAAAAATGTCTGTGAGAAGTCTGACACTTTCCTCACCTGCTCACACACATCTGAGGTAATCACCAAGTTGAAGTTATATACGTTGAACACAGAATTTTCTCAAGATGTTTGGTGTATCTGCTAAGGACTTATTTCTGTGCCTCAGTTTTTATTGAGCGGTCCAAATTTAATGAGAAGTCATTGGGGTAAAAGTCTGAATATTGATCATTTCCAAAATGCATGCGATGTTATGCATAATCCATACGTTATCAATACTGCAGCTGTTGTCACACAAAGTTGCTAGCCTGCAATGAAGGTTTCAGAGTCGATGCCTTGGATCCGTACATTAGTGTAGGCAGGTATGCGAGAAAGCAACTGGGAGCATGCTTTGATGGCCGTTTATCTTCTTATACCATCTTGGACAGGGAGGCGTGACAGGAAACCACCGAACCGAACCGATCTCTTTGTCTCCTGTGCACCTAGGCGGAGGCGTTCTAGTTTGCCCGACTGTCCCGGATTTACCGGCCTTTATGGGATCACCTCCCAGCCTAGGGATTAGCTAGGACAGGATATAACCACCTGAACGTCGAGTGATGACACAAACTCACACCCCGCCATCCTCTCACCTATATGACATATCAACAGGAGAATGCCGACCGCCCTTCCTACCAATCGCAGAGAAGTTTAAAGAACTCAGCTGATCACGTGGCCTGATATATCCTTACTAATTACGAATCAGTGCAGTTTCTAATTCAACTTCCTTTTCGTTAAAAATCCACCTTACCTTCTATAGAAACAAAAGAAGAACATCTTTAAAGGTAAGAGGTTTTTGTTTCTTTTATCCTAATCATCTTCAGCCCTTATTCTCCTCACCTACCCAGACCCTGCACACCTGAAGCAAAAAGAGTAGCGTCCTATGATTGGCAGGGACAGTCGTAGCTTTTTTTCTTTTTTTTTTTGCGATCGTGTACCCCATGACCTGCCTTTGGCTCGTGCCCATCTATACCCTGGGACCCCCGGGCCCCGTTCAGCCGAGGAATGCTAACATACGACAACGGTGATTTCCAAAGGGCCAGCTGTGTCCACACAACCTCCACAAAATCTCCTCGGTGTACGTTCCTTCTCTCTGGCCTGAATCACAGAAGTAGAGTACAGGCAGATGGCTGGAATTCCTGCAGTGAACCAACCATTCCTATTGAGCTAAAGTTCAAACGTGTTCATCTAGCCCTGCGGCTTTCTTTGTTGTTGTTTGTTTGTTTTGTTTTGTTTTCCTTTTTGTCCTTGTTTGTTTTGTTTTTGTTTTACTTTTTGTCCTTCTTTCTTTTCTTTTACTCTATGTTTTCGACGTTTCCATACAACTGGATAGAACAGGAAAGGTAGCAATTATGATGACACATACGCGGTGTAAAAGATTGTAGATGGAGCTCTAGAAAACTACTTCACTGTTGACAGCTAACCAGAAATATTACAATTTTGAAACGCTGCTGATCGAGTTTTTTTTTTTTTTTTTTTTTTTGACAAGCATATGCACATGACTGATGCCTAGTTTTCCACAGGAAACTGAAACAGAGTACTGGCAGCCACCTTGGAATTATTGTACAGCGCATTTCTATGTCCGCTATTTCATGAGGTCTGAAGAAGACTAACCTGTCGACAATCACTTGTCTGTTCCGTATTGTGCATGAAATATGTGTGACTTTACACCTGATTGTGTGTGTTCATTTCCATTTGGGCTAGTCTTCAGTTCGCCATGGTTTGGTATTTAGATGCCACATTCTGACAAACTGTTGTGTCCCACATTTGATGAGACGCCATCAGGTGTGGTTAAAGATCACCGGTACTTTTCCTGCAGCAAGTTGACCTTGTTGGCAAATCAACAGGCACGAGGAAAAAGCAGGGGAGGAAACTAGTGCTACCTGAGCAGGACTTACATAGTAAACAGCAGTGCAAGCTGAGGCCCATGTACACAGCAGGAAAAAGTATTGCAGGAACCAAACTTAAGGAAGAGCAAGGCTGGTGGAGCGACAGGAAAAAAAAGAAGGGGGACGAATCAGAGGTAGCTGAACAGGTCACTTCAGGGACAACATTCCAAGCCCTAAGCGAATTTCAAACTCAGAATATCCCGCACTGTTCACAAATACACCCAAGATCAAGTTCCCTTTGTCACCCCCGCACCCTACCCCCAATCTGAATACCACTGTGGACCAAAGTTGCAGACTGTAATCTCCTTCCCACCTTATCTGTTGATACAATCAGTGCCTTAACCGCTGCGCCACCTACATACCCACTGTCTCTACTCCTCTTTTCCTTCTTTCTGTCTTCAAGGGGATGTCTGCTGAGGGGGGTGGGGTGGAGTGGTAGTGACCGTTGGTCGAACCTGCACAGAGGCAAGCAGCAACAGTGACCAAGGTCAGTGGAGGTGACCAAAGCCTCTGAGGTCAAGGTCACCAAGGGACGGCGCCACCTCGCTCTCTCTTGCCCACCCGGTCATCAGTCACCAACCGTGACGGTCAGTGTGTCGGCTTAGTGGTCAGGAACTGAGTCCACACCAGTGACGGTTGGCTGACCCCGTGACCCGAGGGCAGTGACTGGACTGTCGGTCCTTTTCCTGGCAGTACAGGACGTTTCCAGTGAAATGGGTGTATTCCGGCAGGTCAGTGTGTCGGCGTTGTAGTCACTGGCTGTGTACACAAAGGTGACGGCTGGCTGGAGCTAGTGAATGGAGTCTCCTTTTCCAGACAGTTACTTTGTCAATGAACTGATTACGATCGTCCTTCATGTCATAACTCAACAACCGAAAAGTTTTATTCTGCCCGTAGCCAAAATGAAACTAAATGCACAAGACAAAGTGCAGAATGAAATGCATTGAAAAAAATTGGTGAATTATCAACAAATATGCTTTTTTTCACGTCACTTGAACAGCAGAAAAATGCACAAAACGATATTTACCAGATGGCAGTCAGCACACACACACACACACACACACACACACACACACACACACACACACACACTGTACACCTTGAGACAGCACAGCTTCACGCATGTTGAATCAAAGAAAGAAAAAGAATCACAAGAATGTGCCCATGTGAACTTTATTTAGATATATTTTCTTACCTAACATAAAATAAAAAAACAAAGAAAGAAAGAAAATCATGACGTGAACAGACAGGAAGAAAACAGCTTAAAAGAACCATTTGACCTGAACTAACGTTAAACACAAGCTTCACACGAGCATTAAAAACGAACGGCCCCTTCGATGTGAGATTCTGGAAACACCAGCTTTACAAACAAACAAAAAAAATCATTAATGAATATTATGTTCAGATGAACTATTAAAGGAAAAATATGTGACATTCTTATTTGACTGACCAGATTTTAAGTGAAGTTGCTGGAAGAACATTTCTCGATGAATGTTCTTTGTTATTTGGTAAGAACGCTGTGGTTCACCATTGGTGAAGGTTTGTTGTTTGTTTTACGTATGTAACTGTTCTTTGTTATTCGGTAAGAACGCTATGGTTCACCATTGGTGAAGGTTTGTTGTTTGTTTTACGTATGTAACCGTTCTTTGTTATTCGGTAAAAACGCTGTGGTCCACCATTGGTGAATGTTTGTTTGTTTGTTATGCGTGTGTAATCCTTTTTTCCCCATCATTAAGGTAGTCATACTTCGTCTGCTCGGATTACGTCAACCTATTCGCCGAATCATTAAAAATTTAATGTTAGTTTATCTGA
>CM065721.1:18111909-18129409 GCA_033310375.1 Conus canariensis
CACACACACACACTTATTTTCCTAGTTCATATCACAGTGAGACGAGACAAGACGTAAAAGCAACAACATGATCAAGAACCTTTTCAGTTCTTTGCATCCCATCTCCACGTCTCGCTCTGTACCCCTATCTGGCATCCCCGCTGACAGACACTGACAAAAGGCAGCAGTGTGCCCGGTCCACTCCCACACAATGCTCCCACCACGTGAATCGGGACCCCCCGGACAAAGATACTACTGTATGTGCGCGTGGGGCGCGTCCACAGAAACAGCGCGTGCATGTTATCTCCCCTTGATGGCGGGCGCCTTGTCAAAACACGCGAGTCTCGCGATAACTGCAGGTCCCACGAGAGGCTGAACAGGTGGGGCCAGAGGGAGGGGAGATGAATGAAAGATGCACTGTTAAGACCTGAACTGGATGGAACAAAAAAAAAAAGAAAAGAAAAGAAAAAGGCCAGTCATGTTCAGAAAGTTGGATAGTGTCGCTTTGAGGATAGAAACTGTTTTCACACAGGGTGTAGCCTCGCCCTTTGATTTCAAACACAGGGAAAGATAGGAAAGAGTGATGCCTTTACCGTCCAGGACTGAAAGAGAAGAGAAACGAAAAAAAAAGACACTCAGGTACTCTCACAAAGAAGAAAAGGAGGGGGGGGGGGGGGGGGGGGGAGGAGTTGTCGGTTTTAAAAGACCAGCACATACTGAACAGCATCCTTCGGTTAAAAAGCGTAATCTGCTGTGACAGAAATTCGCACTATCACCTTCTTTCTGTATGTAATAGAGTAAGATCACCTACATATATGCACACTCAGGGGGGGGGGGGGGGTTGTTTGTTACACACACACACACACACACACACACACACACACACACACACACACAGAGATTTGTTAAGGAGTATATGGCACACAAAACTAATTTCACTTTTTAATTTACAGGAATGTCCAGCGTTGCTGCTAGCTCATGTCTGCTACAGTTTCTGAGTGGTCCCAGACAGGTGGAGCAGCAGTGACCCGCAGTACAGTGGAGTAGTCACCTTGTATCAACGGCCATCATTCAGATAACCCTACCTCTATCCTTACAGCCCAGCCCACCACATACAGCCTTCTCAGGGCTGCCACCAAGCTGGGAACAACGGTCCCATTCTGAACTGGGAACAAGGAAGATGTTCTTGGCACATGTACAACCAGCAAATAACATCGTAGCTAACTACCGACATCCTAAAACAACACACACCAAAAAAAAACAAAAAAAAAACACTCATGCACCGTAGACTGTGTTGGGGGCATTCGCCATTTCTGTTCAATTCGTCACTCCTAGACTGGAAACAAAACTAATGTGAGACACATTGAAAAGAAAAAAAAATGGCAAGGTAATACAGCAGAATGGACAGCTAGTGTCCGCTTTAGACAGTGTACAGTCTCACCTAGCTGCCAGATTGCAACAACAACAGCAACAACAGCAACAAGTTGGCATGGTATACATTAATACTATAGGGGAAAAGACTTTGAAGAACATAGGCAGAAACGTGGTCCACAAAGGCAGAAAGTAACAGCAGAAATCGGTAGAGAGAGAGAGACCAAAAAGGACACAGTGAAAGAGCGTTACAGAAAAGAGGAAGTTGTAAGCACAGAAGTTCCGGAAAACAGGGATGTTGTTTGCATTGACAGAGGGCCGGCCCGGCATCTCCCTGCGGGGGCCCCATCATCAGGATGACACCTCCAGGGGAGTGAATCCATCACTCACCGTCACCGTCTCTGTCTGCTGGCAGGAGGCCATATCAACGCTCTGACGGATCATTGGCCAGTCAGGGATCTCCGAGGCCACTGTCCTCAATCATGCGCAACGGGAGAGAGGTCTAACCAGTCCAGTACTGGACATTGTCCATTCAGGACTTCTTTGATCTGCCTGTCAGATGTCCATCCTCACCTATACCCTGCCGACACCCGTGGCCACATACAAGCGCACAGCGTCAGACACCTGCCAGACATGCCACAGTGTCTTCAGTGCCACCTCTCTGGCATGCACCCACGCCGCTCATCCTGACCCTCGTGCACAGCTACAGCCTGGTCCGTCCGCCACAGCCCCGGCACAGCAATCCACAGGGAGCAGTCACTGTCAAGTCGTCATGAAGTAACCCACCAGAGGAGACACCGCACTGCTGCCGAGTCACTTTGCTGGGGTTCAGTGGTGCCTGTTCTGATCCAGTATACGCAAGACACCACTTACTAAGCCCCTTACTGACAATAACTGCTTAGTCGCAGAGCCGGCGTGAATGAACTGTCCCTCTGGAGGGCGCCAGCACGTCAGTCCAACGACAATTCCCATGAATTTGCCAATTTGCTGTACTCTACGCATACTTTCAAAATATATTCCGCATCAACCAGGCCCGAGAGATACAGATACCTGCAGTATTGGCCAAGAAATTTAAGCAACACCCTCAGAGACGCATTCAGTATGTGTGTGAAAGTCGACTTTGTGGTCCCAGTCTTCAAAACTGAGCCAGAGCAAACTCAGCTCTGGGTAGGAACCGGTCGGTGCAGATAAAAAAAAACCTACAAATAAACGACTCCAATGGGAATCAAACCCATGACCTCCCAGCCGGGAGTTCGCGACGCTAACTACTTTTCCAAAGTGTCTTATCCTACAAGACCAAATCCTGCCACAAGACGAACTGACTTGTTTCTTGAGACGACTGTAGGTCAAAAAAGGGAGGGGATAAGTTCAAACCTGGAGGCAATAAGTGTTTTTGCCTTTCTTTGCCTGTGCTAGTCAGAGTTCCATTGCGTATATGGAAGGCACTCACCACTTCCTGTGGATCTGACTGGTTGTCTGCCTAGTGCATGAGGGTAGGCTGTATGCTCGTCCGCCACACTTCGCCGCTGATAGTGTCAAAGCACAGGTAAGGCATACGCGTAGGCAGTGATAGTGTCATACCACAGGCAAGGTGCAGGCAGTGATAGTGTCACACCACAGGCAAGGTGTAGGCAGTGATAGTGTCATACCACAGACAAGGCCTACGTGTAGGCAGTGATAGTGTCATACCACAGGCAAGGTGCAGGCAGTGATAGTGTCACACCACAGGCAAGGTGTAGGCAGTGATAGTGTCATACCACAGGCAAGGTGCAGGCAGTGATAGTGTCATACCACAGGCAAGGTGTAGGCAGTGATAGTGTCATACTACAGGCAAGGTGTAGGCAGTGAGAGTGTCATACTACAGGCAAGGTGTAGGCAGTGATAGTGTCATACCACAGGCAAGGTGTAGGCAGTGATAGTGTCACACCACAGGCAAGGTGCAGGCAGTGATAGTGTCATACCACAGGCAAGGTGCAGGCAGTGATAGTGTCACACCACAGGCAAGGTGCAGGCAGTGATAGTGTCATACCACAGGCAAGGTGTAGGCAGTGATAGTGTCATACTACAGGCAAGGTGTAGGCAGTGAGAGTGTCATACTACAGGCAAGGTGTAGGCAGTGAGAGTGTCATACCACAGGCAAGGTGTAGGCAGTGATAGTGTCACACCACAGGCAAGGTGCAGGCAGTGATAGTGTCACACCACAGGCAAGGTGCAGGCAGTGATAGTGTCACACCACAGGCAAGGTGCAGGCAGTGATAGTGTCATACCACAGGCAAGGTGCAGGCAGTGATAGTGTCATACCACAGGCAAGGTGTAGGCAGTGTGAGTGTGATAGTGTCATACCACAGACAAGGCCTACGTGTAGGCAGTGATAGTGTCATACCACAGGCAAGGTGTAGGCAGTGATAGTGTCATACCACAGGCAAGGTGCAGGCAGTGATAGTGTCATACCACAGGCAAGGTGCAGGCAGTGAGAGTGTGATAGTGTCATACCACAGACAAGGCCTGCGTGTAGGCAGTGAGAGTGTCACACCACAGGCAAGGTGCAGGCAGTGATAGTGTCATACCACAGGCAAGGTGCAGGCAGTGATAGTGTCACACCACAGGCAAGGTGCAGGCAGTGATAGTGTCATACCACAGGCAAGGTGTAGGCAGTGAGAGTGTCATACCACAGGCAAGGTGCAGGCAGTGATAGTGTCACACCACAGGCAAGGTGCAGGCAGTGATAGTGTCATACCACAGGCAAGGTGCAGGCAGTGATAGTGTCATACCACAGGCAAGGTGTAGGCAGTGATAGTGTCATACTACAGGCAAGGTGCAGGCAGTGAGAGTGTGATAGTGCCATACCACATGCAAGGCCTACGTGTAGGCAGTGATTGTGTCATACCACAGGCAAGGTCTACGTGTAGGCAGTGATAGTGTCATACCACAGGCAAGGTGTAGGCAGTGATAGTGTCATACCACAGGCAAGGTGTAGGCAGTGATAGTGTCACACCACAGGCAAGGCCTACGTGCAGGCAGTGAAAGGTCCCCCAGTGAACAGCGGACAAGCTGACATTCGTGGTCACCTGAGAAGACAGCCCAGCCAACTGACCACTTCTGCTGCGCCGCGTTGTGACTGTGGTACCCGGAGGAGACTAATGACTTGCAGGGGGGAAGGGAATTCGGACAAAGGCGAATAGTGGCAAAGCGAGACGTAACGCTTATCCTCTCCCCTCCAGCCTGGATCTAGAACATCGTCACCTGTCTTGTGTTCCCCTACAGGAGATGGCGGATAGTTGTTTACAGCGTCCCTTCTCAAACACCTGGATCGTTCGTCTACATCTTCTGTCCATGTCCAGCTCTCGCGTCCACCACGTTTGTCTTGTCCGTGCTTGTCCAGAAAATATGAGTTTCCAGGTCTTGAGTTCAAATCCTAGAGAAGCCGCTGTTTTGTTTTGTTTTTGTTTTTGTCAGCTGATCCATTTTTACACCGAGTTTGTTGGAGCACGGATTTCATGATCTACTGAGACGCCTTGGCGGAATCTGTGTGCTAATGGATAATGAACATGCATAAATAAATATAACTTAAAAAGGGAGATGCGCATGGCTACAAAAAGAACGTTAGAAACATGCATCATCTAGGTTATGAGGTCATCAGCAAGGAGTAATGATCCACTGGCTATATTTGTGTCTCTTCCCTCCCCCCCCCCCCCCCCCCCCCCCCCCCTTTTCCTCGTCACTTCTTTTCTTCTTCCCTCCTCTCTTCGTTGGATCCCCTTCCCTTCCTTCCCCTCTCTCTTCTACCTTTCCTTTCCCTATGAAATCAAATAACAAAATTGCCTCGAGGGAAATCAATGGACCACAAAAATGACAGATTTCAAACGAGGGGTTACGATGTACACCCATCACTGACGATGGATGAAAGCAATAAAAAAAAATGTTTTATGGCGTCACACCTGGTAGGCTAAAAGCCATGCTGTCATGAAATGTTCATTCATCCATAACAAGACTCAGGGGATGCACTGCGCTCCACTATTTACACTTGGCTTTCTTTGCTCTTCTCTTCTGACAACGACAAAACGCTACATACCTCAACGGGGCACCTCTGCACCGCGGTTGCGTGGAACCTTCATAGTGAAAGTCAAACACACGCGCGATTCTTTGTATTCATAATGGAAGTCAAACACACACGCGATTCTTTGTATTCATAATGGAAGTCAAACACACACGCGATTCTTTGTATTCATAATGGAAGTCAAACACACACGCGATTCTTTGTATTCATAATGAAAGTCAAACACACACGCGATTCTTTGTATTCATAATGAAAGTCAAACACACAGGCGATTCTTTGTATTCATAATGAAAGTGAAATACACATGGGATTCTTTGTATTCATAATGAAAGTCAAACACACACGCGATTCTTTGTATTCATAATGAAAGTCAAACACACACGCGATTCTTTGTATTCATAATGAAAGTCAAACACACATGGGATTCTTTGTATTCATAATGAAAGTCAAACACACAGGCGATTCCTTGTATTCATAATGAAGTCAAACACACAGGCGATTCTTTGTATTCATAATGAAAGTCAAACACACATGGAATTCTTTGTATTCATAATGAAAGTCAAACACACACCCGATTCTTTGTATTCATAATGAAAGTCAAACACACAGGAATTCTTTGTATTCATAATGGAAGTCAAACACACACCCGATTCTTTGTATTCATAATGAAAGTCAAACACACACGCGATTCTTTGTATTCATAATGAAAGTCAAACACACACGCGATTCTTTGTATTCATAATGAAAGTCAAACACACACGCGATTCTTTGTATTCATAATGAAAGTCAAACACACAGGCGATTCTTTGTATTCATAATGAAAGTCAAACACACACGCGATTCTTTGTATTCATAATGAAAGTCAAACACACACGCGATTCTTTGTATTCATAATGAAAGTCAAACACACACGCGATTCTTTGTATTCATAATGAAAGTCAAACACACACGCGATTCTTTGCATTCATAATGAAAGTCAAACACACAGGCGATTCCTTGTATCATAATGAAGTCAAACACACAGGCGATTCTTTGTATTCATAATGAAAGTCAAACACACAGGCGATTCTTTGTATTCATAATGAAGTCAAACACACAGGCGATTCTTTGTATTCATAATGAAGTCAAACACACAAGCGATTCTTTGTATTCATAATGAAAGTCAAACACACACGCGATTCTTTGTATTCATAATGAAAGTCAAACACACACGCGATTCTTTGTATTCATAATGAAAGTCAAACACACACGCGATTCTTTGTATTCATAATGAAAGTCAAACACACACGCGATTCTTTGTATTCATAATGAAAGTCAAACACACACGCGATTCTTTGTATTCATAATGAAAGTCAAACACACACGCGATTCTTTGCATTCATAATGAAAGTCAAACACACAGGCGATTCCTTGTATCATAATGAAGTCAAACACACAGGCGATTCTTTGTATTCATAATGAAAGTCAAACACACAGGCGATTCTTTGTATTCATAATGAAGTCAAACACACAGGCGATTCTTTGTATTCATAATGAAGTCAAACACACAAGCGATTCTTTGTATTCATAATGAAGTCAAACACACAGACGATTCTTTGTATTCATAATGAAAGTGAAATACACATGGGATTCTTTGTATTCATAATGAAAGTCAAACACACAGGCGATTCTTTGTATTCATAATGAAAGTCAAACACACAGGCGATTCTTTGTATTCATAATGAAAGTCAAACACACAGGCGATCCTTTGTATTCATAATGAAAGTCAAACACACAGGCGATCCTTTGTATTCATAATGAAAGTCAAACACACAAGCGATTCTTTGTATTCATAATGAGAGTGAAATACACATGGGATTCTTTTTACCAACGCCACACGACAAAAAGCAGATATGTGACTTCAAGAAAAGGAAAGATGTCTTTGAATTCCTGAGGAATCAGAATAGTAACATATATTTTTTACAAGAAACTCATCTACCCTATAAACAAGAAAATTTTATTAGGTCAAACTGGGGATATTCAGTATGGTTGGCAGGATCAGATACAAATAAAAATGGGGTTGCAATTCTATTTAATAATAATTTTGAGTACAAAGTACTTAATGTTGTAAGGGACCCCAATGGACAGTATCTTTTTTTAGATGTGGAGTTTCTCAAGAAACGATTCACTTTGGTCAATGTATATGGGCCTAGTGCAGGAGATAACCCAGACTTTTTTAATGCGTTAAGTGCTAAACTTGAACAGTCTGGTAATGATAACTTGATCTTGGGAGGAGACTGGAATGTTGTTCTAGATGGGAAACTTGATTCAAGAAACTATTCGAGTGCTCCAAATAGACCTAGATCGCGTAAAGCAATACTGGAGTTAACTGCTCAGCATGAGTTGATTGATGTGTTCAGAACATTACACCCAAATTTAAGAAAATATTCATGGCGCAAATTCAATACTATAAAACAAGGCAGGTTAGATTACTTTTTGATATCAGAAAGTCTGTTGTCGGATATCAGTAGATCCAATATTGGACTCAGCTATCGTTCAGACCACTCCATTATTGATATAAGCCTTAGAGAAGAAGAGAGAGTGAGAGATAGACAGTACTGGAAATTTAACAATTCTTTATTAAGAGACAAGAAATTTGTAGATGAAATAAAAGGAGTCATTTTAGAGTTAAAAAAAAGAATACGCTTACCAGTATACAACTTTCAGAATATTAATGAGGTGGCAAATGATATGTTACAGCTTACAATTTCAGATCAGTTATTTTTTGAAATGGTGCTACTAAAAATAAGAGAAAAAACAATAGCCTATTCATGCTATAAGAAAAAAAAATGACTTAAAACGGGAAAAGGAACTTGAAACGAAGATTTCCAACTTGGGTTCATATGTGAATGAAGAAAATTTAGGGGAATTAGAACAATTGAAATTGGAACTAGAAGAAATACGGGAAAATAAAATAGAGGGAATTATTGTTAGATCAAGAGTAAAGTGGATTCGAGAAGGGGAGAAACCTAGTAAATACTTTTGCAGCTTAGAAAATAGAAATTTTGTTGATCGCTCTATGAGTTTTCTTGAAAGAGATGACGGTAATATTATATCCGATCAAAAGGGTATCCTAAAAGAGGTTGAAACATTTTATGAACAACTATATACAGAACAGGAAGCAAGAAACGTAGATCTTAATGGTATGATAATGGATGCTAATAAATTAACGCAAGAAGAAAGTAACCAACTGGAAGGCCGATTGACTTTTAACGAGGTGGGTGAGGCCCTAAAAAATATGAAAAACAACAAGAGCCCTGGGTCAGATGGTTTTACAGTTGAATTTTATAAGTTCTTCTTTACAGATATTGGCACCTTTCTTGTCAGATCTCTGAATGATGGTTTTGATAAACAGAGTATGTCAGTTACACAGAGACAAGGTGTCATTGTTTGTATTCCCAAGGAGGATAAGCCAAAACAATATTTGAAAAATTGGAGACCAATTTCCCTGTTAAATACGGCTTACAAAATAGCATCGGCCTCAATCGCTAATCGTATTAAACGTGTCTTACCAAAAATAATTCATGAGGACCAAAAGGGCTTCATGGGAGAAAGATATATTGGAGAGAATATTAGAAAAATCTATGATGTACTTCAATTTACTGAGGAAGAAGGCATCCCAGGTCTACTACTTAGTGTTGATTTTGAGAAAGCATTTGATAGCGTCTCCTGGACCTTTTTGAATAAAGCGCTTAAATTTTTCAATTTTGGCCCTGATATCATAAGGTGGATTATCTCCTTTTACAGAGACATGACATCCTGTGTTTCTGTTAATGGTCAATATTCAAAATGGTTTCCAGTCAGACGTGGAGTGCGGCAGGGGGATCCTTGCTCTCCTTACCTTTATCTGATTGGCGCAGAGGTCCTGTCACTTCTTATAAAGACAAAATATCGATATCAAAGGTGTCATAGTGAAAGGACAAGAGGTCCTCCTGTCGCAATTCGCAGATGATACCAACATATGTCTTGATGGTACAGAAAAGTCGTTTAAAGAAACCATAAATGTATTGAGAATTTTCGCCCAAATGTCTGGTTTAAGAATTAATAATGAAAAAACGAACGTTGTGTGGTTTGGATGTATGAAGCATTCAAATGTGAGATATATGCGTGATGAAAACTTTCGCTGGAATCCTGGAATTTTTAGAATATTAGGTATACAGTTTTGTGTAGACATTAGAAGAATAACAGATATAAATTTTGAAGGCAAATTGAATGACATTAAAAAGGTACTGGGTAGATGGAACAAGAGAGACCTTTCTCCCTTAGGCAAGATAACAGTATTGAAAACACTGGTAATGTCTAAACTAACTTATCTTTTGATAAATCTACCGGATCCCCCAGTGAATTTTGTTAAAGAACTACAGACAGCTCTGTTCTCCTTCTTATGGAGCAATAAACCAGCCAAGATAAAAAGAAGTATAGTGTGTAAACCATATGTGGATGGTGGACTGCAGATGGTTGACTTACATGCTTACATTGCTTCATTAAAAGTATCTTGGCTTAAACGGCTAACTTATGAAGGAAGTCTGCAAACTTTTGTATATGCCTTATTTCCTAATTTTGTGAATTTGTCAAAACTGGGAGAAGAATATGTACATGTTTGTTTGAAAAGTTGTAAGAACTTTTTTTGGACAGATGTGCTGAAGCACTACAAACATCTGTACATGCGGTGCCCCCCACCGAAGCCTGCAGAATTTTTGGCTGAGTGCATACAGTATAACAAGCACATACTAAGAGACAGGCATGTAGTATTCATTAAAGAATGGGTTGAGGAAAATATTCTGTTCATTCACCAATTGTATAATCTAAATGACAATAAATTCCTTACCTTTAGAGAATTTACGGAACGTTATCCAAATATCAGGAGAACTAACTTTCTTCTCTATAATGGCATTATCAACGCCATCTTGGAATTCCAGCAGAAATATAGAATTGAGATTGATCCTAGATGTAGTGTAAAAGATACTAAATCTTGGAAAGTAATCAAAGAAGGAGGCAGAAGTGTTCAGGCAATGTTTACAAGATCAGAGGTTCATCCTACTGCAGTCTTAAAATGGAATGAAATCTATAACAATTTAAATTGGTTTGAAATTTTCAAACAGTGTCATAAGTGTCATGATGTAAAATTGAGATGGTTCCAGGTGAGAATACTACATCGCCTCTTAAACACTAGAAAATATCTGTATGCCTGTAAAATTGTAGAGGACCCTGTATGTAATCTCTGCCAAACAGAAATCCAAACAATACGACACCTATTATGGGGCTGTAGTATTGTCCAAAAGTTTTGGATTGATCTTAACCTTATGTTGTCCAGCAAATGTCAACATTGGTGTCGTCTGACATTCTCAGAAACATTGATTATATTTGGATGTAAAGAAGGAGTTGAAACAGATTTTGGTCTTAATTATATCCTGTTGCTTGCAAAATTTTACATTTATAAGGTTTACATGAAAAATGCTTTGCCCAGTACACAAGGCTTTCTTAGTGTATTTAAACACAGATATGCAGATCTCAAGTATATGCACTTTTTGGAAGGCACGTTGCCTCTCTTTAATGACCAGTGGACATTCTATCAAACACTGATTTCATTGTAAAGCTTTTCTTCTTCATTACATGGAGAGTACTTTGTTAAATTTATTTATTTAATTTTTTTTTTTTTTTTTTTTTTTTTGGTCATCTTCTATTAGTTGCTGATGTTGTTGTTATTGCTTTTATCATGAAAACACACCAGGCCTAATTTGTTGATGTGAGTTCCCCCTTTCTTCCTTATTTGAAGGATGGGGGGCAACTCTGAGTTTCTTGTGCAGTCTTGGCCACTCCTTTGCTCGGTCCTTCTGTTTTTTCGCTTTCGTTTATGGAGGGACAGAGGATATAGGGGAGGTGCCACTACTCTTACTTCTCCCTTACTTGCTTAGTTTAAGGAAGGGAGGCAACATTATTTCACACCTTTTGTCTGGTCGCTCCTCAGAACCTCAGCCCTTCTGGGTTTGTTTGTGTATGTGTGTGTGTGTGTGTGTGTGTGTGTGTGTGTGTGTGTGTGTGTTGATTTTTTTTTGCTTTTGTTTGTTTGTTTGTTTTTTTGCATCTGGAGGAGCGGTGGACATTTGAGGATGAGGCCACATCTGTATGACTTAGGGCCCGCTGCTGGTCTGGCATCATGGTGCCGTGACTGTGTTCTGCTGACCAATCAGCAGATTGATCTGCCCAGTGGTCAGCTTGTTGGTTGGTTGGCTGTGCTCTGCTACGGTGTCGGATCGGTGGCGGGCTTTACCTTTCCAGATCCTCAAAACTATATCAGTATATGAAAGTCTTATAAATACAAGTGATATATGACCTGTAGAAAATCATTATGGGGTGAATTTATATGATGTGAAGTTATATGGTTTGAAATATTTGTGATAATAATGTGTTTGATTTTTCATATATACTGTTATCAAAAGTGGTGATATTATTGTTATTACTTGTTATTATTATATCATTTCTTTTCATCTTATTTTTATGTATCCCTTTTTATTTCTTTTTTTTTCTTTCTCCTTTAAATCAATGAAAGAAATCTATGAATCTGTGTACACGCTGATCTCGGAGGTACTGTCTGGGGGGCTTTAGGGTCTCGGATCCAATATTCAAATTCAAGAATGTCTCTAATACATTACTGAAACAGTGGTTGGGAATTCCAGAAGCTGTTTAGACTGTGCCCTCGGAGAAAGCACAATTAGTAAATGGTCATACATGTACCGGAAAAATTAAAGACTTAAAGTAAGAGGTACAAATGGGAGTGAAAGAAGGATGGAAAGTGATCTGCTGAATGCAACACTGCAGAATATTAAATGAAAAGGCAAAGATTGAAACTGTAAGAGCATAAACTCTAAGGCAAACTAGCACCATCCATATTAAGGATGTTGATGTTCTTTTGAAATATCTCTCCGCATGCCCACCTACCTAGCTAATGACAATGGTATACACTTGACTTGTGTATATGTGTGCGAGTGTGTGTGGATGTTGCCTCCTTGTTAGTTTCTTTTTTGTGATTGTTTACTTGTGACTCAATACACCCTTTAAGAATTGCTTAACTATTGAAATATTTCCTTCTAAAATTTAATGTATTTGTTTTCTTCTTCTATTGTTTGTCCTTTTTGTGCACAAAAAAACCTTCATAGATGGAACATTGGAAACATGTATTTACAATACTGAAACTGCACTTTCATTCGCTCACAGATCACTAGATTGTGATTCATGAAACTCTTATTCAGTCTCAGACAAATAAGAGGTTTATAACATTATTATCACCACAAATTTTTGGATACAACTTTGAATTCATATGTACATCACAAGCTTAAAACAAGTGTATGTTGTACTTCTATACAATGACTGAGAGTGAGAGGAATGTTTGGTTGTTATATCATATATGTTGTAACATGTGTTCATATGTTCATGATCTTGCTGAAGGAATTAAAAAGATTTATTAATAAAAGATATGTGACAGGGAACATTTTTTTCTCTGGGGAAATATTCTCATGTTTTCAGACAAGGTGACCGCTGGGGCCCTTTCACGACTGAAAACTTAAAGACACTTCTTTCTTCCTCCCTTCTCTTCTTTGTCCCCGTCTGCCTTCTTTCGTTCTTCGCTCCTTCAGCCCTTACTTTCACATCGGGGACTGCATCTCGAGAGTCACTGCTTCATTCTTCTCCCTCCCTCCCTTTTGTCCTTCTTCTTCCTTCAATTTCACCGTTTCCATCCTCCCTTCCGCTGATCCTCCCTCCATCCTTTTTTTCTCTGAGCTTTCCTCCTCCATCCTATCTTTCATAACTGGACCTCGGCCAAAAAAGTGGACCTCGCCGCTGGCACAGGTGCAATAAGAGTAGTGGAGTACATATCTGCCCTTGCGGTTCGAGTACACCTCCGTTTTACTGATATCGTTCGTGTTGCATGGCCCGATCGGATAACCATTTGGATAAAATACGCCTGCAGCCAGGGCCACTGCCATGGCGATGCATAGTAGAATGGACAGAAAGCGCGCCATGTTGAGCTTGATGATGTCACCCATCATCATCCGCATCTGTCACTGGTAACGTTCCTCCCGTACATGAGTGTGTTGTCGCACCGCACTCGTAGATTTTGTATGACACCGTGGTGGGAAAAAAAATGGTAGGTAGGTATTCAAGGTCTGACCAGCGCGTTGGGCTAATGCGTAGGTCAGACATCCGCTGTGTCGTAGCCACGAGACCTTTTTCAATTGTCTCATCTTTGTTGTTAATTCATTTATCCATCAGCTTCAAATCATGCGTAGCGTGGTCTTAAAACTTAGCGAATGTGGTGTAGCGTACATGGACTAGTCTGCACGCAGTGACGCCTCCTTGATGAAACTGAAACTGAAACTCCTAACTGGACCGGATTTGCAGGCATTTCTTCCACCCACAAGCTCCTCTTCCATTATCCGTTCCTCCCCCATCTCTTCTTTATATTCTTTCTTTAGTTGTCCTCCTCCTCCCTTCTCTTCCCTGTACGTAGATGGGGAAGCCAGCGCAGGCAAACGATTCACCGTCGTCACGAAAATGACTCAGCAAAATCAGAAGGAAAAGAAGGGTGGTGGAGGGAGGAGGGACGGGAGGGGGTGGAGAGTGGGCCGGGGCAGGGGGACAGGGGAGACAGTAGGGGAGGGTGGGGGAGAAGGAGACGTTAAAATGTAAATATGAAACCCTTCCCCCTCGAGCATATGTGTACAGTCGAATTCTCGCTTGTTTACCGAACTATTTTGACACGACTGTCTGGAGTCGACTGGGTATGACTCATCAGTCAACCCCGCCATGGCTGTGCCAATCCTTATGCTATCACACACACACACACACACACACACACCACACACACACACACCACACACACACACACACACATCTATATCTATCTATCTATATATAAAACAAAGAGAGAGAGAGAGAGAGAGAGAGAGAGCCAACGAACGAACGCACGAAATGTTTACTGAGGGAAAGGAGTAAGCACAAAGTCAGTGGCTTTTTAAAAATTTTTATTCATCCCTCAAAGAAAGGAAAGGCATCGAAACATTTTGAAGAAAACACTGCATAGAACCGCATAGCAACAATATTCAACAATGAATACATAGCAATTTAGAATGAATAATGCAATATGTAATGAGAGAGAGAGAGAGAAGAGAGAGAGAGAGAGAGAGAGAGAGAGAGAGAGATGGGGTCACACAGTAACAGACAGCATCAGAACGTGTGGCCAATATCCATTGTTTTTGCCTCACCGTGTGATCACGGTGTGTCCTGCTGGGACGCTGTCACCACCGATCCAGCCGCACTGCTGCCTTTCGCCTTTCTTTCCGCAAGGTGAACGCGAACAAGCGAACACATACAAACAAGACAACACACGCAAAATAATGTAGAGGTGAATAGACGAGTAAAGAAAATCAATAAATGAAACCTGCAAGAACACGAATGAAAAACAACACACACACACACACACACACACACACACACACACACACACACACACACACACACACACAATCGAACGAACAAACCGACCTAATTACTAAATCAATGATAAAAAAAGAAGTGAATGAATACGTAAATCAATTAACAAAAACCACACAGGAACACCTCTGCCTAAATGGGAGCGAGAGAAATAAACGCTAAAAAAAAAACACCTAAAAAAAAACTAAATTACCACGTACCGACGAAGGAATAAAGAGTAAATGAAAAAGTTAACACAAATCACCATCTGTAAGGGCTGTGTGGGTCAGCCTCAACACCCCGAATTGGTCAGTTTGCCGGTCAGACCCTATTATAGCGGTCAGCGGTCACCTGTGTGCAGTGAGCCAAGGACGGTCATCAGAGAATGGTCAATGGGTCACTGTCCACGGTCCCTGGTCTGGGCTGTGTCAGCCGGGCGATCCTATGGGGTTGTTTCGGTGGACCAGGGTCCCCCCAGCAGAAAGGGAAACAGACACCGAGTCTGCTCATAGTTCACTTCTCTCTCCACTTGCTTTGCTGCAGTTGTTGAAGAGCCGTGTAGTCAACACCCCCACCCCCTGGGGACCTGTCCTTCCTGTCCCACTTCTCCTCACCCCCAACACACTCTTACCCAAACCCATACTCTCTCTCTCTCTCCGCTACCCCCTTGCACACACACACACACACACACACACACACACACACACACACACACACACTTACACCTCTCTCTCTCTCTCTGGCTGTCACTCCTTTTTGATGTAAGTAAATGTGTATGTTGTGGATGTGTATATTTTGATGACAATAACCTCTTTAAATATGCTGTTTATGACTCATCCCCTTCAAATGGGGCTGTGGCTTTTTCTTGAATAAGTTATCACAATCGTTATCTCTCTGGCTATCTCTTTATCAGCGTGCGCGTCAACCGTGTGTGTGTGTGTGCGTGTGTGTGTGTGTGTGTGTGTGTGTGTGTGTGTGTGTGTGTGTGTGTGTGTGTGTGTGTGTGTGCGTGCGCGTTTGTGTGCGTGCGTGCGTGTGTGAGTGTGTTTAAACAGTGATTGCTCCCGCTTACATACATGACTGAGTTTGTATTTGATGGTTACTTTAGGAAGACAGTACTTACCACTTCAGAGCAGACGAGTTGACAGAACGTCAGAAATGCTGGAGGTGTACCTAACGATGAGTACAGCTGCCATCAACACGGGGAATACCGATGTTTCTTTCTACTAATTGCAAGGAAGTTGACAGAACACGGCGAGCCCCACATATGATTATGTTAATAGTTAAAGGTGAAGGAGGCACAGGGATTAAGAGCAAAGACGAAGTTTAAACAATATAGTTTCTAATGCAGCTTCTTTTCGATTAAAACCCTCTTCGTCTTCGAGTTAAAAAAAAATTTTAAATAAAAAAGAGTTCGAATTTGTCTCCAAGGGCTGCAACTCAAGGATTTTTTTCCCAATTATGTTCAGTCATATCCCCCTCCCCTCCCCTCCCACGCCCTCTCCACTCCTGACAAAAAACAACAACAAACAAACAAACAAAAAGAAGTAAGATCCTCTGATTGACTGGCAGAGCCTTTGGGATGTTCGTTGTTGGACGCCAGCCTGTTGCACGTGAGAGGGCTGTTAGACAGGAGTGTCCGCCCTTCTGCGCACTGTGTGGGGCAAGGTCTGGCGGACGCCATGGCCGTGAAGGTCGTCAGCAGGTACTTCGTCAGCCTCTCTTGTCACTTGTTTCAGACAATTTGCTTTCTGCTCATCCCTGTTTTACTGCCAGCTTCCTTCCAGCGCAACACACACACACACACACACACACACACACACACACACACACACACACACACACACACAACGAACGCATGCTCACACACAAACACACATGCACGAACGCATGCTCACACACTTACGCATGTACGCACACACACACATACACACTCTCTCCCTCCTTCCCTTCCTCTCTCTCTCTCTCTCTGTCGCTCTGTCTGTCTGTCTCCGTTGTTTTGTTCAGTTTTAACGCTCCGGGTTTCTCTCTGCCCAGTGCCTCCAGTACAGCAAAACGTCCTTGCCTGAAGTCTGTTCGTATGGCATGGAGCTGGTGAGACAGACACCCCTCATTCTGCCGCATGCATAGATCAACTGGGCGATTAAGGACCAGCTAATGGCCTGTGCTGATAGTCAACAGGGCCACGACTGCTGAAGTCTAGTGACTAAAACAGCCTGTGTTGCCCACAATTACCCAAGGGGTCGTTGGCTGGGAGCTGGTTGATAGCGCGACATCCTCTGTTGCTCACAATTACCCTACCGGTCGTTTGCCGGGAGCTGATTGGTAGCACGTTGCCCAACTCTGCCAGGGTATGTGTGCGCGCGCTGCGTCTGTGTGTGTATGTGTGTGTGTGTGTGTGTGTGTGTGTGTGTGTGTGTGTGTTTACCATCACATGCCTTCTACATACCTTTTTCATTCCCGTAGATTTTTTTTTGGCTGAACCCACAAACGAATTGAACGAAGGCAAGATGTTCTATTTCGCTTTGTAACACTTACTATTCTTCTTTCCGTTTTGTGTTGAATGAGTTTGCGTACAGAAGA
>CM065721.1:18134409-18159409 GCA_033310375.1 Conus canariensis
ACTGGCAGTTTCATGCATACCAGGGGAAATAAAGCTTCACGGTAAATATTCTGACATCACTTCATAACCTTCATCCATTTGACCAGTGAATATCTCACAGGTTTTACGAGACAGCTGATCTTCGGCCACATGATTTGATAAGCTGAAACTCGCTGGGTTTTTTTTAAAAATCTTTTACGTGATATGTCAACTGTCGTCGAGTTACCAGTGACCATGCAGATCCTAAGGAGGAAGAGGGGCAGGGGAGGGAAGGAGACTGGATAAGAGCCTTAGCAAGCCGGTGTCCAGTGCCTCACCTATGGCTCTGAACTGGAACCTGCAGGGGAGGAGGAAGAGGGCATCACCCAAAACAAGTGGAGAAGAGACAATGAAATGACAGTGATGGGGAAGGGAATGAAGTGGCCGGACGCAGGAAGGGCAACCCTCAGTCCAGTTCGCTGGAGCACTGTCGTCGATGGTCTTGAGGACGAAGCACCAGTAACATTCATGACTGTCCACTACGGAAATCTCCAACAGATTTGGCAACTGATGACAACCCACAGGCAAACCCTTTCAACAGAAATGAAACCTATCACTATTCATGAACTGACTGAATCAACCTCTGTATTTGACAGAAAGAAGCTATGTGTCATGAATCTGACATTAGCATTGCAAAACGCCTAAGAAGCCGTTTAAACTGATCTGGGAATTCAGTATAATCATTTTTTGTTGCAAACATGGAACGGAGGCGAGGAGATTTTTTTTTTTTTTAGGGGAAGGGCAAGAAGAACGATGCAGATGAGGATGGGAGTAGGAGAGGGACAGGAAGAGATCTTAACGCACAACTCAACGGGAGGGATGGGGAAGGGGGGAAGGGGGCAATTGACAAATGGTGAAGCTTGGGGAGAATGGGGGTGGAGAGAGAGATAGAGACAGAGACACGGGAGGGGGAGGGAGGAGAGAGAGAGAAGGGGACAGAGAAAGGGGGAGGGAGAGAGAAACGGGGGATGGGTGGAGGGGTGACAAAGGGGGTGGGGTGGACAGCCGAGCGGCGGGGCGGTGGTGCCGCATGGTAGAACGTAGCGGGCGGAAAACCTGACATGCTACGCCCTTTCCCCCTGTACGGTTCGGTCCGGGACCAACTGGACTGGATAATGGGACGTTCATCCCACTTTTCTCGACGCACGTCAAACCCCACAGCCAATATGGGCGTGGCTGTGGGACTACACCCAAACAACCAACAGTCCGCCGCAGAAACAATGACGACGAGGAAGTTGTTTAGCAAGAGAGACAGGGAAAGGTGGGGATGGAAGACACCCCGCAAGCCCTCACCGTGACTCTGATTGACATCCGTCTCTGCTGTTGGGGAAAAGAGTTCTGCTCCATTATGCATCTCGTTGACCTTCTTCACCGTACATTGAGTTTGCATGTGAGGAGGCTGGGGGCGGACGGGGAGGGGGTTTATGTCTGAATTTCTATTCTCACAGTCGGGGTGCATTGCGCAACGCACGCTTCATATATTTTCCAACTCAACGCACTTCTTTTAGATCGAATCCGTCTTGAATATATGACCGACGAGATGAGAAGAGAAGGAAAGCTTTCAGATGGAGAATGATTCAGATGGATGGCACATTTCGTCACACACAACACCACACACACACACACACACACACACACATACACACCACGCACGTGCGCACAAACACACACACACACACCACACACACACACCACACACACACACACACACAACACACACACAACACACTACGCATACGCGCACAACAGCAGCAGCAGCAACGACAACAACAACAACAACACACAGACACACACACACACACACACACACACCACGCACGTGCGCACAACAACCACACACACACACACACACACACACACACACACACACACACACACACACCATGCATACGCGCACAACAGCAGCAGCAGCAGCAGCAACGACAACAACAACAACAACAACAACAACAACAACAACAACAACACACACACACACACACACACACACACACACACACACACACACACACACACACACACACACACACATGGACGACGGGCTGAGGGAAGAAACCTTGTAGATCCCTGAACCATGTCAAGGTGCCGTCAGAAGGAAGATGACTTGGTGACATGATAACTTATGTACAGACTGATCGTCTGCCTGACAGTGTGATTGAACGCCACTGCTATTCGTCCAGGGTATCAGTCAACGTGATTTGACATACAGTGTCATGGCTGCCAATCCTCATCTTCCCCTTTAAGTTGAGAGAGAGAGAGAGAGAGAGAGAGAGAGGAGAGAGAGAAGACAGACAGACAGACAGACGACAGACAGACAGACAGATGGGGGTAATTGGGTGTACTCTCCCTGAAAACACGGGCCATTGCTGTCCGCCTTTGTACAGGGGTCATCAGCGCCATGATCAAAGCTATTCCTGCTCATGCACAATCCCAGGGACACCGCCCAAACGACCTGCCGGCCAGGTAGTGTCTCCTTGCATGGGTGATCTGAAGGTGACCATCTACCACCGTGTTTATCCACTGCTTTCAACTGGGGCTGTTCAAGAGCTAGTCGGCCATTGAGAAGAGAGACAGTGGGGAAAGAGCAGTGAAAAAGGTGATGGTGGGGAGGGTAGACAGGACAGAGAGAATGACAGAGAGGTGGATGGACGGACACGCGCGCACACACACACGCGCGAGCGCGCGCGCACGCACACGCACACACACACACACGCGCGCGCGCGTGCGCGCGCGTACACACACATACAGAGAGAGAGAAGAGAGAGAGACACACACACACACACGCACACGCACACACACACACACACACGCACACACACACACACACACACAGAGAGTCGTCTAATATCACAGATGTGAACAGACGTAAAACCAAAGTACTTCTTCTTCTTCTTCTTCTTCTACTACTACTACTCCTACTCCTCCTCCTCCTCCTACTACTACTACTACTACTACTCCTACTACTACTACTACTACACACACAGCTGGACAGACAGGCAGAGAGACAGACAGGCAGGCAAGCAGGCAGACAGACAGGCAGACAGACAAAAGGCAGACACTAACAGACAGACAGACAGACAGATAGACAGAGCCGGAGAGAAAGACAGTGGCAAACGCAGACACACACTTACATAGACAGACCCAGAGACTGGAGGACGGAGAGAGACAGAACGTGGCGGACAGAGCAAAGACAGACGGGCAGACAGAGCAAAGACAGACGGGCAGACAGAGCAAGGACAGACGGGCAGACAGAGCAAAGACAGACGGGCAGACAAAGCAAAGACAGACAGGCAGACAGAGCAAAGAGCAAAGACAGACGGGCAGACAGAGCAAAGATAGACGGGCAGACAGAGCAAAGACAGACAGGCAGACAGAGCAAAGACAGACGGACAGAGCAAAGACAGACAGGCAGAGCAAGACAGAGGGCAAAGAGCAAAGACAGACGGGCAGACAGAGCAAAGACAGACGGGCAGACAGAGCAAAGACAAACGGGCAGACAGAGCAAAGACAGACGGGCAGACAGAGCAAAGACAGACGGGCAGAGACAGACGGGCAGACAGAGCAAAGACAGACGGGCAGACAGAGCAAAGACAGACAGGCAGACAGAGCAAAGACAGACGGACAGAGCAAAGACAGACGGGCAGACAGAGCAAAGACAGACTGGCAGACAGAGACGGACGGGCAGACAGAGCAAAGACAGGCAGACAGAGCAAAGACAGACAGACAGACAGTGCAAAGACAGACGGACAGAGCAAAGACAGACGGGCAGACAGAGCAAAGACAGACGGGCAAACAGAGCAAAGACAGACAGGCGTAGGCATACAGCTAGCGAGGCAGAGGGAGAAAGGTCGTCACAGGATGAAACGCTCTCACAGCCACGCGGTAACAGAGGAACCTACCCGCAGGTGTGCATTCTTCGCCCTCCCCCCCCCCCCCCCCCCCACACACACACACACACACCCCGTGCGCACTAACCCCACACTCTTCCTTGCTCCTCTTCCCCAGAAAGAGAAAGAGAATGGTAGGGAAACAAAGATGCGAGATGGAGAGATAAGGTTGGCGGGGGGGGGGGGGGGGGGGGGGGGGGGTAGGAGAGGAGGAGGAGGAGAGGAGACAGCACAGAAAGAAACAAAAAATATGAAAAGGAGAGAGACAGACAGACAGACAGACAAGAGAGAGAGAGAGAGAGAGAGAGAGAGAGAGAGAGAATCAACACACACACACACACACCACACACCACACACACACACACCACACACAACGCCGGTGGGGAGGCAAAGACGAGAATAATGAGAAAGAAAACGCCAGACAGACTGACCGACAAACAGCTACGCAACAGTCAAGTCTACGCACAGACAAACAGATATATGCAGACAGAGAAGCACAGACAGATCTAACTCAACCACATCGTGTGCATTCTTCGGCTGTTTCCTCCTCCTCCTCCTCTTTTCCCTCCTCCTCCTCCTCTTTTCCCTCCTCCTCCTCCTCTTTTCCCTCCTCCTCCTCTTCTCCCCCCTATCTCTGTGTCTCCATGGTTTCCGACTCATCAAGACTGACACGGACCCGAGGCAATTCACAACGCATGATTCCCTCGGTTACCTGTGTGTACAGCGGCATACCTGATGTACTATGTGTAGGGCATCTGTCTGTGTGTTTGCCTGTCTGTCCGTCAGCGTAGTCCTCTTCTCCCTCTCTGTCTGACTTGTAGGTCTACCTGGAGGGTTGCATCCTTCTCTCTCTCTCTCTCTCTCTCTCTCTCTCTCTCTCTTCATGTGTGTGTGTGTGCGCGTGCATGTGCATGCATGCAGGATTCTATCATTTGCTTTTGTAGTATTAGTCTGTTACTGCATATAGTTTGCAAGTTGACTAGTGAGTGTATTTACTTTTTCCCCTTTAGCTGCTAAAGCGTGTTTTCCATGTGCTTTTTTTTTTTCTCGTGTTTTCCCCCCAGGGCTGGGTGGAAAAAAGAATGTGCAATTACCCTGGTCACATAAAATTTCCTTCGTTTGCTTCTCTCTCTCTCTCTCTCTCTCTCTCTCTCTCTCTCTCTCTCTCTCTCTCTCTCTCCTCTCCTCCTCCTCCTCCTCCTCCTTTTCTCTTCTTCTCTTCTTCTTCTTCTTCTTCTTCTTCTTCTTCTTCTTCTGCCTGTCTGTCACTGTCCCCCCCTCTCCTCTCGTCTCTTTTCAATCGTTGTTGACTGGTAATTCACTTAGTTATGCAGATTATTGCTTCAAAGTCTGGCATCAATTACATCATTGCATACGCTTTATGATAATCTGAATAATAGGTATGCTGAGTGGCATCATCTACATCATTGCATACGATTTATAATAATCTGAATAATATGTATGCTGAGTGGCATCATCTACATCATTGCATACGCTTTACAATAATCTGAATAATATGTATGCTGTGTATGATAATGTATTTCACAGACGTTCGGAAATCTGCCAGGGAGGTAATCAATGTTAAAAGCTCGCGTACAGCGTTTTCCAGTGTCCCCGCGTATTCACGGGACAGATGACGCTGGAAATAACGTCCAAAGCAATTCTGATTCATCATTCAGCTGAACAGTTCAATAACAGAGAGGAAATGCTAAAATATCGATGTAAAACTGTGCGCCCTGGGCACTTTAGTGCAGACAATCCATATTCCGATCGTCACTCTGACGTGCTATTTCTTTCACCCTTAAACTAAGAAATGCTATGTCTAATTGTAGCAGAAAGACAGGCGTCGTCTTCCCCTGACCCCCCCCCCCCCCTCCCAAACAGGTCTATTAACCACCCATCCACAACGACAGGGTGGATTTTCCTTAAAATCAATGCACCCATATATCCCCGAAAAGACCTGCCCACGGAACTGTCGAATGAAGTCCGCGCGCATGCGCGCTCGTATTTGTCTGTTTGAGTGTGTGTGTGTGTGTGTGTGTGTGTGTGTGTGTGTGTGTGTGTGTGTGTGTGTGTGTGTGTGTGTGTGTGCGTGCGTGCGTGTATGCGTGCGCGCGCGCGCGCGTGTGTGTGTTGTGTGTGTGTGTATGCGCGCGCGCGCGGAGAAAGGAAGAAAGGATATCCAGATTGCTACAGTCACGCAGCGATGGTTGTAAATGTACTTACCGTAGTTCTATGTCCTTCTGCTACTGCTGGTTTCCCCACTTCCTTTTTCACCTGTCTTCTCCCAAGGCAAGGCATGGCATGTCAAGCATAGAAAGACAAAGCAAGGCAAGGTATGACGAGGCGAAGCGAAGCCAGGCAAGGCGAAGTGAGGTAAGGCGAGTCAAGGCACGAGGCAAGACGAGGCATGAGGCAAGACAAGGCATGAGGCAAGACAAGGCATGGCAAGGCAAGACGAGGCATGAGGCAAGACAAGGCATGAGGCAAGACGAGGCATGAGGCAAGACAAGGCATGAGGCAAGACGAGGCATGAGGCAAGACAAGGCATGAGGCAAGACAAGGCATGAGGCAAGACGAGGCATGAGGCAAGACATGAGGCAAGACAAGGCATGAGGCAAGACAAGGCATGAGGCAAGACAAGGCATAAGGCAAGACAAGGCATGAGGCAAGACAAGGCACGAGGCAAGACAAGGCATGAGGCAAGACAAGGCATGAGGCAAGACAAGGCAAAGTGTGGAACATCCAACAAAGGCAGTGCAAAGTAAGGCAAGCCAAAGCACAGGAAAGCGAGACGTGGCCAGACAAGGCAAGGCAAGGCAAGGCAAGGCAAGGCAAGGCAAGGCAAGGCAAGGCAAGGCAAGGCAAGGCAAAGGCAATGCAGTGCAAGGCACGATGAAGCAAGGCAAAGCGAGCCGAAGCAGAGTGAATCAAGGCAGGGCAAGACAAAACGAAGCAACAAAAGGCAAAGCAAAGCAAGGCAAAGCGAAACTAGGCAAGACCAAGCATTATAAGGAAAGGCGAAATTAGGCAAGTCAAAACAAGGCAAGGCACGGCAAGTCGAGGCAAAGCCAAGCCAAACTGAGGCAAAGAAAGGCAAAGAGAAATAAAAGCTAGACAAGGCAATGCAAACACTGCCAAGCAAGGCATGCTACAGTAAAGCGAGGCAAGGCAAGGTAAGGCAAACTACGGCACAGCAAAACCCAGGGCGAGGCATAGCAAACAAGACAAAACGAAGTGAGAAAGGCAAAATCTATCAAGGCTAGGCAAGGCCAAGCCAAGCCAAGGTAAGGCACAGCAAGGCAAGGCGAGGCAAAGCAAGGCAAGGCAAGAAAGGTAATGCACTTTTTAGATAACTGCTTAACGCATCTGTAGGAAAATGTAACGGAACACACTTTTTTCGCGTCAATTACAAGAGTGATGTAAAAATCAAAACAAAACGCCACAAAAAGACAGTTGCGTATAGGCAAATGACAATTGTAATCTTTGAAATGAGCTATGTGATAAACAGATTTTGAAAAAAAAAAACTGTGCTTTTGACTTTTGATGACAACAGAAAATAAAAGTTTGATCCGTTTGCATGCGTAATGCATAAACTTAGGTTACAAACATTTTCCGCTGCTATCTGAATGATGGAATTTATAAGAAACGTTTTAGCGCGGAACATTTTTTTTTACGTCGGCATATGCCCTTCTCTACAAAGGCTGAGAAGTGTTTTACAGCCGTTGCCTCAGTCCACGTAAGCTACACAGATGATGTTAAGGCATATACAGAAAGTTCTTAAATTCTGAATGTGGTTGCTGAAGTTTAATGTATGGCCAGAAGTTATCGAAAAAGATTTTGCTTCTCTGACAACTTGAATTTGAGATTTCTTTCATTTGAATGTCTGGGGTCGGAAAGAATTTTCTGAAGACCTGAAAATGAATGTCCTGAGTTTTGTGGTTGAAAATGATGATAATGTTTTCTGCCCACTACTGCAATGCACAACTGGGTCCGGCTTTGGATGCGTTCCGGTGGTGTAGAGAGGACAGTCGTCAACAAACAGAGGAGATTTGGAACCTTGCGTACTGATCTTACGATGCAACTGATTTCGAAGCTGTACAGTGCTGGAGACAAGATGCTTCGTTCGGGAACACTCGGGTCCTGCTCGTGAATATCAGACAAAGTAATACCAACATACACTTCCACTATTGTATTAGGCAGGCAGTTTTGGGTGAGATCAGGGAGATAATCTCGGAAATCCAGATCGTGAAGGTCGAACATAATGCATGATTTTCTTGTGCCATACACCTTTTTCCAGTGGCCAGTTCTCTTTTGTCAGAAAAACTGATCGTGGGATTTTACTGGAAAAATTTCGAAGGCCCAACTGTAGTTTTCAAGTGACTCAAACAATCATACCACACTTCTACAATCCCTGCGCTGATCGCCCTTTCAGTCTGAAATACTCCACCGATTCTGTTCAGTCTGCTTCTTATCTCAGCTGGGTCTGGTCCTGAATACTCTCTGACAAACGTCTTCAGACACACCCCTAAATGTTCGTTCTTTCACTGATGATGGCATTCTCTGGATTTACCTACCACAACAAAATTTGTTAGTCAAAGATCCCTTTCAAACCAGGCCCCAGTCGTCTGGTGTGCTTTTCCATTCAACCCAGGCAGCAGGTTCTACAGGCTTTTCCATATGATCGCTATAGGACTTGTGATTTACTTAATACTCGCCCCACCCCCCACACCTCCCCCTCTAAAATTTTCCAGTCTGCTTCTCATCTCATTTTGCCTATCAGACAAAACACAAAATGGATGATCAAGACAAAATCGCAGTCTGCAATTCTTCATTTGGATGTTCTGCGAAGCTCCATTCCTAGACCAGGTTTATATTTATCTACGAATCTTACGTACAAATTACAGCTTACATCGATCACAGACTTCACTGTCTCCAGTCTGTCTTCTGCTGAGGATACGCAGGTGTGTAACTCATGTCCCTTGGATGTGATCCACAGTATCAGAGCATTATGCAGACTTTTATAATTCATGTTGAAGTTTGGTCGACACACAGAAAGCTTAAGTCAAATGATGACAAAATAGAAGCTCTCCAAAGGCAGCCAAAGAGAGTGAATATTCCTGATCCACAACCAACTGCTATACAAGCAGTCACAACTGACATTTTTTCCTCTTTCTGCCAGGAACAATGGATCTGTGGTATCTGACGACGTGTCTGCCACGAAACACGTTACAACAGGGTACCAGTCCGCTTGCATGGTAATTCGAGGAAATCTGCTGTATTCGTCGCTACCTACATCCTTACCTGCAGCTAAGAATTGTGTACGCTTGTTCATTCTTTCAAATACAGATCACTAGACTGCACCTTTGTCTCTCAGCCCCCTGTACATTTGATCTGAACTGCAACATGATACGAAGTCTGCTGCAAGACTGGTGCTCCTGGCCATGGGGTCTGATCATTACTGTGCCTCGTTTTCAAAAGCTCCAATGGCTCTCTATTCAAGCTAGAATGGAGCACATTGTTATCCCTTTCTATCGGAATCTTCACCTGCTTAAACGCATGGCCTTCTGTCTCATTATGTCCTCTCTCAAACTCTTGGGTCTTCTTCTGCCATCATAATTCTTAGACACACCAAGTACGGGCCTAGCCTCTCGATCATCAATCTTTTTCCTTCTGAACTCCACGGATTTTGAATTATCCTCTCTGTCAAATGACCCATGCTCTCTCTTTTGACTCTTTGAAGAGAGCAGTGAAAACCAGTCTTCTCAATCTTTATAAAGACTCGATCTTTCGCTGCTGGCAACTCGGCCACTTTTTCCTCTAGTGTGTACTTGTGTTCTGTTGTGCTCGAGTGGTTTGCATGTGGGGATACAGGTGTGGATGACTGATCAGTATGCGTTGGTGGAAGTTTTTTTTTTTCTCTATTTTCTAACAATTTTGAAATAAAAAAATGTGCACAAATACAAAAACAACATTGTTACAGACAATGTCATTTTTATCTTCTCAAACATAAAAGTGCAGCATGATTTTGTCGATGATCAGTAAATGACTTGAAGACAAGTGGGTTTCTTTGGTAAAAGTTGAAACAGAGAGTGAGAAAAGGCACACACACAAACACACACACACACACACACACACACACACACACACACACACACACACACACATACACAGTGAGAGACAGACAGACAGAGAGAGAGAGAGAGAGAGAGAGAGAGAGAGAGAGAGAGAGAGAGCGAGGAGAGAGAGAGAGAGAGAGAGAGAGAGAGAGAGAGTCTGGCATCAGAGTCAATGCAGAAAAATATGTATTATTGAATACTTCATGTAACCAACCGCATTTGAGCACATACTTTCCCGATAAACTACGTTAGCGTGAGAGTAAAGACGAGACCAAAGTAACAAAACTGCGATAGGTTTTTCAACAACCTCGTGTAATGAGAAGATAGGCATTCCAAGACTGAATTCTTCTTTCGTCTTTCATTTCTATTCTGGTCATGTAGTTTTTAATCTCATACATGTGTTTTGAAATGTGAGTAAACGCACTAAGTAGAGTCATTTTTTTCATATCACAGCCAAAAATACATGATTTTAGCTGACAAAATAAAGAGGGTTCATAACTTCATCTGTTATCATAACAGAAACCACCAGCCAATAGACATCGTTCAGTTTGAGTCCACTGAAAATCCATAAACAATTGAACGAACTGACAATTCCAAAAGACGTATCAAACATGGCCTCCCCCAGTTTTACATTTATTTGTTTCATTTGAATTCATAATTACTATTGCCCGGGTGTTTGATTCTGTGAACAACCTAAACTTGAACCCACTTTACTTCATTTTGTGAATCTCAAAATGATCTTTCACTGTGTGCTTCCAGTTAGTCTCCTGTCCTAACAGTTAGGTTCTAATCTAGTTTTTATCAAATAAGCATAGAACTGTCGTGCGATTTCGGAACCCAGCATATCACACGAAAGCCTCTACCAGTCTCGTGCATTAAGACTGTTCTGTACGTTTGCTACAATCTGCTTCTGCGAATACATTTTTTTGTTCAAAAGACTAATAATTCCCATACAAATTAATAAATTTGTACGCATACCACATTTTTTTCCAAGAAAGTTTTGAATGACCAAAAAAAAAAAAAAAAAAAAAAAAAAATCGCACCCAGTAAATCCCGATTTCAGCAGTCTCTGCAGAAAGGCGTCTATTTCCTCGTCAGATTTTTCCCTTGTGTTAAGTTTACGAACGAAACATTGGTTGGGCTATCAATTCTTCTCAATTTTCGTTAAAAAAAATCTTTTCCCCTACTTCTTCATACGCTTTGAAAACACTGGAACAAAAGACTTTTTTTTTTTTTTTTCCAAGACTATCTTTGTGTCAACTTCTTTCCCAAAAATAATAAAGCTTTGTTGTTAACTCCTTCATCATGCAGATCCATTTGTGTATGCTCAAACACATAATCTTTCATTAATTCATGTACCTACATTTATATATGCGAAACGTTTTCATAAAAAAAAACACGATCAACACACTTGAAAAAAGGAAACCAGATGACAAACAATATTCTCGACATCTAAGGAGTAGAGGATAACAATGAATGTTCCATGTCTTTACCGTCATTTTATAAACCAAACATAAACGTACCCGAGCTGAAAAAGCAAAACGACAGAATGCATTCTAAAAATAAAAAAAACGAAAACAAAGCAAACAGCACGAAGAAGGAAGAGAATCTACACGGACTAGATCTCTTTGACAACGAAAAGAGAGACGTTAAAAAAGAAATCACACCACTTTAAGTTGTGAATTGCGTACGTTTTGGCATAATCACTGCAGCAAGAGAGAGAGAGGAGAGAGAGAGAGAGAGAGGAGAGAGAGAGAGAGAGAGACAGACAGACAGACAGACAGACAGACAGACAGACAGACAGACAGAAACAGAGACACACAGAAACAGAGGGCGGACAGTAAGTAAGGGGGAGGGGGAACGGACGGGTGGAGAGAATATTACGCGAAATATATTGATATCTTTATACATATGGTGATATGTACATCAAAGCACAGCATACACTATGAAACAAAGTTAAATCATCTTAAATGTTTATGCATACAGAGCATATTTCCATTCACAGTACCACGATGGTAAAACCATACTTTTCGCTGAAAAAAGAAAATGAATTAAAAAAAAAAAAAAAAAAAAGCAAAAACAGAGGACAAACAAAATGAACAAAATGTCTCTTTGTTTCAAACTTGCAACATGTTTGAAATGCTTTGCAGCCCAGTCCATTGAGGGAATTAGGCAACATGTTGATACATTTGGTGGCGTACAAAGATAAAACAACATGGCGACTTCAGAGAGAAAAAGTGAACATTACTACACAAACACTCCATTCTTCACCAGGATTTCAGGCTGCACACCGATATCCTGATACAACGATAAGAAAAAAAGTGCACAACAACTATATAACACTCGTACATTTCACGTATTTTCCCCTGGAAAGAGGTGAGGAAAACAAGAAAAAGTGAAAATGGGGAGGGAAGAAGGTCGGGTGCAGTAATGGTGGAGGGGGAATAGGAGACAAGAAGGGTAATTACCTCTACATCTGGCAATGATAGTTATCTACAAGGGAAAAAATCTCAAAAACAAAACAAAACAGAAATAACACATTTAAAAGGAAAAAAGGAAATCTGATAGCCACACATCAGCTTGTGACAGTGTCAGGGTGATGACAAGGATTGGGAGCAGTGTGGAGTGGAGGGTGGTAGGAGGGGGGAACATGGGAGGGGACAGACAAATACAGGTAAAACGCAAATGAACCGTGTCTCTTCTTTCAAAAAGTGTGTGTGTGTGTGTGTGTGTGTGTGTGTGTGTGTGTGTGTGTGTGTGTGTGTGTTTCTGTGTGTGTGTGTGTGTGTATATGTGTGCGCGCGCGCGCGTGTGTGTGTGTGTGTGTGTGGTGTGTGTGTGTGTGTGTGTGTGTGTGTGTGTGTGTGTGTGCATGTACACATACATACATGTATATGTATATATGTATGTGTGTGTGTATATATATATATATATATATATATATATATAATATATGTATACACACACACACACACACACACACACAAAAACATATATATATATATATATATATATACTTGCTAAAGATATTTTTAAAATGAAGTGCTAAAATATATCTACAAGCTTGTTTCGAGATATATCACGATATATATCTCTCCTCAAGATGGCTTCAATGTGGCACGCCAACGATCTTTTATGGCGTGCGGGACCTGATTTCATCTCTGTTTGTGCGTGCCGATCTTATTTGCTGCACGTGAGGCCTGTGATTTTTGTTAGGGCCTGTTCAGGTGGAATGTGCTAGCAAAGATTTCCACTTGTGCCTGCAATTATTCACTATCTCTACTTTTGTGTTCAGAGTTGCTAAGTATGGTTTGCATAATATTAACCATTTTTCTGTGGAGCATAGATTGCATTTTTTTGAAATATTGTTGTATGGCGTTGCTCTTTTTATGATTTTCCATGATATGCTGTAGTCTATTTTTTTATCTTTGAGTTTCCAAATGTATTTACTCAGTTCTGTTTGATTTTTGTATTTTTCATTTTTGAATGACTGTTTATGGTTTGCGTATCTGGTTTTAAAAGTGTTTTCAGTAATTCCTATGTATGTTTCTTTTTCATTTTCTGATGTTACCGTAGCTTGGTATACAATATTGCTGTGAAGACATTTGTTGCTTAGGGGGCACTGTTCTTTTTTGGTGCAGTTGCAAGATGTCCTTTCAGCACCCTTCTCTTTTGTGTTGCTTTTCATTTTGTTAGATGAGTCAATTATGTTTTTGAGGTTGGGCATACATGAGTATGATAGTTTAATGGTGAAGTCATCCAATGGTTTAAGGAACTCAAAAAACAGAGAAATACAGTGTTTATTACATTCGACATAGTAGATTTCTACCCATCCATAGATGAAGAACTACTCACCAAAGCTTTGAAATTTGCCAATAAATACACAAAAATAACAGAGTCAGAAATGGAGATCATTTTCCACACCAAGAAAACCCTACTCCACAGCAGAAATGAAACTTGGATTAAAAAAACGAGCAAAAACTCCACATTTGATGTAACCATGGGATCGTATGATGGTGCCGAAACATGTGAACTAGTCGGACTATTCATGCTATCCAACATCCAAAAACAACTTGGAAAACAGGTCGGTTTGTACAGAGATGACGGCCTCGCTGCATTAAACAATAATCCAAGAACTATTGAAAACAAGAAAAAAGAATTATGTAAAATTGTCAAAAACCACAATTTAAAAATCACAATAGAAGCAAATAAAAAAGTAGTGAATTACCTAGACATAACATTAGACCTCAATGACAATGTGTACAAACCATACAAAAAAAAAACCCAATGACATACCAATCTATGTAAACATCAAAAGCAACCATCCACCATCTATACTAAAAACAATACCCAATGGTATAAACAAGAGACTATCCAACCTATCATGCAATGAAAATGCATTCAATAATGCAGCAACAGAATACCAAGAAGCATTACAAAAAAGTGGTTACAATTACAAACTACAATATAGTCCAGACAATAACACGAACAGAAATAAGAAAAACAGAAAAAGGAAGATCATATGGTACAACCCACCATATGATGGACAAGTAAAAACAAATGTAGGAAAAGAATTCTTTAAAATCTTGGCAACATCATTTCCAAAAGAACACAAACTGTCCAAAATATTCAATAAAAACACCATTAAACTATCATACTCATGTATGCCCAACCTCAAAAACATAACTGACTCATCTAACAAAATGAAAAGCAACACAAAAGAGAAGGGTGCTGAAAGGACATCTTGCAACTGCACCAAAAAAGAACAGTGCCCCCTAAGCAACAAATGTCTTCACAGCAATATTGTATACCAAGCTACGGTAACATCAGAAAATGAAAAAGAAACATACATAGGAATTACTGAAAACACTTTTAAAACCAGATACGCAAACCATAAACAGTCATTCAAAAATGAAAAATACAAAAATCAAACAGAACTGAGTAAATACATTTGGAAACTCAAAGATAAAAAAATAGACTACAGCATATCATGGAAAATCATAAAAAGAGCAACGCCATACAACAATATTTCAAAAAAATGCAATCTATGCTCCACAGAAAAATGGTTAATATTATGCAAACCATACTTAGCAACTCTGAACACAAAAGTAGAGATAGTGAATAATTGCAGGCACAAGTGGAAATCTTTGCTAGCACATTCCACCTGAACAGGCCCTAACAAAAATCACAGGCCTCACGTGCAGCAAATAAGATCGGCACGCACAAACAGAGATGAAATCAGGTCCCGCACGCCATAAAAGATCGTTGGCGTGCCACATTGAAGCCATCCTGAGGAGAGAGGATATATCGTGATATATCTCGAAACAAGCTTGTAGATATATTTTAGCACTTCATTTTAAAAATATCTTTAGCAAATGTTGCTCCCCAAGGGGTCGAGCTCTTTCAGATTTTTAAAGGACGTTTTAATACTGTTTATATATATATATATAACACACACAACACACACACACACACACACACACACACACACATATATATATATATATATATATATATATATATATATATTATATATATATATATATACACGTACATACAAACTACACACATACGTAACGCTTCAAAGCAGTAAAAGTTGTTACATGAAGCACGTGGTGTACATTACTTAAGAAATAAAGACAGAGCCTGTTCTCTGATATCATTTTCGTGTGTAGACGATTGTGGACGGTGGATATGTATAACATTATGGTGGTGTTTTGTTTTCTTTTTTTTCTTGCGGGAGAGGTCTTTCTTGCTTTTCTTTTCTTTCTTTCTTGTTCTGTTTCGTTTATTTGTTTTTTATGTTTTTGTTTTTTGTTCGTTTATTTTGGACACAACTATACCTTTTTATTCACTTATCGAAATTCTTTTCACCAGCATTGTCTGGCTACTTCAGCAAAGTTCGTGGTGCAGCAAATTTAGAATTTTCCATGCACTTCAGCTCCTTTTTTTTTTTTTTTTTTTTGTTTTGTTTTTACTTTTCAACGAAAAAGATTCATGTAATTGATGAGCAAGGTTCAACTGAATGGTTACACAGTGTTCTCAAGATATCGGACGGAAGATACATGAACGGAAATGTATGCTCATTTTCTAAAAGTGTTATTCATTGCAGATAAATCATTCCAACAACACTGATTACTCATGAAATTTCAATAATAATGATTCCCATAACTTCAATTAGTAATGATTCTTGTAACTTCAATCAAGAGTTGACATGCTATTATGAGCACAGAACAAGGTTCACTGGATTCTGATCTCTACAAACCTGACTGTACCACCAGTACCAATGCCAGATTTGCCGACAAGAAGTAAGCTGCACTCTTCCAGAATAATGACCTAAAAATCTCAGTACAGATCAGATTGTATTGCAACAGTCGACCAGAACCTACGTAATTACAAAGTGTATTATATCTTACTATTCATTACGGCTATCAATCATCATAGCGTCCTGTAACATGTTTGCAGAGGGCGCAGCACAATGAGTTCCATTTTCGAAAAAGCGCCCGATCATTACTGTTGCGAATTCCTTTTGGTGGCACACACCAGTTTACACAGATCTGTCTCTTCCCTTCCCTTTCCAACTATTCCCTTCAGCTCTCCGCCATCCTCCTACCGTCCCCCTCTCTCTCCCTCCCTAATTACATCGCTCTCTCTCTCTCTCTCTCTCTCTCTCTCTCTCTCTCTCTCTCTCTCTCTCCAGCTGGAATAACTTTTTCGGCCGATGCTCCATCTTTTGCTTTCAGTAATCTTATTTCTCCGGACAGAGGAGATCTCACTAAATTCAACACAAGACGATACAGAGAGACACACGAGTCTCAAGAAAGAAGCAAAGGACAGAAACACGACAGACAACAACAGAGAAAAAACACGACAGACAACAACAGAGAAAAAACACGACAGACAACAAACAGAGGTAAAAACACGACAGACAACAACAGAGAAAAAACACGGCAGACAACAACAGAGAAGAAACACGACAGACAAAACAGAGAAAAAACACGACAGACAACAACAGAGAAAAAACACGACAGACAACAACAGAGAAAAACCAAAACCAAAAAGCGGGAAACGAAAGAAACGAAAGGAAAGGTGGTGTGACTGTTGGAAGGATTGGGGGGAGGTGGGGGGGGGGGGGGGGCAGAAGGGATGGGAGAGGGGGTCTGAGGAGTGGTGAGGGGGTTGGAGGGGGCGGGGGTTAGTGGCGGAGACAAATTCTTTGATGTCTATCCTGGTGTTTGTGTGTCTGTGTACTCTTCGTCGGGTCACGCTCACAGATGTTCAGTGAGGATGACTCTGTTATGACCTACACCTGTGATGATGTGACCTACACCTGAACTGATGTGACCTACACCTGTGATGATGTGACCTACACCTGTACTGATGTGACCTACACCTATGCTGATGTGACCTACACCTGTGATGATGTGACCTACACCTGTACTGATGTGACCTACACCTGTGATGATGTGACCTACACCTGTACTGATGTGATCTACACCTATGCTGATGTGACCTACACCTGTACTGATGTGACCTACACCTGTACTGATGTGACCTACACCTGTGATGATGTGACCTACACCTGAACTGATGTGACCTACACCTATGCTGATGAGACCTACACTTATAGTGATGTGACCCACACCTGTACTGATGTGAGCTACACCTATGCTGTTGAGACCTACACCTATAGTGATGTGACTTACACCTGTACTGATGTGACCTACACCTATGATGATGTGACCCACACCTATACTGATGTGACCCAAACCTGAACTGATGTGACCCACACCTGTACTGATGTGACCTACACCTATGCTGATGAGACCTACACCTATGATGATGTGACCCACACCTGTACTGATGTGACCTACACCTGTACTGATGTGACCTACACCTGAACTGATGTGACCCACACCTGTACTGATGTGACCACACCTGAACTGATGTGACCACACCTGTACTGATGTGACCCACACCTGAACTGATGTGACCCACACCTGAACTGATGTGACCTACACCTGTACTGATGTGACCCACACTTGAACTGATGTGACCCAAACCTGTACTGATGTGAGCTACACCTGTACTGATGTGACCCACACCTGAACTGATGTGACCCACACCTGTACTGATGTGACCTACACCTGAACTGATGTGACATACACCTGCACTGTTGTAACCTACACCTGTACTGATGTGACCTACATCTGTACTGTTGTAACCTACACCTGCACTGATGTGACCTACACCTGCACTGTTGTAACCAACACCTGTATTGACGTGACGAACACCTGCACTGATGTGACCTACGCCTGCACTGATGTGACCTACACCTGTAGTGTTGTGACCTACACCTGCACTGATGTGACCTACATCTGTACTGTTGTAACCTACACCTGTACTGTCGTAACCTACACCTGTACTGATGTAACCTTCCCCTACAGTGATGTGACCTACACCTGAACTGACGTGACCTACACCTGTACTGATGTGACCTACACCTATGATGATGTGACCTACACCTGTACTGATGTGACCTACACCTATGATGATGTGACCTACACCTGTACTGATGTGACCTACACCTGTACTGATGTGACCTACACCTGTACTTATGTGACCTACACTTGAACTGATGTGACCTACACCTGTACTGTTGTAACCTACACCTGTACTGTTGTAACCTACACCTGTACTGATGTAACCTACACCTGTACTGATGTGACCTACACCTGTACTGTTGTAACCTACACCTGAACTGATGTGACCTACACCTGTACTGATGTGACCTACGCCTGTACTGACGTCACGAACACCTGCTTTTTTCCTTCTGACGTTGTCGGGTCAGATGGTGGGAAGAGCATTAGGACAATCAGACAGGTATGGCAACAGACCTCAAAACAAGAAGAACGAACTAGGCAAACAGAAACAGGCAAAGAAACGGACGCAAAAAATAAATATAATAAATGCAGACAGGCCAGGAGGGGACTTGGAAGAGGGGGAAAATCAACAGAGAAAGAGAGAAGACAGAGACAAGGAAACAGACAGACGAACGAACAGAAATAAAGAGGAGACAAGCCAGGTGGACAAAAAGTATCAGAAGACAAACACTGAGAGATCATCGAACACAGAAAGAACAATTCTCATGCAGAGGGGAGTACTTTTTGTGCTTTTTTTCTTTTTTTTCTTTTTTTGTGGTGTACTCTTTGCAACGTTTGAAGTAGACACATTTGTCGAAAATTCCCTTGCCTCTTTCGTTTACTACATAAAGTTTGAGTTACATGTTGGTTTAAAATGTTTATTTGTGTTTTGGCCATAGAGAGAAACAATCTCATGAAGACACAGTCAGCGAGAGACAGAGGAATGACACTCACATAAAAACGAGTGAGAGATAATAAAGGGGAGGGAGGAGGGGGGGGGAGAAGAGAGAAGGGGAGGAAGACAGGAAGACAGAGAGATACACAGAGACAGAGACAGAGAGAGACAGATAGATAGAGAGAGAGACAGACAGAGAGCTAGCGTGACTGATAGAGAACAGACAGACAGACAGACAGAGAGACAGAGACAGGCAGACAAAGACAAAGAGAAACACGTTGGAAACAGAGAAAGAGTGACAGGCGATGATGCGCGCGGACGCGCGCGCACGGCGCACCACACACACACACACACACACACACACACACACACACACACACACACACACACACAAGGATCAGACACAGATAAAGACAGGAGAAAGGACATGACGGGACGAGACATTGACACATGAATCAAGACAGGCACACTTACCCGAGGCTGTGTAGTCGTCCACTGCTTTGCTTCTCCACCACTGGCCCCTCGTCCTCTTCATCTTTGTTGTCGTTGTCGTCACTTACCTTAGCTGACACCCAGCTGACTGAGAGAGAGAGAGAGAGAGAGAGAGAGAGAGAGAGAGAGAGACGAGTGAGAAAGAGAGAGCGAGAGAGAGAGACTGCGAGAGAGAGAGAGAGAGAGAGAGAGAGAGAGAGAGCGAGAGAGACAGCGAGAGAGAGAGAGAGAGAGAGAGAGAGAGAGAGAGAGAGAGAGAGAGAGAGAGACAGACAGACAGACAGACAAACAAACGAACAAACAGACAAACAGACAGAGACAGATAGCAGAGAAAGAGAATGACAGGCACGAAGACAGCGGGGGATGGGGGGTGAGGGAGGGGAAAAGGGAATATGAGAGGGGAGAAAGAGAGAGCGGCAGACAGGTAGACATAGGCAAAGACAGACAGACTGACAGACAGAGGTAGAGACGGAGACAGACAGACAGGAAGACCGAAACAGATTCAGAAAAAACCGAGAAAGCGAGTCGGAGAAAGCAAAAGAGATTAAATTAGCGAGCGTATCAGACAGACAGACAGACAGACAAACAGACAGAGAGAGAGAGAGATGGAGAGAGAGAAACAGACAGACAGAGACAAACAGGCAGCCGGACTGACTGACAGAGAAGTAGGAAAGACAAACAAGTACACGAAAAGACAGGTACAGACAGACAGACAGACAGACAGACGGGCAGAAGGACAGACACAGGCCGACACATCGACAAACAAGATAGGACATCACAGACAAACACACGTGCAGGTGAACTCACCCAAACTCGTCCATTCCGTTCTGCTGCACTCCTCTCTATCCTCCTCCTCCTCCTCCTCCTCCCCATTGTCTCTGTGTCTCCATGGTTTCTGACTCAGCAGGGCTGACTGTGACCCGGGGTAGTTCGCGACATTCCCCCAGTCACCTGTGTGTACAACAACAACACACCTGTTGGATTATCAGAGAAACACCTGTCTCTGTGTCCCAGTGCTCCATCATCCGTCTTTCTGCCCCCATCCCTTGTCTCTTCACGTTGTGTGTGTGTGTGTGTGTGTGTGTGTGTGTGTGTGTGTGTGTGTGTGTGTGTGTGACACAGAGAGAGAGAGAGAGAGAGAGAGAGAAGAGAGACGCTTCAGACACGTTTTTATTAACAATGGCCTACATGTAGCCTTTATGTCAAGGGGATGTACATTGATACTTGCAGCGCCGAAAAAAGTAATGCAAATAAACAAAAATGTTTAACTGATAATGTTAATATTAATGTTTGGACTCGAAACCATGCAGCAGAAAAGGAAACTTACGTACTTTTTCATAATTCAAAATGACTATGTAATTTTCCTAATAGCATTATCATTTATACAAGCGCCATAAACACGCACACATATTCTCTGAAATAAATCATTTCCGCTGGACCACATAAGTCACGAACGTCCATTTCACTATTACTCATGATAGTGAAGAGAACGAAAACCTTTTAAATAAGGTCATCAAGCTGCGTAAGGTACATGAAAAAAACCTCAAACACTAGTAGCTGTTACTGAACATTTCTTTCTCCCGACATTAGATGCCTCTGCAACGTACTTAGCCAGAAGAGATATTATCCTGTTATCGTCAGAGGATAACAAACTATAAAGGTTATCATTTTTTGTAGCAACAATGTTGAAAAGTTGGGACTTCTCTCTGATATCATTATAAGCTCTACAATGGGATATAAAGTGATCTTAATATTCTCTCACACCATCTCTACACATTACACACAAGTATCAACAGTGCCTTCAAGATCAAACCATCTTTTGTTTGCATTCAGTCCAAGTGTCCTACTTCTCAATCTAACGAGCATAATTATCCCTACACCATCTATTAGTAACTACAGTCAGAAATTTTTCTGACTGGAAGATACTTTAAAACAAAAAAGAACCAGGAATATTTCATATTATCTTCCATCTTAGAATGCTAGTTTTGTTTATAACATGCGATGAGACGGTCTTTAAATTCCAACATAAATGTTCTTTCATCGCCAACCCCCTGACTGAGCCATACCACACCAAATCCGTTTACTGTCAAAACCTGCTTTATAGTAGCGACCCAGTTGCTTTCCTAACTCAAACTGATGCAGTAACATATCATATGCTTGTTTACATAACCTGCTTGTACATAGCTGGGTAAGTTTCAGCCAATATTTAACGCATTTCCCGAAAGATAGAACGTACAGGGGATATCTTCCAGATTCACCGCATGCCATTGTATTTGCTGAATGCCATGGAATATTTAGGGACCGTTTAACAGTAAAAGTATGGACTTTTTCCATTAGCAGATTTTCTTCGAGTTCCCATATTTCTGCTGCATATGTTAACATTGGTTCTATCTGTGTATCAAATAACTTCCAAAGTAAAGAGGGATCAGTTGCATTTATTTTTTTCCATAGCTCTTAGAGTTTCTATTACTCCTTTTTCCCCTTCCTTTACATTTCAGACCATCCGGAGCACCTAACTGGGCTTGTGCGCATGCGTTGATGTGTGTGTTAGTTATGAAAAATATACAGATAGATCAGCTCAGCAGTGAGTTGGGTTATAAACAACATGAATAAATAGAAACACATAAGTACTTAAGTAGACAGAAAACTGACAGGCAGAGAGAGAGAGAGAGAGAGAGAGAGAGAGAGAGAGAGAGAGAGACAGACAGACAGACAGACAGACAGACAGACAGACAGAGAGGGAAAGAGACAGAGACAGAGAGAGGGAGAGAGACAGACAGACAGACAGACAGACGGACGGAGGACGGATGGACGGACAGAGACAGAGAGTCATACAGACGTTCAGTCAGACAGACAGACAGACAAACACTCAGTGATACAGACAGACAGACAGACGGACAGAGACTTTGAGCCAGACAAAGAAAGAAAAGAACATGACCAACTTACCTACGACTCCGACTGTCCACTTTTGAGTTGCTGCTGCCGCCGCCTCCTCCTCCTCCTCCTCCCTCACAGCACCCATGTCTTCTCTTTTTCTGTGCACACTGACTCAGCACAGTTCAAAAAGAAAAAAAGTTCAAAATGTTCTTCCCTTTCCTCTGACACATCTACCGTGACAAAAGAAAAAGTCCAAAGCGACCGTCTGGGCATTTGAAGAAGTCGTTGTGATGACTAAAAGACCACCACCAAGTTCTGTGAAAGCTATGTCGGTCGTCATCGATTAGTCTGTGGCGGACGTCACAAAGCTGACTTACTTGAAGCCAGAAATATTGCAACAACGGTAAATGATCACTAAATAGTGGACAGTGTGTAAGTGGGGAAGGGGGAGGTGGTAGAAAATGAGTGTGAGCATTCCATGAAGTCTTTGCACCAATCAGAACGACGAGGAGACGAAGAGCACGGAAACAACCCATTCCATGAAGACTTTGCACCAATCAGAACGACGAGGTGATGAAGTGCACGGAAACAACCCATTCCATGAAGACTTTGCACCAATCAGAACGACGAGGAGAAGAGCACGGAAACAACCCATTCCATGAAGACTTTGCACCAATCAGAACGACGAGGAGAAGAGCACGGAAACAACCCATTCCATGAAGACTTTGCACCAATCAGAACGACGAGGAGAAGAGCACGGAAACAACCCATTCCATGAAGACTTTGCACCAATCAGAACGACGAGGAGATGAAGAGCACGGAAACAACTTGAAGTAAACCTGAAGAACATCGCGCAGATTGGAGTCAGATGGAGATCCGTTTACACCGTGTTCCGCCAGAAATCTTCGGACTTAATTTCAGCAAGGAAGCCGTTTCTGCAGGTTTTTTTTTTTTTTTTTTCTTTTCTTTCTTTCTTTTTTTTTTTTTTTGTGGGGCCTCCAACTTCCAATTTTTCCCCACCTCTCTTTTTTCTTTTTTGTCTTTCTTTTTTCTTGCTTTTTTTTTCTTTTTCTTTTTTGTGAGTGGAGCCTCCATCCTCCTACTTTTCCCACCTTTTTGTCTTTTTTCCCCCTCCGTTTGATTAAAACACGCTCGCTCACCATGCACAGTCTGTATGTTTCATTATCGATGGACATTCGTTTGCTGACTTTGATATTTCAACGTGTGGTACACAGCGTCTGGGTTTATTTCTGTACTAATGTGTGGTGTGCTGACACATTCATACTGCTACATTCACTGTTCTTAACAAAATAAAAGAAAATGACGAAAGTACTCGATACAGAAATTATAACAGTGTTTCAAATAAGGCATACAATGCAGTCACGCCGAGAAATCCGATAGGTCTCTGAGAAAGAAGAAGAAGTAGAAAAAGGCACTGTATGCATGTTTGAGTACGTGTGTCTGCGAGTGTGATTGTGTAAGTATGATTCCGTGTGTGTGTGTGTGTGTGTGTGTGTGTGTGTGTGTGTGTGTGTGTGTGTGTGTGTGTGTGTAACGCCTTTCAATACAAACCTAATAGCCTCTCGGTGTGTATCACCAGACAGGATGAAACATCAACTTTGGTCTCAGTATGCAATTAAACACCCTTTAGCCGATAGCTGATGTCGCAAGGCTGTTATAACTAAAAATAAAAACACTATGGAATTTTAACTGCCTGACACGAAAATGTCCGGTATTTCAAGTTCTAAGCTCTTTTACGTAAAAAAATGCCATTTGCATTATTGTTTCTAAATCGCTTTTCCCCTTAGCCAGGACTCAAAACTACGTGTAAAACGTGATCGCGTGGTGGGGGAAGGAAAAACAGTTGTTCGTTAGACTGCAGGTTCCATACTGCCAGACCAGTTGCCGCGCCAGCGCATGTCGCCAGCGTATGTCGCCAGCGTATGTCGCCGGCGATTAGGAAGGGGCTGGGAAAAACACAAATCGGAGACTGGAATCTTGAAACGTTCTTTTTCACGTTTGGCACTTGTTCTATAGAGACTGATATACACGTGTGTCAAGCGTCGACTATTGTAAGCGTTCTTGCTACGATTATTATTTTTCACGGAGTTAACCTCTTGAAAGTATGCGGGAATCACTGTTGTATGACTTATTGTATCATTTCGTTTATTCTGCTTTTTTCACTGTATTATTTTCATTATTACTTAGGCCTATATAGTGCCTGTTTTCAGTCAGAAATCAAGCTCTATGTCTATCCTCGGTTAGAAATCAAGCTGTAAGCGCTTTACAGCC
>CM065721.1:18161909-18184409 GCA_033310375.1 Conus canariensis
GATTAAATGAGAAATTAAGCGCAAGTAAATCCAGTCAGTGCGGGCAACCGGATCATCTGATCAAAAAGCAGTCTAAAATAATCAATTTTAACATATAAAGACATCAGATCAATTAATAAGTCATAAAGTTCAATTCATAAATATATGAAACAAGTTATTACCATTATCCCTTCGGGTTTCTTTCTTTCTTTCTTTTAGCATTATAGGCTTCGAAACACACACACACACACACACACACACACACACACACACACACACACACACACACACACACACACACACAATTATGGATACTACAGTGAATACCGACGCTGTGCTTGAATTACAAACTATAGATTACACAACAGTAAAATTATTTATTTCTCATTCGTATGTTTTTTTGTGTGTTTTTTAAATAGACATTTATAACCTCTGTCTGTCTTTCTCCACCTGTTGGAAATACGGCAATGGGGATTAGTAGTGTATGACTTCCTGTCTCTCTTTCTCCACCTGTTGGAAATACGGCAATGGGGATTAGTAGTGTATGACTTCCTGTCTCTCTTTGTTCGCCTGTTGGAAATACGGCAAGGGGATTAGTAGTGTATGACTTCCTGTCTCTCTTTGTTCGCCTGTTGGAAATACGGCAAGGGGATTATTAGTGCATGACTTCCTGTCTCTCTTTGTTCGCCTGTTGGAAATACGGCAAGGGGATTATTAGTGCATGACTTCCTGTCTTTGTTCGCCTGTTGGAAATACGGCAAGGGGATTATTAGTGCATGACTTCCTGTCTCTCTTTGTTCGCCTGTTGGAAATACGGGAAGGGGATTATTAGTGCATGACTTCCTGTCTCTCTTTGTTCGCCTGTTGGAAATACGGCAATGGGGATTATTAGTGTATGACTTCCTGTCTCTCTTTGTTCGCCCGTTGGAAATACGGCAATGGGGATTATTAGTGTATGACTTCCTGTCTCTCTTTGTTCGCCTGTTGGAAATATGGCAATGGGGATTATTAGTGTATGACTTCCTGTCTCTCTTTGTTCGCCTGTTGGAAATACGGCAATGGGGATTATTAGTGTATGTCTTCCTGTCTCTCTTTGTTCGCCTGTTGGAAATATGGCAATGGGGATTATTAGTGTATGTCTTCCTGTCTCTCTTTGTTCACCTGTTGGAAATACGGCAATGGGGATTATTAGTGTATGTCTTCCTGTCTCTCTTTGTTCGCCTGTTGGAAATACGGCAATGGGGATTATTAGTGTATGACTTCCTGTCTCTCTTTGTTCGCCTGTTGGAAATACGGCAAGGGGATCATTAGTGTATGTCTTCCTGTCTCTCTTTGTTCACTTGTTGGAACAGCCCTGATGTGGCCCTTTGCGGTCGGCTGGGCTATAAGCAACATTATCTATCTTCACCTGTTGGAAATATGGCAAGGGGATCATTAGTGTATGTCTTCCTGTCTGTCTTTGTTCACCTGTTGGAAATATGGCAAGGGGGATCATTAGTGTATGTCTTCCTGTCTGTCTGTGTTCACCTTTTGGAAATATGGCAAGGGGATCATTAGTGTATGTCTTCCTGTCTGTCTTTGTTCACCTGTTGGAAATACGGCAAGGGGGATCATTAGTTTATGTCTTCCTGTCTGTCTGTGTTCACCTTTTGGAAATATGGCAAGGGGATCATTAGTGTATGTCTTCCTGTCTGTCTTTGTTCACCTGTTGGAAATATGGCAAGGCGTTCATTAGTGTATGTCTTCCTGTCTGTCTTTCTCCACCTGTTGGAAATATCGCAAGGGGATCATTAGTGTATGTCTTCCTGTCTTTCTCCACCTGTTGGAAATATGGCAAGGGGATCATTAGTGTACGTCTTCCTGTCTCTACTTTGTTCACCTGTTGGAAATATGGCAAGGGGATCATTAGTGTATGTCTTCCTGTCTCTCTTTGTTTACCTGTAGGAAGCAAGGGGATCATTAGTGTATGACTTCCTGTCTCTCTTTGTTTACCTGTAGGAAGCAAGGGGATCATTAGTGTATGACTTCCTATCTGTCTTTGTTCACCTGTTGGAAATATGGCAAGGGGATCATTAGTGTATGACTTCCTGTCTCTCTTTGTTTACCTGTAGGAAGCAAGGGGATCATTAGTGTATGTCTTCCTGTCTGTCTTTGTTCACCTGTTGGAAATATGGCAAGGGGATCATTAGTGTATGACTTCCTGTCTGTCTTTGTTCACCTGTTGGAAATATGGCAAGGGGATCATTAGTGTATGTCTTCCTGTCTGTCTTTGTTCACCTGTTGGAAATATGGCAAGGGGATCATTAGTGTATGTCTTCCTGTCTGTCTTTGTTCACCTGTTGGAAATATGGCAAGGGGATCATTAGTGTATGTCTTCCTGTCTGTCTTTGTTCACCTGTTAGGAAACACGGCAAGGGGATCATTAGTGTATGACTTCCTGTCTGTCTTTGTTCACCTGTTGGAAATACGGCAAGGGGGATCATTAGTGTATGACTTCCTGTCTCTCTTTGTTCACCTGTTGGAAATATGGCAAGGGGGATCATTAGTGTATGACTTCCTGTCTGTCTTTGTTCACCTGTTGGAAATACGGCAAGGGGATCATTAGTGTATGTCTTCCTGTCTCTCTTTGTTCACCTGTAGGAAACACGGCAAGGGGGTCATTAGTGTATGACTTCCTGTCTCTGTTCGCCTGTTGGAAATACGGCAAGGGGATCTCTAGTGTATGACTTCCTGTCTCTCTTTGTTCACCTGTAGGAAATACGGCAAGGGGATCATTGGTGTATGTCTTCCTGTCTCTCTTTGTTCATTTGTAGGAAATACGGCAAGGGGGGTCATTGGTGTATGTCTTCCTGTCTCTCTTTGTTCACCTGTAGGAAATACGGCAAGGGGATCATTAGTGTATGACTTCCTGTCTCTACTTTGTTCACCTGTTGGAAATACAGCAAGGGGGATCATTAGTGTATGACTTCCTGTCTGTCTTTGTTCACCTGTTGGAAATACAGCAAGGGGGATCATTAGTGTATGTCTTCCTGTCTTTGTTCACCTGTAGGAAATACGGCAAGGGGATCATTAGTATATGACTTCCTGTCTCTCTTTGTTCACCTGTAGCAAGTACGGCAAGGGGATATTAGTGTATGTCTTTCCTGTCTCTCTTTGTTCACCTGTAGGAAGCAAGGGGATCATTAGTGTATGACTTCCTGTCTCTCTTTGTTCACCTGTTGGAAATATAGCAAGGGGGATCATTAATGTATGTCTTCCTGTCTCTCTTTGTTTACCTGTAGGAAATATGGCAAGGGGGATCATTAGTGTATGACTTCCTGTCTCTCTTTGTTCACCTGTAGGAAACATGGCATGGGGGTCATTAGTGTATGTCTTCTTCTCTTTGTTCACCTGTTGGAAATATGGCAAGACGATCATTAGTGTATGTCTTCTTCTCTTTGTTCACCTGTTGGAAATATGGCTAGGGGATTATTAGTGTATGACTTCCTGTCTCTCTTTGCTCACCGGCTGGGTATACGGCAAGAGAAGTTATTAGTGTGTGACATTGTTCACTGTGCGTACATTGCTTGCTTCGTGATATGATCATCAGGTAGAAATAGAAAACAATGAAATCCATTTCTCACACAAGAAAATAAGACGGAATAGGGGGGAAAAAACCCTGAGAACTCCACAACAAAAGTACGTTTCTGTTTCAATACATAGGTTCGATCTTTTTCCAGGACAAGCACACTGGCAGTCCCAGGTAGAATCGATGTGAAATCAGACACAATGTCTCTGTTACTTCGCACTGGCTCATTTCAGATTTTACCTGGCATGTCAGATCGATTGGGTTTCACCCAACCCAGTGACATGACGGCTAGGTATGAAGGGTGTGTGTATGTGGGGTATGGGATTGGGGGGTGGGGGGAGACAGATAGACACACAGACATCATATGAGATGATGAGACAGTGAGACTGGCAGAGAAACAGCGAGACAAATACAGAAACAGAGAATTAGAGATGCAAAAAAAAACTTGATCATTATGTACGTGAGAATGAGAGAGAGAGAGAGAGAGAGAGAGAGAGAGAGAGAGAGAGAGAGAGACAGACAGACAGACAGACAGACAGAGACAGACAGACAGACAGAGATGGTGAGATAAAGACAGTCAACAAGAGACAGGGAGACTAGAACAGAAACAGCGGTACGAACATAGAAATGAAGAAGAAACAGAGACAAACGCAGCAAGATATTTTGTAAATATAATCTGTCCTTTTTGTGTCTAATTACTTAATTTATAAAGACAGTGATAAAATACATTATTTAAAGCTGGTAGTCTTTGCTACAAAGAAAAATCAAAATGGGCAAATTGCTATTATCATCATTATCATCATTATTATTATTATTACTACTAATCAGTAATCAGTAATTTGGCTCAATAGAAGGTCTAAATAAACAGTTGCTTTCTATAATGGACAATGGTGGTTTGTCAACACCAACAGAGGAGTTACAGGTCTGTTATTACCAATATCACCATCATTATTATAATTATTATTAATATTATTATTATTTTCATTAATGTTGTTGTTATTATTATTATTAGTGTCGTTCATTCACCTGTTGTGACTAACACTTTTCTTTGTCTCCTTTTCCCTCCTCTCATCGCTCTCTCCATCCTATCCCCATCCTCAAATAAATTTCGATCATTACCTTTTCCACCACACCCCCAGCAATGTTCAGACATACTGACCGACAAACAAACGGACGCATAAACAAAAATGCAGGCAGGTAGGTTGGACAACTGACTGACAGACACGCCAAGAAACAATCACATACGCATGCACGTTAACAGTCGCAGCTACAGAACGAACCTAAAACAAATCGAAAGGCATCAGAGATGGAACGAGAGAGACTGATGATGGACAGAGAGAGAGAGAGAGAGAGAGAGAGAGAGAGAGAGAGAGAGGAGGAGAGAGAGACGGGAGAGAGAGACAGAGAGAGAGAGAGAGAGAAGAGAGAGAGAGAGAGAGAGCGAGACGGGAGAAAGAGAAAAAAAGAGACAGACAGAGACGGATAGACAGAAAGACAGACAGGCTGACAGACAGCCAGACAGACATGAAATCAACGAGCGCGCACATGCATTCACACACACACACACACACACACACACACACACACACACACACACACACACACACACACACACACATGTACACACACGCGCGCGCTCACACACACATGCACACACACACATGCATGTGCTCATACACACAGACACATACACACGCGCGCGCGCGAGCATACACACGTGCAGAGAGAGAGAGAGACAGACAGACAGACAGACAGACAAGGAGAAGAGAGAGAGAGAGAGAGAGAGAGACGCACTGACACAAAGACGGGAGAAAGGACCTGACCAGACCAGACAATCACACATGAAGCAAACCAGGCACACTCACCCGAGGCTGTCCTGTCTTCTGCTCCCTTCTTTCTCCTCCACTCTCTCCGTGTCCTCTCCATCGTCATTCTCTCTGTCCTTACTCACTTACCTTGGTTGACACTGAGAGAGAAGACAGACAGACAGATGGACGGACAGACAGATAGACAGGCAGACAGACAGACAGACAGACGGGAAGGTAGAAAATGATGCAAAGAGACAGGAAAAGTGAGATTCAGACAGAGTCAAAAAGGACAAGCGAGTGAGTCGGCGCATGAGAGAGAGAGGGACAGAGAGAGAGAGGAACAGAGAGAGAGAGAGAGAGAGAGAGAGAGAGAGAGGAAGAGGAGAGAGAGAGAAAGACAGACAGACAGAGAGACGGACAGAGAGAGACAGACAGAGAGATAGACAGAGGTAGAGAGAGTCAATGAGAAATAGAGACATAGAGAGAGACAGACAGACAAAGACAGACAGACAGCAAGGCAGAGACAGATGTAGGGAGACAGGAAAAGTGAGATTCAGAGTCAAAAGGACAAGCGAGTGAGTGCGCATATGAGAGAGAGAGAGAGAGGGACAGACAGACAGACAGACAGACACAAAGGCGGACACACAGGCAGACAGACAGACAAATACAGAGAGACAGACAGACAGAGGTACAGAGAGACAGAGAGGGGCGGACAGAGAGAGAGAGAGAGAGAGAGAGAGAGAGAGATAGAGAGAGAGAGACAGACAGACAGACAGACAGACAGACAGACAAACAGACACAGACAAACGGACGGATGGATGGACGGACAGACAGATAGACAGACAGGCAGACAGACAGACAGGAAAGCAGAAACAGATGCAGAGGGACAGGAAAAGTGAGAGTAAGACAGAGTGAAAAAGGACATGCGAGTGAGTGCGCACATGAGTGAGAGGGGGAGGGGGAAGAGGGAGAGAGAGGGACAGACAGACAGGACAGACAGACAGACAGAGGAACGGACAGACAGACAGATGGACAGACTGACAGGTAAAGGCAGGTAGAAGACAGAAACAACAACAGACTCAAACAAGAGGGGGGGGGGTGAGGGGAAAGATGGTGAAGGAAAGAGAGAGAAAGAGACAGACAGGACAGGACAGAGAGAGGAAAGGGGAGAGAAACACAAGGACGCACACAAAGAGACAGGCAGGCAGACAGACAAACGGACATAAAGGCACACAGCGCACAAAGAGACAGGCAGACAGACAGACAAACGGACATAAAGGCACACAGCGCACAAAGAGACAGGCAGACAGTCAGACAGACAAACGGACATAAAGGCACACACACAGACCAAACCATCGACAAATAGAGACAGGACAGCACAGACTGAACACACAGCCAGGGGAACTCACCCACAGCTGTCCGTGTTTCTGCTGCACTCATCTCCATCCCCCCCCCCCCCTCTCTCTCTCTCTCTCTCTCTCTCTCTCTGTCTCCATGCAGTCTGACTCACCAAGGCTGACGCTGACCCAGGGTAATTCACAACGTGATGCCTTCAGTCACCTGTGGACACAACAGGACACCTGTAGGATTATCCGGGAGGTCTGCCTGCCTCTGCAACCCTCCCGCTCCCCAATCACCACGCCTTCCTTCCCGCACTCATCACCCTCTCTCTGTATGGTGTGTGTGTGTGTGTGTGTGTGTGTGTGTGTGTGTGTGTGTGTGTGTTGTGTGTGTGTGTGTGTCTACTCCCTCATCCCCCTGTCTTTGAGTGTATTATTGCTTCTGTATTGTGTGTAGGTGTGTGTGTGTGTGTGTGTGTGGTGTGTGTGTGTGTGTGTGTGTGTGTGTGTGTGGTGTGTGTGTGTGAGAGAGAGAGAGAGAGAGAGAAGAGAGAGAGAGAGAGAGAGAGAGAGAGAGAGAGAGCAGAATTGAAATCGCGATTGTATTTGTATTTGTTTTTCCTCGTAAGCGCACCAGTTTCTTATCAGAATGTTGCGTTCCAGTCACCCACTTCAATGGTGTATACCAACACCATAATTATAATCTGATTCCCCTTTTCTGCTTCCAGACTAACCGGATTAAAACAAAAAAAATAAATAAAGATTAGACAATTAAAAAAAAGAAAAAGAAAAAGGGAATCCCACCCCCCGGAGTAACAGCCTTGTGACTCTACAATGACCTTACAAAAAGCGCCCAATACGATGCAGACCGACACACATTTAAAAAAAAAAAGGGGGGAGGGGGGGAGGGGGGAGAACGGTGAAGAAGGAAGGGGTAAGGAGTAGAGCGGAGCATGAGTCAACGCTTTGAAGTCTACCATATGTGTGTGTGTGTGTTGTGTGTGTGTGTGTGTGTGTGTGACCAGAGACGTGTGTCTGTCTGGTGTGACAGGACGCTGAATCACGTGGTGAAGACGATACTGCTGTGACCCACTCTGTCGTTAGCCCTCCTCCTCTTTCCACCAGCGCCTTTTCCATCACACACTCTCCAATGTTCAGACAGACCAGCACACATGCGAACAGACTGACAAACAAGCATATAAGGAGACAGAGACACAGAGAGAGAGAGAGAGAGAGAGAGAGAGAGAGAGAAAGGCGGGAGGGTGATACAGACAGACAGACAGACAGACAGGCAAACAGAGAGAGACAGAAACAGACATACAGACTTAGAGAGAGAGAGAGAGAGAGAGAGAGAGAGAGAGAGAGCAATGAGCGAGCTGTGAGAGACAGAGACAGAGAAACAGAGGTGTTCAAAGGCCACAGGGAAAGAAACAAAAGGACAAAGAGACTTTGAAGAACACGCCGACCGACAAAGACGGTACATCAAAGAACGAAACACGCACGTGCAAGTTCAGAGGTAAAGTTCCCTAACCCACAATGGCCCGTCCCTCCGCTCCCTCCGCTCCCCCTCTCTTCTCCACCACCTGTCTCTATCGTGTGTAACTGACGGACGTACACACAGACAGACGGACAAGCAGGCAGAGGTAGATCTGCAGACAGACAAACAGACTGACAGTGGCAGGAAAACTGGAATCAAAAGTGGAGACAGGGTGGACGGGAGAGAGTGAGTGTGGCAGGGAGCGGGATATGGCAGGAGAGAGAGAGAGGGAGGGAGAGAGAGAGAGAGAGAGAGAGAGAGAGAGAGAGAGAGAGAGAGACAGACAGACAGACAGACAGACAGGCAGGGCAGGCTGGCACGCACGCACGCAGAGGAATGAGAATTACAGACAGGGGGTTGGACAGACAGAAAGACAGACATACAGAAACAGACAGACAGAGATAGGCAGATAGTCAGAGAGGTAGAAGAATGAGAATTGCAGACAGGGGTTGGAGAGGGACAGAGAGTGGGGGGTGGGAGGGAGAGGGAGGCAGGCAAAGGAGAGACAGACAGACAGACAGAAGAAACAACGGGAGAGAAATATGAAATAATCACAGACAGTGTGCAGAAACAGAAAGTCTTTTACAAACAGAGATATGAACACAGAACATCACAGGATGAAATGCACAGAGAGACAAACACAGAACATAACAGGATGAAATGCACAGAGAGACAAACACAGAACATCACAGGATGAAATGCACAGAGAGATCAACACAGAACATCACAGGATGAAATGCACAGAGAGGTAAACACAGAACATCACAGGATGAAATGCACAGAGAGATCAACACACAACATCACAGAGATCAACACACAACATCACAGGATGAAATGCACAGAGAGATCAACACACAACATCACAGGATGAAATGCACAGAGAGATCAACACACAACATCACAGGATGAAATGCACAGAGCGATAAACACAGAACATCACAGGATGAAATGCACAGAGAGATCAACCAGAACATCACAGAGATCAACACAGAACATCACAGGATGAAATGCACAGAGAGATCAACACACAACATCACAGGATGAAATGCACAGAGAGATCAACACAGAACATCACAGAATGAAATGCACAGAGAGGTAAACACAGAACATCACAGGATGAAATGCACAGAGAGATCAACACAGAACATCACAGGATGAAATGCACAGAGAGATCAACACAGAACATCACAGAATGAAATGCACAGAGAGAGTAAACATAGAACATCACAGGATGAAATGCACAGAGAGATCAACACACAACATCACAGAGATCAACACAGAACATCACAGGATGAAATGCACAGAGAGGTAAACATAGAACATCACAGGATGAAATGAACAGAGAGATCAACACAAAACATCACAGGATGAAATGCACACAGAGATCAACACACAACATCACAGGATGAAATGCACAGAGATATCAACACACAACATCACAGGATGAAATGCACAGAGAGGTAAACACAGAACATCACAGGATGAAATGCACAGAGAGATCAACACACAACATCACAGAGATCAACACAGAACATCACAGGATGAAATGCACAGAGAGATCAACACACAACATTACAGGATGAAATGCACAGAGAGATCAACACACAACATCACAGATGAAATGCACAGAGCGATAAACACAGAACATCACAGGATGAAATGCACAGAGAGATCAACACAGAACATCACAGAGATCAACACAGAACATCACAGGATGAAATGCACAGAGAGATCAACACACAACATCACAGGATGAAATGCACAGAGAGATCAACACACAACAGGTTCGGTCCATGGTTGCAACTGAAGAAGCTTTAAATAAAGCGAAATATATTTTGCACTTACTCCAGGTGTTTGTAGTTTTTTTAACCATCAACACACAACATCACAGGATGAAATGCACAGAGAGATCAACACAGAACATCACAGAGATCAACACAGAACATCACAGGATGAAATGCACAGAGAGGTAAAAACACAGGACATCACTAGGATGAATACAGGAAATCGATCACAGAGATGCGAGTAATAACAGAACATCACAGGATGAAATGCACAGAGAGGTAACACAGAACATCACAGGATGAAAGCACAGAGAGGTAAACACAGGAACATCACAGGATGAAATGCACAGAGAGATAAACAGAACATCACAGGATGAAAGCACGAGAGGAAAACAGAATCACAGGATGAAATGCACAGAGAGAACACACATCAAAACACGAGGACCATCACGAGGATGAAACGCACGGTCATGCTGAAAAACACGCACTCACTCATGGCCGTTCCTCCCTTCGCTGCTCTCATCTCCATCCTCCTCCTCCTCCTCTTCCTCCTCCCTCATCTCTGTGTGTGTCCATGGTTTCTGACTCACCAAGGATGACTCTGACCCAGGATAAATTCATCTGGAAGGTTTCTCCCCGGCACCTGAGGACATGACAACATACCTGACTGAGAGAGGAGCGAGAGAGAGAGAGAGAGAGAGAGAGAGAGACAGAAGAGAGCAGACAGACAGAACAGACACAGACAAACAGACAGGAATAGAGACAACAGACACAGAAGGAGAGAAACACACACACACACACACACACACACACACACACACACACACACACACACACACACAGAGGAAGGAAGACGAGACGAGAGATCAGACACAGATGGACAAAGAGACTGACAGACAAGACAGAATGAGTGAATGAATATTGATTTATTCACTTAAGGCTCGGCCCTTCATAAATGTGTACATGAGCAACATACAAAGCTTTGACAATAATACACAAAAAGCGGGAACAATAACAATGATAACGACCGGTTTATGCGCAACAACACGAACTACTTGTCTCTCTCCGTAGGAAACCCTTACAGAGACAAACAAGATGCGAAGCATATAAACGTACTCCCATTTTCCAAACCGCTTATAAATCAGCCAAGTGCTTTGTGAGATAAGAAATAAAGGCAAAATAACGGTTTTAACGGTTATTTAACCGATGTACACTTTTGAAACTGGTATTTTAGTCCTCAATGGGCTAAAGCCTGTGTACATACCAAATTTCATCCAAATCGGACAATATGTCAAGAATAACGGTTTTTAACGGTCAGATTTTGAAACGCTACATGGAAGTGCCATTTGTGTGTGATAACCTTTCTATATACAAAATTTCATTAAAACACACCAATATATAAAAAAAAATAACGGCAGAATAACGGTTTTTAACGGTTGTTTAATCCATTTTCAGCATTACATCGCTTACATATGGACAGAGGCTCCGATTTGTCACGAGATCATCCAAACCGCTTATAAATTGGCCAAGTACTTTCTGAGATATTCTATAACGAAGAAAAACCGTTATAGGCCTTACAGCCGTTAGTAACGGCTATAGCGGTAAACTAAAACATCGGGCATCATCCGTGGCCCATAATGAACATACCTACAAATTTTCAGAAAGATCGGCCCAGTAGTTTTGTCTGGAGCGAGTGGAACACATTTTGACCACGGACACACAGACAACAGACAGACAGAACCACACACAGCATTTCTTCGTTCCCATTCTAAAGTACTCCCTGTTCCATAAGAACTGGGAGTACAAAAAAGGTAACGAAACACAGCAGATGGCAACAGCTTTGCGACACTTAGCTACGACACGACATTAACGGTTTTGGTGGTTTCAGCGATGCATATGAGGCACAAACAGTTGACATTGATCTCCAGATAGCCTAGATGCTGATCGGACCAGCAAGCTAAAGACAAACAAGATGCAAAGCATATAAACGTACTCCCAGTTTTCCAAATCGCTTATAAATCGGCCAAGTACTTTCTGAGATAAATAACGGCAAAATAACGTTTTTTACGCTTATTTAACCGATGTGCACTTTTGAAACTGGTATTTTAGTGCTCACTGGGCTAAAGCCTATGTACCTACCAAATTTCATACAGATCGGACAATATGTCAAGAATAACGGTTTTTAACGGTCAAATTTTGAAACACTATATGGAAGTGCCATTGTGTGTGACAACCTTTCTGTATACTAAATTTCATTAAAATCCACCAATATGTAAAAAAACAACGGCAAAATAACGGTTTTAACGGTTATATAATCGATGTACACTTTTGAAACTGGTATTTTAGTCATCACTGAGCTAAAGCCTATGTACATACCGAACTTCATCCAAATCGGACAATATGTCAAGAATAACAGTTTTTAACGGTCGGATTGTGAAACACTATATAGAAGTGCCATTTGTGTGTGATAACCTTTCAGTATACCAAATTTCATTAAAATCCACCTATATATAAGAAATAACGGCAAAATAACGGTTTTTAACTTGTGTAATCGATTTTTAGCGTTACATCACTTACATATGGAAAGAGGCTCCGATTTGTCACAAGATCATCCAAACCGCTTATAAATCGGCCAAGTACTTTCTTAGATATTCCATAAAGAAGAAAAACCGTTTTGGGCCGTTATAACCGATAGTAACGGCTATTCTGGTCAAATAAAACATCGGGCATCATCCATGACCCATAGTGAACATACCTACAAATTTTCAGAAAGATGGGCCAAGTACTTTCTGATATATTCCATAAAGAAGAAAAACCGTTACAGGCCGTTACAGCCGTTAGTAATGGCTATAACGGGGTAAACTAAAACATCGGCATCATCCGTGACCCATAATGAACATACCTGCTAATTTTCACAAAGATCGGCCAAGTACTTTCTGAGATATGCCATAAGAAGAAAAACCGTTACAGGCCGTTACAGCCGTTAGTAACGGCTATGACGGTAAACTAAACATCGGGCATCATCCGTGGCCCATAATGAACATACCTACAAATTTTCAGAAAGATCGGCCACGTACTTTCTGAGATATTCCATAAAGAAGAAAAACCGCTACAGGCCGTTACAGCTGTTAGTAACGACTATACCGGTAAACTAAAACATCGGGCATCATCCGTGACCATTAATGAACATACCTACACATTTTCAGAAAGATCGGCCACGTACTTTCTGAGATATGCCATAAAGAAGAAAAACCGTTACAGGCCGTTACAGCCGTTAGTAACGGTTATAACGGGGAAATCAAAACATCGGGCATCATCCGTGACCATTAATGAACATACCTACACGTTTTCAGAAAGATCGGCCAAGTACTTTCTGAGATATTCCATAACCCCCCTGTTCCACTTATGCCGACAAACCTGCCGTTCTCCCCGACCTTGCCGATATTTACTGTCGGGACGGTCGGGCCCCAAAAATCATACAATCCCTTCCTCCAGCCGCGTTCATGCCGTCCTTGCCGACCCTAGAGCCGACTTGTCGGGGCTGAGACGGGAGGAACGTGGGCATTGTTTTGTTGCCGACCTTTAGGATCATTCCGTCTTAGTCTCCCGTTCTTCCAGACTTTCCCCCCGTCCTTCCAGACTGTCCTTACGTTCGTCCCGACATTCTAAAGTAGAGAATAAGTGTGGATACCGATCGCCCCGACTTTCACGCCGTCCGCTGCAGTTCTTGCCGTTTTTTGAGCCGTTCTTCCAGACCTGAAGCCATTCTTCCCGACTAGGTCGGCTAAGACGGGACCAAAACCTATAAAAATCCGTCCCGATTTGAGCCGACAGTCACATCTCTCCATGACCCCCACCATGGGGGGATGCATATGATTTTGTAGCTGCAGTGCCTCTGTTGTTGGCTATGAACAACCAGATCCAGATTCTGATTGAAGAAGGACAAGCCAGGCAGCAACAACAACACCAACAGCAACAACAACAGCAACAACAACAACAACAACTAAGGCGAAGAAGGAGAAGACCACGTTTCTGGGTGAGAAGCTGACTGACTGAAGATAGGAGACTACATTTTGGGCACTACCACCGGCTGATGGAAGAACTGAGGGCAGATGACACCAGCTCCTTCTTCAACTACCTCAGAATGTCACCAGAGATGTTTGACGAGCTGGTACAGCTGGTGGGCCCAAGGATCACCAGAGAAGACACCAGGTTCAGGAAGTCCCTGGAACCGGGTCTGAAGCTGGCAATCACTCTCAGGCATCTGGCATCCGGTGACAAGTACCCCAGTCTGCAGTACGATTTCAGGGTAGCTAGAAGCACCATCAACAAGTTCATTCCCGAGGTGTGTCAGGCCATTGTGCAGGTTTACAAGGATGAAGTAATTCAATGCCCTGTAGATGCTGATGACTGGAGAGAACTGGCCCAGATGTTCCAGACCAGGTGGAACATACCCCACGCAGTTGGTGCTTTGGATGGCAAACATGTGGCCATCAGAAAACCTCCAAATTCAGGATCTCTCTACTACAACTACAAGGGGTTCTTCTCAATCGTGCTGATGGCCCTGGTGGACGCTGACTACAAATTCATCTGGATTGACTGTGGAGGCCAGGGGCACATGTCTGATGCTCAAATTTTCAATGGCTCGGAGCTTAAAGAGTGCATAGAAGATGGTTCCATCAACTTTCCACCTCCTGAGCCTATGCCCAATGACAACCAGGACATGCCCTTCTACATCTTGGGTGATAATGCCTTCGCCTTAAGGACTTACATGATGAAGCCTTACAGTAGGAGAGGCCGAGCACAAGATCAACTCATCACTAACTACAGATTCTGCAGAGGAAGAAGAGTCGTGGAGAATGCCTTCGGCATCCTGGCCAACAGATGGCAAGTCATCCTTACCACCATGCAGCAGGGACCAGAAGTGGCTGCTGGCATCGTTGAAGCTGCTGTATGTCTCCACAACATCATGAGACTGAGGTATCCAGCCCTTCAGAATGCAATCCTGGACCAAGAAGATGCTCACCATAACTTAGTCCAGGAGAATGGAGAGAACAAGCAAACATGCATGAGGTTGACCAGGTCCGTGCTCCCAACAGAGACACCCTACAGGGCAAGAGACAGAGGGAGTACCTCAGATTGTACTTTAACAGTCCAGCAGGATCTGTGGCCTGGCAGGAGGGAATGGTGGAGGTCTAAAGACTACTTTCGTAATAAAATGCATTATTAATGTTGACATGGCATTAAATATTTGTGATTGTGTTGAAAAATGTGCCATAATAAAACTTACATTGGGCATGTTCAAATATGTTAAAAGTTAATAAAATGTGCACATTTTAAACACACAAAAATAAAGATACTGAGATCAGTTACTTATAAAATATAATGTGACACAAAGAAAAGCATATTCTTTTAATCCAACCGTTAGGGTAGCTGCATTCCTTCTTCGGGTATGATGCCTAGTCACGGTACTAGTGTGCATGTCATCCATCTCACCGGCACACAGCCTTCTCTTTTCGAAAGATGGATGGGTTTAAACGTGCGTGCACAATGGTTCATGCATGCATTCACGCACGGGAGCTCGACTGAAAGTCGCATACGAACTAAGGAATTAGAGGGAGTGGAGTCCGCACAGATGTTAACTCCGAAGAAAATCTCTTCAAACCCAGAGGGCTCGTGAGGGTTCAAAACCTGGACGTTTTGGTCAAAATCCAAAGCGATCCCACAAGACCAATCAAAAGAAATGATGATAAGGGGCAGGGATGTGGAGAGACAGAGGGAAAAGAAAGAAGTCTCTTCAAAATGACAGTTCAAGTGTGTTTGTATTGTACTCTTCAAAGTCACCATAAAATTTGTGAATGTGTGTGATTGAATATGAACATGCATCGCTCTCTCTCTCTCTGTCTCTCTTTCTGTCTGTCTGTCTGCCTCTCTCTCTCTTTCTCTTCCCCTCTCTCTCTCACTCTCTTTCTCTCTGTGAGGGGGGAGAGAGAGAGAGAGAGAGAGAGAGGAGAGAGGAAGAAGAGAGAGAGAGAGGAGAGAGAGAGAGAGAGAGGAGAGAGGAGAGAGAGAGAGAGAGAGTTGTTCTTTCATCATTTTCTATTTTTTTGAATTGGCAACATTTTATTTTAACAATAATCAACAACTCTTCACATCTCCTCACTGTCCATGTTGGGTGCTCTTGGAGTGTCCAGTGCGTGGGTGGTGGCTTTCATGGCACGGGCAATGACATCACTGGTAGCAGTACTTGCTGGAGTTGTGGTAGGTGGTGTGCCAATAGAAGACATGTCCTGAAGCCTCATGAAGAAAGAGCTGTTAAAGTCACTCACTTCTCCACTGGGCTTCGGGGTGGAGTGATTCACCACTGGAGGTGTGCTGTTGCAACGCATAGTCTGTGATGGTTGAGGGCAGGCTGTCCCTTGGTAGAAGTCAGGGAACTGCCTGGTGACCCACTCACTCTCCTGTGACCCCCAGATGGAAGGTGCACGTGTGCTGCTGTGACCTTGTCCCTGGCCCCAGAGGTGTGGTGGTGGTTGCCACTGCCCTTGGAAGGCGCTTTGATGCTGTGTGGGCTCTGCCGAGGGGAACTGCTGTCGCTGTGGTGTGGCTGGGGCTGCTGGAGGAGGCATGCTTCTCTGACCAATGGATTGGTATTTCAGTACCATGGGGGTCATCTCCCGCACACACTGGTCATACACCTCACGTGGCATCTGAAGAAGTAGCTGTTTCAGCCAGTCTGCGTACGTGTCACGGTCTGGCTCGGAGGAGTACACTTGACGCTGCCCAAGGGACCTCAAGAACTCCTTGGAGAGATCGACAAGCTGCTGCTGTTGAGTGAGGCTCTGGGATTGTGTGATGGTGACGGCTGCAGTATACTGGGGTGTAGTGCACCGAGGAGTGTCACTGGAGTCACCAGGTTGGTAGTCCTGCTGGAACTCTGCATCAGTATGACTCTCCACAACAAGTGCAGCTGGTGCTTCATGTGCTGGTGCTGTCGCTGTGACCTGGGACTTCACCATATTCTCCTTCAGACTCACTGCTGTCCGGCGATTCACGAGCTCACTGATGTGAGGAGTGAGAAAAGAGAGGCTTTCGAGGATCCACTCTTCCCTGGGGGTAAGCTCTTTTGCTGCCTGGCCTTTCTTCTTCTTCTTGATCTTGCCAAGGCGTGTACGAACAGACTCATACCAGGTTCTTAGCACATCTGCGGGCTTGTCCATGTTCATGGCCTGACGCTCCCACAGGAACTCTTTGCGTTGCGTATTTTTCCAGTCTTTTAGGCTTTTATTAAAAATGCATTCGTTTTCTCTCAGCCACTCTACCATCTCCGCCTCTTCCTCAGGAGGAAGGGTCGGTACACGGTCTTTCTTTAACTTCTTCTTGCTGCCTTGTTCAACTTCATCCCCCTCTGAGGATTGTGCCATGGTTTCGGGTTGTGGCTGTAGCTGGGCCTCTTCCTCTATCTGCTCGGAAGCTGGTTCACTGTGCACGGGAGAAGGAGGGTTAGCTCTCTTCTTTCCCTTTGTCTTGCGTGGTGGCATTCTGTTAATGAAAAAAAAACAGTCTAGATGTGCACTGGTCCGTGTCAAACTTATTTCTGATAGACAGGGACGGCTTCACGCCTTTTATAAGAACGGTAAAGTTGGGGCGACTGTCGGCAATGTCTGGAGGGCTGTCGGGACAGAAAAAAAACCGTTAAAGAAGAAAAACCGTTACAGGCCGTTACAGCCGTTAGTAACGGCTATAACGGGGTAAACTAAAACATCGGGCATCATCTGTGACCCATAATGAACATACCTGCTAATTTTCATAAAGGTCGGCCAAGTACTTTCTGAGATATTCCATAAAGAAGAAAAACCGTTACAGCCGTTAGTAACGGCTATAACGGTTAACTAAAACATCGGGCATTATTCGTGACCCATAATGAACATACCTACACATTTTCAGAAAGATCGGCCAAGTACTTTCTGAGATATTCCATAAGAAGAAAAACCGTTACAGCCGTTAGTAACGGCTATAACGGGGTAAACTAAAACATCAGGCATCATCCGAGACCCATAATGAATGTACCTGCTCATTTTTTACAAAGATTTTTTACAAAGATCGGCCAAGTACTTTCTGAGATATTCCATAAAGAAGAAAAACCCTTACAGGCCGTTACAGCCGTTAGTAACGGCTATAACGGTAAACTAAAACATCGGGCATCATCCGTGGCCCATAATGAACATACCTACAAATGTTCAGAAAGATCGGCCCAGTAGTTTTGTCTGGAGCGAGTGGAACACATTTTGACCACGGACACGCACACACACAGACACACGGACACACAGACACACAGACAGCATTTCTTCGTTCCCATTCTAAAGTACTCCCTGTTCTATAAGAACTGGGAGTACCAAAAAACGAAGGAAATTTGCTAGTATCGTCAGGTTTCGTGCAAGGCATCAACAGCTTCGTGCAAGACATCAATAGACTTCTTTAGAGGTCCTTTATCGAGCATGGATGAAATCATCTTCGTTAACGTTTCCAGGTGGTTGACGGCGGAGAACAATATGTACATCATCTTCCTTTGATATGTTAGACATTGGACACACCGACTCATTGCTTGTACATCGTATTCAAGAGGATGCGTGTTCCAATCAGATACGCCAAGTCTAAAACATGACAAGCATACCTCAGTTTCCGATCCATATCTATTTGCCAGTGACGTTTCAAATCATGGTTATTCCAAAACGTTTCATCCAAATCAAATCAATTACGAGCGTAAAATATGGCTGTTGTGGTTTTGCTATCTGCTGTCTGACGAGAGAGAGCGGGAAGGGGGGAAGACAGAGAGAGAGAAAGAGAGAGAGAGAGGGGAAGGAAGAAAGAGAGAGAAAGAGAGATAGACAGACAGACAGAGAAACACACGTACAAACAGGGAGACAGAGACAGAAAGAATTAAGAGGGAAATCATATGTTTGGGATCATCACATTACGGAAACATCTGCTCTTAACCTCTCCAACTCACTCCGACATACACGCAGACTGAAAACAGTTTAAAGACTTATTAATCTTTGGCTGTAAAGTAAGCAAGTGTGTGTGTGTGTGTGTGTGTGTGTGTGTGTGTGTGTGTGTGTGTGTGTGTGTGTGTGTGTGTGAGCGAGTAAGTGTGCGTGAGTGTGTGTGTGGTGCGTGGTGCGTGCGTGCGTGCGTGCGTGCGTGCGTTGCGTGCGTGTGTGTGTGTGTGTGTGTGTGTGTGTGTGTGTGTGTGTGGAGGGGGAAATAAAGAGAGATTGTGAATAAGTGAGAAAGAGAGAGACTGAGACAAAGAGATAGAGAGACGGAGACAGACAGACAGACAGACAGACAGACAATGAAATACATTATGAAGTTCTGATAACTCTGCATCATACTGAACTACAGAGTGACGCTGCGAATCAAATGACTTCAAAAAGACAGTAACTTTGTTTTAACCTAAACATTTTTTTCTTTGTAAAATGCATAACAAAAATAGGCTTTTCTTCGCTGACTAGTTCACGGCATGCTGTAGAAAAACTGAGCCTTACGGAAAAACAAATTCTCAAGTATCTATACACATTAACATGAGACATGACAATTCTATGTCCATTTTTCTACCCCTCCCAAATACTTTTATTACCACTTTGTTCTGTTACTGTTTTATTACTTTTCCTCAAATACTTAACAACACGATGGAAAAATACAGAACAGAGTGGTGAGTTTTCAACAAATATGTCTGCTTCAGGCGCTACAAACAAAAACAAAAAAAGATGCACAAATAACTAGTTCTCTGAGAGCAGACAGCACTCTTATTCTGATAGCTAGCTACTGGGGGGGGGGGGGGGGGGGGGGGTTATTTTTCGCCCTTTTCGTCTGTCTATTGCACTTAACGTCCAGAGAAGACATATCCGAAAACTGGCTTCTCCGTGTTGTGTTGTGCACGAAGTCCGCGCTAATTCACACCATGGTTCGCGTGTTCCTGTGCATTTGGTCTTCATTTCAATAACGTTGCATTTTTTTTTTCTGCACAATCAAAAAATTTCAACCGTGTCCGTTAAGTCAATGACAGTTTCCGACAGCAAAGACACGTCATCAGCATCAATTCAACATTATCAGACAAAACTGTTGTCCCATGTTTACTTTCCCTATGACGCCAGTTCATTATTACAGAAAGAAACAACCAGATCTACGTAAATCTTGTGTCGCGCTAACACTGCAATGGATGTTCTCTGTCAGTCTAACTTCACATCCAATTCTGGCTTTGATCCCATTTTTTTGTTCAGAACACAGGCAACAATTAATTATTCTATATGGGAATGAAACGCTTCCTCAGTATCAACCAAGAATGAATCACAACGAAAGTCCAATAGTTTTGTATTGATGACAATCCCTCAATGTATAATTACCGGTAAAATAGCCTCCTTTAATCTTGTGTATGTGTCAGGATATATTCTTTCATCCATTGCTGAAATCTGTCATTCATAACCCGGTTCGGGTGGGGGATGGAACCTGGGAAATGGGAGAAGATGGAGTGTCATATTAATGACCTGCCAGTCGTACTTGTGAGAGCGATTCTCGCCTCTAAGCCAGATCACACACACACACACACACACACACACACACACACACACACACACACACACACACACACACATATGGTTATCAGTGCCAGTCCAAACCAGTACCAAACATTTCATGATTCATCTAGGAACCATTCTACGACTGCCTGTCGATGTAAACACAGCCAGGCATGGTGACCAGCACTGCCACACTGCAGCTGTTGTTCTGTTCATGATAAAGTGACAAAGACTGAACACGCCCACAATGTGTGTCTGCTGTGTTCTGATGGACCAGGAAGAAGAAAAGTGGTTAAGCAGCTCAGGGCACTCTATTTTCCTGCCTGAAACACTTGCCGATAGACGAGGAGACAAAACGACTGAGACGAAGGAGGGGCACAGAGAGAGGAGAGAGAGAGAGAGAGAGAGAGAGAGAGAGAGAGAGAGAGAGAGAGAGAGAGGACAGACAGACAGACAGACAGACAGACAGACAGAGGAAGGAGGGACAGAGAGAGAGAGGAAGAGACAGGCAGACAGACAGACAGACAGAGGGAGAAAGAGATCAAATGTGTGTGTGTGTGTGTGTGTGTGTGTGTGTGTGTGTGTGTGTGTGTGTGTGAGTGTGTGTGTGTAACTGTGTGTGTGTGTGTGTGTGTGTGTGTGTGTGTGTGTGTGTGTGTGTGTGTGTGTGTGCGTGTTCGCACACCCGCATAATCGTGTGAGGGCCGAAAACTAAAAAGCAATTTGAAGGCAAGGCGGAAATGCCATGAAACCGTATAGTGCCGACACAAATCAGCAGGTGCGCGATATCCCTCACCTAAAACACCTCATCAGACACACTCATGATAGGGAAGGACGGGATGGAGGGCAGGGGTGGGGGGTAGGGGAGGAGTTATGAGCCTTAAAAAGGGGCAATGGAGGTGACGTGAGAGGTATTAATATGCTTACTCTGTGGTGTGTGGTGGGGGGGGGGGGGGGGTAGGGGAGGGACGTGCGCGTGTGGGTGCATGCGCGCATGAGAGACAGACAAACAGAGAAACAGAGAGACAGTCAGACTGACTGACTGAAAAGACGGCCAAAAAAAAAAAAAAAAAGAAAAGAAAAAAGACAAATGTGTGTGTGTGTGTGTGTGTGTGTGTGTGTGTGTGTGTGTGTGTGTGTGTGTGTTGTGTGTGTGTGTGTGTGTGTGTGTGTGTGTGTGTGTGCAGCCGTGAGTGCTTACGTGCGTGCATGTGTGTGTGCATGCGTCCGAGTTGTGTACATGAGCGCATTAGCTGTGTATGCGCAACTGCGTGTGCGTGTCTCCTGCTCATGTCATTAACAATACGTGTGAGACAGAGAAGCAAAGGGGCATTTGAACAGGAGATACGAGAGAGATGTGAAGGGAAACAGTGACAGACACAGAGACAGAAACACACACATACAGAAAGACAGAAATACAGCAACAGTGCTTGTGGTCACTCTCCTCCCTCTACTCTCTGTGTGTGTATGTGTGTGTGTGTGTGTGTGTGTGTGTGTGTGTGTGTGTGTGTGTGTGGTGCGTGTGCTGTGTGTGTGTGTGTGTGTGGTGTGTGTGTGTGTGTGTGGTGTGTGGTGCGTGCGTGCGCGGCGTGTGTGTGATGCGTGTATGGTGTGTGTTGGGGTGTGTGTGCGTGTTGGGTGTGTGTGTGTGTGTGTGTGTGTGTGTGTGTACCTGTCTCTCTCTCTCCCTCTCTTTCACGCAAACTCATACACACAAACACATACACACGTACGCACGGACACATGCATACATGCACGCGCACACACACACACACACACACACACCATGCACACACGCATGCACGCCAACACGCATGCACGCGCACACACACACACACACACACACACATTCACTCACTCTCTTACACACGGGGGATATACTCCAACAGCAGAGGTGTGACAGACAG
>CM065721.1:18194409-18204409 GCA_033310375.1 Conus canariensis
CGTGACATTCACCACGGTATCCTTTCGCCCCGTGACATTTCACCACGGTATCCTTTCGCCCGTGACATTTCACCACGGTATCCTTTCGCCCCGTGACATTTCACCACGGTATCCTTTCGCCCCGTGACATTTCACCACGGTATCCTTTCGCCCGTGAATTTCACACGGTATCCTTTCGCCCCGTGACATTTCACACGGATCCTTTCGCCCCGTGACATTTCACCACGGTATCCTTTCGCCCTGTGACATTTCGTTCTGTGTCATTTCCCCCCATCTCATTTCGCCCTGAGTCATCCGCCCCGAGTCATCCGCCCCATGTCATTCCCCCCGTGTCATCCCGCCCCATGTCATTCCCCCCCGTGTCATCCCGCCCATGTCATTTCCCCCCGTGTCATCCCGCCCCATGTCATTCCCCCCGTGTCATCCCGCCCCATGTCATTTCCCCCCGTGTCATCCCGCCCCATGTCATTTTCCCCCGTGTCATCCCGCCCCATGTCATTTCCCCCCGTGTCATCCCGCCCCATGTCATTTCCCCGTGTATCCCCCTGTGTCATCCCGCCCCATGTCATTTCCCCCGCGTCATCCCGCCCCATGTCATTTCCCCCCGTGTCATCCCGCCCCATGTCATTTCCCCCCGTGTCATCCCCCCATGTCATTTCCCCCCGTGTCATCCCGCCCCATGTCATTACCCCTTGTGTCATCCCGCCCCATGTCATTTCCCCCCGTGTCATCCCGCCCCATGTCATTTCCCCCGTGTCATTTCGCCCCTTGTCATTTCCCCCCGTGTCATCCCGCCCCATGTCATTACCCCTTGGTCATCCCGCCCCATGTCATTTCCCCCATGTCATTTCGCCCCATGTCATTTCCCCCCGTGTCATCCCGCCCCATGTCATTACCCCTTGTGTCATCCCGCCCCATGTCATTTCCCCCCGTGTCATTTCGCCCCATGTCATTTCCCCCGTGTCATGCTGCCCCATGTCATTACCTCTCGTGTCATCTCGCCCCTTGTCATTACCCCTCGTGTCATCTCGCCCCTTGTCATTACCCCCGTGTCATCCCGCCCCATGTCATTACCCCCCGTGTCATCCCGCCCCGTGTCATTACCCCCCGTGTCATCCCGCCCCGGTATCGTTTGACCAGGCTTAGATGTGATATCGTTCCACACTGACACAGGTGTCAGGGTTAATTAACGAAGAACAGATTGCCGCTTTTTTTTTCTTTTTTTGTTTTTTTCTTTTTTTTGTTTTTTTTTTTAGAGAGAGATTATCTTTCTCTGTAAAACACACAAAGCACATAAATAAAGACACGTATGTTCGTACAAACGCGGACGTACGCACACAAATACAGACACGTGTTAAACACACACACACACACACACACACACACACACACACTCCCCCTCTCTCTCTCTCTCTCTCTCTCTCTCTCTCTCTCTCTCCCTCTCTCTCTTTTACAGGCGCACACACACACACGCACGCACGCACGCATGCACTCACGCACGCACGCACGCACGCACACATACACACACACGCACATGCGCGAGCGCAACATTAAAAGCAGAGCTTAGTCTGAAATTTGACAGCAACCGAACAAGCGTGCGATGGATATTTCTTCTCTTGCTGTGATGCAAATAAGTCACCCCCAAAAAATACTGTTTATTTAAGCCACGCAGAAAGACAAAGAGCGAACCAAAACAAAGACAAAGAGCAAACCAAAACGACTGACAGCGGGAAAGAAACACTGTAATCTTGTTTGTATCCTCAGTAGTGTCAATTCGCCTCAGAAGGGCAAAATGAAAAAGGGCCAATCGTTCCCTCGCCCGAGGGCCAAAGTGCTGTGACCATTTCTGTGTTCAGTTTTCTCTCTTTGCAACCCATCTTTGTTTCGATTTCGTCTATTAAGGGCAACGAATAATGAAGGAACTCTATGCAAGTCCGTGTTTCTTTCCTTTCATTTCGTTAACTGAATGCGTCGAAGGACGAAAGAAACTGTATGCAAGTTCGCATTATATCGACAGAAAGTTTTTCGGATAAGAGAAACATTCTTTTCACGATCGTTGTCGCGCTTTTAACTGAAAAGATCTGATTTCTGTTCTGATGCTTACAAAAACTTGTGTAAAATTCTGTCACCCGTTCCTTAATTCACCAAAATATAATAACTGCATAATCTATTCAGTCGGTATATTTCATAAGACTGTTGGAGAAAAAACACAAAACTGATACAGTAACACTGATAGTAACGTATCTATTTAAAAAACCCATCTACAATCATTTTAGGAAATTTACTAACTCTGTCTTGCGGAACTAGTAACCTTTCTTTTTCTAAATTTGCTTCAATTTCCGCCTTCAGTGACCTCGCTTTGAAACTACTTCTGTTCATCTAGGTTTGCTTTTGCTGTTAACAGTGAACAGAATGGCGATTTGCAAAAATATTTGGTCAGGTAATTAATTCTACGATCATGGAAAATAAAAGCCAACGGACACTTAGATACGTAATGAAATTCGTCACCGGTTTCTCCAGTGCTGCACATTTGCACATACAATCTTTCACTAGATGGGACGCCTTGTGGTCCACCTCTGTCTACAGACAAGCGGTGGTTCACAGACAAAATACTTATTAACGAAAAAGCAAGACCTTATGGTAGAATCTTAAGATAAACTACAACCAATTATTTGCCTTTAAGGAGTCTGCAGTTTGTAAAAACAAAACCAAAACTAAACTAACAAAAAGAAAATGTAAAGAATCGGAATCAGAAAACTTGGTAAACATCACAGTAAATTTTGCTGTGAACTATTTTTCAGAGGAAGGAAGACGGAACTGGTCTTGCAACATGCCGGATCACCATCGCCATCACCGTCACCATCACCATCATCACCATCCATCCTGGCAATCCAACCCCCTCCTATTCACAAAGCCCGGAAACATTGCCCCATCCAACCCTCAACGCGCCTCACCCTCCTCCCCACGTCAAACCTTCCACACCGCCTGACAGTGACAGGTGAAGCGGAACGGCGCGTGCGTGGCTGAAGGTGTGTGTGTGGGAGAGGGGGGGGGGGGCACAGGGGGTGGGGTGTGACCGGATGAGCTATGAGGGCTGGTGACGTAAAAGGAAAAAGATGGCGACGACTGGTTGTCAAGTGAGTGACGACTGTCCTTGACTTCTTCACCCAGGCCTGGTGGTAACCTACCTGGTGGTGTGACTGTAGGTCCTGTGTCCATGAGGACAGTGTTCATCCGATATTAATGTGTATATTGTGGTACCACTGATAAAAACAAACTTTTTGATATTAGGATTCAATGCCGTTTGGTGTATTGAAGGAGAGTGACAATAGTAGCATTCTTGCCATCGTTTTTGGTAGAAAGAGAGCGTACAAATTACTCCATGTTCTGAATACACAAGCAAGCGCACGCTCGCGCACCGCGCGCGCACACCACACACACACACACAACACACAAACACACACACACCCCCGCGCGCGCGCGCGCGCGCGCGCACTTACAGAGAGAGAGAGAGAGAGAGGAAGGGGGGCTTGTCACACAAAAATATACACATGCATGCGTGTTTTCACGCGCCTGCGCGCGCGCGCGCGCACACACACACACACACACACACACACACACACACACACACACACATGGCATGTCACACAATAACAATATGTATGCGTGCATGTACATACACACGCGCACGCGCGCGCGCACACACACACACACACACACACACACACACACACACACACATACACACACGTACGAACGTACCTATATATGTACGCATTCACTATCAAAAACAATTTTCCTCCTCCATTCCTATTTCCCATTCCATCCTATACATTCCTCGTCTGCACGGCACCCGATAAAAAGGTACCCCAGTAATAAGGAGGATTAAGTGAGGAGGCCACTCTGACGCCATCAATACACAGAGTGAAGAACGTCTACCTCTCCAGATGATTAACTCGTATCCGTCGCCAGCTCAGACAGGTATTTCTGTCCCCGCCATCACAAAAATCGTTCCGAAGCACAGCATCTCTCTCTCTCTCTCTCTCTCTCTCTCTCTCTCTCTCTCTCTCTCTCTCTTAATCACGGCAACGACGCAATTTTATGTTCATCCGGATTCTCCCCCCTTTCTCTCATCTGGGGAAAAACTGGTGTGCTGGGGAAAGAGAGAGCTGTGAAGAGAAGGAAAGGGGTGAGGTGACTCACTATGAATGGATTATGTGTAAGTGCGTGCGTGCGTGCGTGTGTGTGTGCGTGCGTGCGTGCATGCGTGTGTGTGTGTGTGTGTGTGTGTGTGTGTGTGTGTGTGGTGTGTGTGTGTGTGTGTGCGCGCGCGCGTGTGTGCGTGTGTGTGTGAGTTTGAGTCTCTCTCTCTCTCTCTCTCTCTCTCTCTCTCTCTCTCTCTCTCTCCTGTGTGTGTGTGTGTGTGTGTGTGTGTGTGTGTGTGTGTGTGTGTGTGTGCTGCGTGTGTGTGAGTTTGAATCTCTCTCTCTCTCTCTCTCTCTCTCTCTCTCTCTCTCTCCTCTGTGTGTGTGTGTGTGTGTGTGTGTGTGTGTGTGTGTGTGTGTGTGTGTGTGCACGCGCGCGCGCGCATGTGTGTGAACGGTGTACGTGTGTATGTATGTGTGCGTTAGTGTTTGAGTTTCTTGTGTGCGTGCGCGCGCCGCGCGCGCGCGCGCGCGTGTGTGTGTGTGTGTGTGTGTGTGAGAGAGAGAGAGAGAGAGAGAGAGAGAGAGAGGAGAGACAGGGAGAGAGAGTCTGTCTCTGTATGTCTGTATCTCTGTATGTTACTGAGACGTAAAAACGAATAAAGAGGAATGGAGAGATAGAAACAGAGAGAGAGAGAGAGAGAGAGAGAGAGACAGACAGACAGACAGACAGACAGACAGACAGAAAAGCAGACAGACAAGCAGACAGACAGACAGATACGGACACAGAGAGAATAAGACAGAGACAAACTGAGGGACGGACAGACAAACAGAGACAGAATGACAGAGGAAAGAGAGAGAGAGAGAAAGACCGACAAAGGAACATGGAAGGGAGAGGGGAGGATAAAAACCCAGTCCTTCTCTACAACTAACTCTCACCTCGACTTTAAAAAAAAAAACCTTTCTTGTTACACAGCCTCCATCTGTTCCCCCCCCCCTCCCCCCTTTCCCCTCTCCTTTCCCCCTGCCATTCACTGTCTCCTGCTATATCCACTCCCCCCATTCCCCTCTCACTCTCACTACCACGCCGGCCTCCCCCATTAAACCTGTTTTCTGTGCCAGTTCTTCAAGTAGTATTGATTTTTAAATTCCCAGCCTCTGTGTCCAGATGCTCACCTCTCCAGAGACAGCAGCCAGAAGATGTAAGCCCACTAACCTACAGGCTTACGTACACAGACAAGCTGTTCATTAAAATGTATATCTGTTCGACTCGAAATACAGACAGGCTATTCAAATGTGCACCTTTCGACTCATACATAGAGACAAAGGCTATTCAAATGAATACCTGTTCGACCATACATACAGACAAGGTAATGAAAGTGATAATTCGACCCTTATATAAGGACAAGCTGATTAAATGTATATCTCTTCGATCCATACACACAGACAAGCTATTAAAACGTATATAATGTTCGATCCATACACACAGACAAGCTATTTAAAACGTATATAATGTTCGATCCATACACACAGACAAGCTATTAAAACGTATATAATGTTCGATCCAACACACAGACAAGTATTTAAAACGTATATAATGTTCGATCCATACATACAGACAAGCTATTAAAACGTATATAATGTTCGATCCATACACACAGACAAGTATTTAAAACGTATATAATGTTCGATCCATACATACAGACAAGCTATTAAAACGTATATAATGTTCGATCCATACACACAGACAAGCTATTAAAACGTATATAATGTTCGATCCATACACACAGACAAGCTATTAAAACGTATATAATGTTCGATCCATACATACAGACAAGCTATTAAAACGTATATAATGTTCGATCCATACACACAGACAAGCTATTAAAACGTATATAATGTTCGATCCATACATACAGACAAGCTATTAAAACGTATATAATGTTCGATCCATACATACAGACAAGCTATTAAAACGTATATAATGTTCGATCCAAACATTCAGACAAGCTAATGAAATGTACATCTGTTCGATCCTTATATCAGGGCAAGCTAATAAAATGTATATCTCTTCGATCCAAACATACAGACAAGCTATTAAAACGTATATATATTCGATCCAAAACATACAAACTATTAAAACGTACATCTGTTCCATCCATACATACAGACGCGCTAATAAAATGCTTATCTCCTTGATCCACACATAAGGACAAGCTAATAAAGTGCACATCTGTTCGCCCCATACATACATACAAGCTAATAAAGTGCACATCTGTTCGCCTATATACAGACAAGCAAATAAAATGCACATCTGTTCCGCCAATATATAACTAGGCAAGCTAATAAGACGTATATCTGTTCGACCCATACAGACAAGCTGATGAAATGTATACTGGTCGACTCACTCACACATAGGCAAGATAACAAGACGTATTACGAGCCGACCCATACACACACAGACACGCTAACAAGATGTATATTATACGGCGACCAATTTAAACACAGACACGTTAACAAGATAGGTAGTTAGCCGACCCATAGACAGACACACGTAGTGAGAGAGAGAAGAGAGAGAGAGAGAGAGAGAGAGAGAGAGAGAGAGAGAGAGAGAGACTGAGACAGAGACAGAGACAGAGACAGACAGACAGACAGACAGAGAGGGTGGTGGGTGGGCACAGAAAGACAAATGCATTCAGTACCGTCCTGCAAAGACTAGGCCAGAAACAGGTCGACAGAAAGGGAAGGGAAGTCAACAGCCAGTGAGAGACTTTCTTCCTCCAAGGCAGCAGGCTATTTCAGGACCCGGTCCCCTCCCCATCACTCCCAGGTCATGAATCGTGCGGGAAATCACAACCCCTGGGTACTAGGAACAGAAAAACAGACTGACTACCTATTCCTTTTTTTTGTATCCTTGTTAGATTAACGACGTGTTCCGATAAGAGAGAAAGAGAGAGAGAGACAGCCAGAGACAGAGAGAGAGACAGAGACAGAGACATACAGAGACAGAAACAGAGACTGAGAGACTGACAGAGACAAAAAAGAGACAGAGACACTGTGTATGCATACGTACGTACATGTGTGCGTATGTGCGTGTATGTATGCGTGTGTGTGTGCGCGCGCGCGCGCGCGTGTGTGTGTGTGTGTGTGTGTGTGTGTGTGTGTGTGTGTGTGTGTGTGTGTGTGTTTGTGTGTGTGTGTGTGTGTGTGTGTGTGTCCAAGGATCAGAGACACAGACGGAAAGTTGGATGGGGGGAGGGGGGAACAGGATGGGGTGGAGGTGAAGGGAGCAAGAGAAAGTGTTTCTTATCGAGGAGAAAAGAGCTCACTATATTTTTCACATCCAACCTTCTCTCTCTCTCTCTCTCTCTCTCTCTCTCTCTCTCTCTCTCTCTCACACACACACACACACACACACACACACACACTCTCTCTCTCTCTCTCTCCCCCTCTCTCTCTCTCTCCAACACACACACACACACAACACATACACACCACAACCACCACCCACCACCACCACCACAACACACACACACACACACACACACACACACACACACACACACACACACACACACAAGCTTGCGCACGCGTACGCCTGAACGCGCACACACACACACAGACGCAAAGCCTCCTCTCTCTCTCTCTCTCTCTCTCTCTCTCTCTCTCCCCTCTCGCTTGATATGGTGTACCCAAATGGTCCACTTTATGATCAGATGCAAACCAAAGATAGAATAGTTACCTTGGAGGGAAGCATTTCAGACATATTCCAAAACCAGGACTTTAATGTAACGATTCTTGGCGATTTCAGTGCCAGAAATGCAAGCTAATAATCCAGACAGGAACTAGCAGTAAAACTGTTTCTTTTCGCTGACGATAACAAGGACGATGATAATCAGAGTAATATCAACTTCTCCTCTAATGTCAGGGAACAGTCACTGAATGAATGATTTTTGTTCAACTGTGTAATGTAGTCAATGGCTGTTATTTTGATGATACCGGCGGTGATATCACATTTGTCTCCCCTCACGGTTGCTGCGTACTGAATAATGTTATACTGTTATGACATCTGTTTCCCATACAGTGTTTCCATCTCCGATTCAGTGATCGGATAGACTGGTGGTATTTGTCTATAGGATTTACATGAAAGAACAGAGAACGGGGAAGTCATACAACTCACAGCTATGAAAATGACAGCTGAAGATAGTACTGTTTGGTCTGCAAGAGCAGGCCTTATGTATCTGATTACAAAGAGCAACAATATGTTTAGTCTGCATACGTATGTAACTCACTACAAAGAACAACAATATGTTTAGTCTGCATACGTATGTAACTCACTACAAAGAACAACAATATGTTTTAGTCTGCATACGTATGTAACTCACTACAAAGAACAACAATATGTTTAGTCTACATACGTATGTAACTCACTACAAAGAACAACGATATGTTTTGTCCGCATACATATGCACCTCACTACGAAGAACAACAACATGTTCAGTCTGCATACATATGCACCTCACTACAAAGAACAACGATATGTTTTGTCTGCATACATATGCACCTCACTACAAAGAACAACAATATGTTCAGTCTACATACGTATGTGTCTCATTACAAAGAACAACAAAATGTTTAGTCTGCATACGTATGTAACTCACTACAGAAAACAACAATATGTTTAGTCTGCATACGTATGTAACTCACTACAAAGAACAACAATATGTTTAGTCTGCATACGCATGTAACTCACTACATAGAACAACAATATGTTTAGTCTGCATACGTATGTAACTCACTACAGAGAACAACAATATGTTTAGTCTGCATACGTATGTAACTCACTACAAAGAACAACAATATGTTTAGTCTGCATACGTATGTAACTGACTACATAGAACAACAATATGTTTAGTCTGCATACATATGTAACTCACTACGAAGAACAACAAAATGTTTTAGTCTACATAACCGTATGTTAATATCCTCACTAACATACAGACCAACCAACGATATGTTTTGTCTGCATACATATGCACCTCACTACAAAGAACAACAATATGTTCAGTCTCATACATATGCACCTCACTACAAAGAACAACGATATGTTTTGTCTGCATACATATGCACCTCACTACAAAGAACAACAATATGTTCAGTCTGCATACATATGCACCTCACTACAAAGAACAACAATATGTTCAGTCTGCTTACTACAAAGAATAACAACATGTTTTGTCTGCATACGTATGCATCTCACTAAGAACAATATGTTTAGTCTGCGTACGCATGTGTCTCATTACAAAGAACAACAGTCTGGTGATTTGATACAAAGTATGCAAAATTCTCAAGCAGAACTCAGTTCAGATATTAACACTTCAACAGACCTGCTCCGAAAAAGAAAATCAGGGCGAGAGAACGCTGTTTTTCTCATGCAGATAGAGTTACTTTTCCTCAGTTTACAGGTCATTACGCATTTTGTGCATGCGTCATTTGATAAACAAACGTCACATCAAACGCGTGACCTACAGGTCTGAATCGATCGATGTTAACGATGATTTAACAAAACGTGACGCCGAACTGTTTGTAGCACACTGTCTGCATTACGAACGGATCGTTTCGCACTGATGTTTTGGCATTTTCTCTCTCTGCTTGAACTGTTAGGCTGACTGATGGGCTGAATTGCTGTGTGCGTGCCCACCAGTACCTTTTGTTCGGTGAAAATGGCACGGTCACTCTAGCTGAACGTGGGCCCTGTCACAGATTACCTCCCTTGCAGTTTTCGAACAACGTCTACTGATATATTTGTATGGGTACAAGGCAGTTCTGTTGCATGTATGGCTAGGAACGATAGG
>CM065721.1:18211909-18216909 GCA_033310375.1 Conus canariensis
GTGGCCTCTGTGATCCTGCTGACTACTGCATTCTGCCTTCCACATGGTCAGCAGACAGTCAGCATCTTTAGCGCGCGGGGAGGGTGGGGTGGGCATGGAGAGGGTGGGGTGGGCATGGAGAGGGTGGAGGGGGGGGGGGGGGGGGGGAGGGAGAGAGAGGGAGTGTGAAAGAGGAGGAGCTGAGGAAAGAGGTCGTTCGCTGCTCCAGTTTGACACGCTTTGGAGGCGGACGATCAATACTTCAGCCACACAGCCCCCCCCCCCCCCCCCCCCACCTCTCCAGCTGGTAACCGTTTCTTTTTTTCCCCTCAGAAGGCAACTTCAAAGATGGCCTAGTCGCTTACGACGAGGGAGAAACCCGGGTCTGAGCTTGGAATCTCGCTACGGACATTTTTTGTTTTGGTTTTTGTTTTTCTCCGTCCTCCCCCCACCCCCTTTACCGCTAGACCATCAGTGATGGTCTGAGAGCGATCCTTTGGGAGATGAAGAATGAATCGAGTTCTGCAGAGCAGCTCGCGCTTAGTGCATGGAAAAGATCCCAGGGCAACAAACAGTGATGCTCTCTTCCCGCGGAGATCAGCCCGAAGTGGACACAGAGATGTCAGTTGTGGTGATGTAGATGTGCACTTCAACACCATACGACTCGACGCAGTGCAATACCGAACAATACAGAACAATACAGGTCAACACAATACAGCACACAACAACCCAACACACTATAACTCAACACAATGAAGAAAAAAAAGCAAAAAACAATAACAAAAACGTTGCATTTAAATACGGCATGAGACAATTCCCTACCATTTAACATTATAGAACAAAATGCAGGGCAACACAATTCTGTCCTCAAAGAATTTTACAGACACCTTGCGCGGATCTACGCCGCTTTCAACTCGGCTGGAAAGAGAGAGAGAGAGAGAGAGAGAGATAGAGAGATAGAGAGAGAGAGAGAGAGAGAGAGAGAGAGAGAGAGAGAGAGGATCTTCAGAGACTGCCGCTGTCCTTACAGGATTTCTTCTTCTGCGTACGCAGGCTGATACTCCTGCGGACACTCCCTGTATAGACAGGCAAGGATTAATCCCATCTACCCAACAAAGGGAGTGGAGTTTTGTGTGTATGACCGTTTTTTATCCCGCCATTAAATGCAGCCATACTCCAACTTCGGGGAATTTACAGGGTTTAATTGATTGTCAGTATCTTGTTCCCCATTTCTGCCACGTCATGCAGATTAAACGACGGAAGACAAGGTTCACCTGCACTGTTCTCCTCCACACACACACACACAACACACACACACACACACACACACACACACACACACATACACACACACGCACACACACATACACACACACACACACACATACACACAGAGATACACACACACACACACACAAAACACACACACACACACACACACACACACACACACAATGTATACAAATTAGTTACCCCGAGGGAAAGCCGCAGGCCAAAATATTGGGAGGGAAAATCAATACTTGTCTTTCTTTAACCTTGGTCGTTTATAGGGTTAGACATATAGATAGATCTAAATATGCAGATAGCCTCTCTCTCTCTCTCTCTCTCTCTCTCTCTCTCTCTCTCTCTCTCTCTCTCCCAGATTCCCCGCCTCTCCCGTCCTCCCCCCCCCCCCCTACACATTTAAAACATGTACTCCAAGGACGTGACGTCGGACCCTAAGGGGAGGGGGGCAGTGGGGTGGGTGCAGGGAGGGGGCGGGGCGCAATTTTTGACAAAAAGGGGAGAAAAGACAGAGAAGAAAGAGAGAGGGGGCAGGATGTTTAGTTTGAACCCCCAAACGCACCCCAGGGCCACAGAGCTAGCTATCCACTTTGAAGCAGCACTGCATACGCCCACAACCTGTGGACTTCTTCCATCACACCGACTTCCAGCAGTCCAGCAAACGTGAACAGGTCCTCCCGAACAGCGTGGTGGGTCTGGATGGTCATAAAGAGGTAGAAGATGAGTGCGCCTTGTAAAGTCTAACTTCAACAGTTGTATTCTAACTACGCACCTGCGAACACTTGCTTTGTGATTTCAAAGCGAAGGGGGATCACACTGATCAGAATCGCTGTGCATTTCGTATACTTGTCCAAGGAAGCTGGCGCTATTGTCACAACTGTGTCTGCTCAAACTCAGGAAACTAACGGACCCGAATCGGGGTGTATTTTATTAGCTTGTCCAAGGCGAAGCTGTCACTGCTGTCACAAGCTGTCTGTTACACCTCGTCTTGGTCACGCCAACGGGCAAGGCAGGAAGTGAAGGGACATTCAGTGCCAGGACACGGGTCAAGAGCTGTCTGTGGAAAGGCAGTGCAGAGCGGTAGCGTACAGACCAGCTGATGCTGACCACTGCATGTCCAGGGGTCAAGGACAGACGCTCTTGACCCTATTATCTCCGCGGCCAACGCCTTTGCGTCTTGACAACAGCGGAAGGAAGTGTTTGGCACTGTCACGCTCACGGTCATGTCCCGACATGAGGTGCCTGTCAACACACGGAGCACTCAGAGAGACACCACCCCAACGCCTTTGCGTCTTGACAACAGCGGAAGGAAGTGTTTGGCACTGTCACGCTCACGGTCATGTCCCGACATGAGGTGCCTGTCAACACACGGAGCACTCAGAGAGACACCACCCCACCGACTCCATGGATAACAGATGAAGAGTCAGCAACTATTTCACCCTCGTTTGGAGATTTCTGTGAGAAGAAGGAGAAGGAGAAAGAAGAAGTAGAAGAAGAAGAAGGAGAAAAGAAGAAGGAGGAGAAAAGAAGAAGGAGAAAAGAAGGAGAAGGAGAAAAGAAGGAGAAGGAGAAGGAGAAAAGAAGGAGAAAAGAAGAAGGAGAAAAGAAGAAGAGGGAGGAGAAAAGAAGGAGAAAGAGAAAAGAAGAAGAAGAAGGAGAAAAGAAGAAGAAGAAGAAGGAGAAAAGAAGAAGGCGGAAAAAAGAAGGAGGAGAAGGAGAAAAGGAGAAAGAGAAAAGAAGAAGGAGAAAAGAAAGAGAAGGAGAAAAGAAGAAGAAGAAGAAGAAGAAGAAGAAGAAGAAGGAGAAAAGAAGAAGAAGGAGAAGGAGAAAAGAAGAAGGAGGAGAAAAGAAGAAGGAGAAGGAGAAGAAGAAGAAGGAGGAGAAAAGAAGAAGAAGGAGAAAAGAAGAAGAAGGAGAAGGAGAAAAGAAGAAGAAGGAGAAAAGAAGAAGAAGGAGAAAAGAAGAAAAAGGAGAAGGAGAAAAGAAGAAGGGGAAGGAGAAAGAAGAAGAAGAAGAAGAAAAAAGAAGAAGAAAAAGGAGAAGGAGAAAAGAAGAAGAAGAAGGAGTAAAGAAGGAGAAGAAAAAGGAGAAAAGAAGAAGAAGGAGAAGAAGAAGAAGAAGAAGGAGAAGAAGAAAGGAGAAGGAGGAGAAGAAGAAGAAGACGAAGACGAAGACGAAGAAGAAGAAAAACAAGAAGAAACCAACAGTTTTACTTAAGGAATGACGTATCAACTGAAGGAGAAGGAGAAAAGAAGCCTTCCGAGTGACTGAGAGATAGGGCAGCGGGAGCACGCCTTTTCCAAGACGCAGAGGCATTTTTATTGAACCGAATTGAACAACCACTTGTCAAGGAAAACATGACCAAGTTTTGCAAGTTGTGATTGCGTTCAATGCTGCCATAACAGTTCACGAAAGGAATGCGAAAACAATGAGATACCACATGAGGCTGCTTATTTAGAAAAAAAGCCGTACTAACTTTTAAAACATTCGCGTATAGCAACTGAGTGACTAACGTACGGAATGATTTAACAGAATCCATTACATGTGCACTCTGTATTAGCATTTTCAAAAGTTTTGTTGACTAGTGAAAATTTAAAAGATACTGACTTTGAATATGTTGATTGATCAGACAACATTAAATATCATGAGTGTACCAGACCAGATGTGGTCTTGAAATTCACTTGACGTTTAATTTTGAAAAGGAGGGGAAGTTTGAAAGCCTTATTAAGCTATGGCTGTGTAACGGTCGCCCTAAGATACTGAACCTTAACCTGAAGTGATCCGGTTTGTGTGATAACCTAAGATTATTCTTGGTGTGGCTTTAAACGGAACGTTGAGGAGTCGTAACTGGTTTTCTATCGGGTTTCAACTGAAATCTCAATCTTGTGTGTGTGTGTGTGTGTGTGTGTGTGTGTGTGTGTGTGTGTGTGTGTGTGTTTGTGTGTGTGTGTGCGTGCATGCGTGCGTGCATGCGTGCATGCGTGCGTGCGTGTGTGTGTAACTCCTTAGAATTCTCAGTCGCATGCCAAGTACCCTTTCCCTCCACACATCCCACACTCATTCAATATTTTGGAGGAGGATGCGCCTATGGAGAGAGATCTATGTTACAAAGCAGCACCCTCACAGTCATCAATGACACGGACTATAGGGCACGGTACTGTCGGGTGCCAACCAGTCTATCTGTGCTGTCCATCGCTCTCAGTCCACTGGTTCGGAACCAGCCGAGGCCACAAGACACATTACCGGCGTGGAGGGCAGTTCGTGATGGCTGTGGTGTGCTCACCCACAGCTGAGACCACACAGCCAAAGAATACACAGTGCAGAGATTCTCGTGCAGAGGCGGACATGGGGGGGGGGGGGGGTGTGTTCCTCCCACTACCACCTTACCCCCCTCCCTCCCCCCCTCCTGTTCCTTTCCTCCAACCCGCGTCTCCTCCACTCCCCACGATGACTGCTTTAATCGAAGCTGATTTGAAACTTTCTCTGTCTCTTCTCTCTATCTCTGTCTGTCTGTCTGTCCGTCTCTCTCTCTCTCTCTCTCTTTCTCTCTCTCTCTCTCTCTCTCTCTCTCTCTCTCTGCCTCGCTCCTTCTCCCTACCCTCCTCTCCTCTCTCTCTCTCTCTCTCTCTCTCTCTCTCTCCCTTACTTCTCCCCCACTTCTCTGCCTGCCTCTTTCCTTCTCCCTCACCCCCCCCCTCTCTCTGTTTATCTCTCCTTCTCTTCTCCCCCGCCCTCTC
>CM065721.1:18226909-18241909 GCA_033310375.1 Conus canariensis
GGGTGGCAGGCGGATTTCGGTTGTTTAGATTCTCAAAGAGAAACTTTTCTTTTTAATATTACCAGGAAGATTCGTGCCATCCACTCTCTCTCTCTCTCTCTCTCTCTCTTTGCGAATGCGTGTTGTGTGTGTGTGTGTGTGTGTGTGTGTGTGTGTGTGTGTGTGTGTGTGTGTGTGTGTGTGTTTGCTCCTGCCCCTCATGTCTAAACACCAATTATCGCGCACTCCCACTCAACCAGCAGCAGTCCATGCACTAACACGACACAGCTCTTAGTGCTCTGCCCTCATCCACCACTCTTCACTGACAGAGATCACACAGAGTCCACAAGATGGCAAAGACACAGAAACAGGCTGCATACCAAAAATTAAATCACCAAGGCCTTCCTTAAGGAGTCGGGTATTTATAGACAAGCACATTTCTATTGTTCTGAGAATTTTCATTGTGTCTGAAAGTTGATTTACCTTCTTTTCCTTCATATGCCCCATCAAGGTACATGCCAGGTGGTTCCAAGCAGACAGATTAAAATGAAAGGAATGGGACTACTTTGGGGAAACCACCTGGTGCAAAGACAGGGTCACGGGTGAGTGCGAAGGCCTGACTTGTGACGTGACGTCACTTAAGGGGATAGCCCGTGCATTTCAAGACCGGATGATTTCATCGGGAGAAATCCGTAAATACAAGCGAAATGAAAGGTGAAGGGTTGTTAGTTTGATCTATTATCAGTTTGCTATCAATTTCTGGCACAAATTTATGCTACACCTCAAAACGCATACACGTGGATGATATATAAGTGATGCAGTGCAAAATCCTAATTGTGGATGATATGAAAGTGATGCAGTAAAAAATCCTAACTGTGGATGATATGTAAGTGATGCAGTGCGAAATCCTAATTGTGGATGATATGAAAGTGATGCAGTAAAAAATCCTAACTGTGGATGATATGTAAGTGATGCAGTGCAAAATCCTAACTGTGGATTATGTAAGTGATGCAGTGTGAAATCCTAACTGTGGATGATATGTAAGTGATGCAGTGTGAAATCCTAACTGTGGATGATATGTAAGTGATGCAGTGCGAAATCCTAACTGTGGATGATATGTAAGTGATGCAGTGCAAAATCCTAACTGTGGATGATATGTAAGTGATGCAGTGCAAAATCCTAACTGTGGATGATATGTAAGTGATGCAGTGCAAAATCCTAACTGTGGATGATATGTAAGTGATGCAGTGCAAAATCCTAACTGTGGATGATATGTAGGAAACGTGATGTTGCAGTGCAAAATCCTAACTGTGGATGATAGGAAAGTGATGCAGTGCAAAATCCTAACTGTGGATGATAGGAAAGTGATGCAGTGCAAAATCCTAACTGTGGATGATATGTAAGTGATGCAGTGCAAAATCCTAATTGTGGATGATATGTAAGTGATGCAGTGCAAAATCCTAACTGTGGATGATAGGAAAGTGATGCAGTGCAAAATCCTAGCTGTGGATGATATGTAAGTGATGCAGTGCAAAATCCTAACTGTGGATGATAGGAAAGTGATGCAGTGCAAAATCCTAACTGTGGATGATATGAAAGTGATGCAGTGCAAAATCCTAACTGTGGATGATATGAAAGTGATGCAGTGCAAAATCCTAATTGTGGATGATATGTAAGTGATGCAGTGCAAAATCCTAATTGTGGCGTGTGGCCACAAGGGAAAAGAGGGTGGGAGGGAGATGGGAGAGTGCGGGCGGGAGAGAAGGAAGGGTTGGAGGTTGAGGGGGAGATAGGGGGTGGTGGGCGGAAGGGATGGATGATGCGGGTTTGCTGGGGAAATCCCTAACTGGCTCAACAATCGACAGTTGTGAAGGGGGAGGGGGGGGGGGGGGGGTTGGGGGGAGGAGAACAGGGGTGGCAGATGGTATTACCAAACAATGGTGACCCAGATTTTATGCACGCCAGTAACAAATTCTGACCATAGGATCTGCACCATTACGTGTAATCGGCGAAATAAGAACGAGCACTCTGGATGTGACTGCTACCTGAAGGACGATCCAGTAACTTAATCTGCATGGATTTAAGCTGTCAGCTCAGAGAGACACGTCTGAACAGGGACAGTTACAATCCAGGACACAGAGAGAGAGAGAGAGAGAGAGAGAGAGAGAGAGAGAGAGAGAGAGAGAGAGAGAGGAAAACCAATTCATTGCTAATGTGTTCTGTAACTGACGTTGCTGGGCTGCTGTTTCACATTTCATGTTGCCTTTCGCCCTGCTGATCTCACAGGCTGTGTCGGGTCTACCCATCCAGTTTGCCGCTGCTGCTGCTGCAACTACTGCTACTACTTCTACTTCTGCTACTACTTCTACTTCTACTACTACTACTACTAGTTCTACTGCTACTGCTGCTGCTGCTTTTACTATTACTACTGCAACTATATTAGTTCTATGATTCTACTATCCCAACAACTATTACTTCTGCTGCTGCTGCTGCTACTACTGCTACTACTACTACTACTACTATTACTACTACTACTACTACTACTACTACTACAGATGCTTCTTCTTCTTCTTGTTCCCATATTGCTACTGCTGCTACAACCACCACCACGACTGCCATGACTGAAGTAAAGCGACGATACAAGCAACACCAAGATTGCTGGTGGTGTTTGTGACGGCGACGATGGCGACAGCAGTGTGGATGTCTTGCCAGCCGTTGGGGGGGGGGGGGGGGGGGGGGGGGAGGGGGCTGACGACTATGATCCACCTGTGACGTATGTCCGCTGCTTAAAGCGCACAGCAGCCGTTCCTGTATGAACGTCACGGAGGATGATCCAGCTCTGTGGTTTTAAGGCTTCATTAATTGGATCGTCGTCTGTTGAACCCCCCAAATATAAACGATCGAACGAATCTATTAATGAATTAATGGGATTTTAGAAGAAAGCGGCGTAGCCTTCATGTGAACTCATGTCCCTTTAAAACCTTCCTCAAATGATGAGTCATCTACCTCAGCCTAAACGCACGCACGCACGCTCGCACGCACGCACGCACGCACGGACGCACGCACGCGCGCGCGCACACACACACACACACACACACGCGCGCGCGCGCGCGCCTCGCTTATGATGCAAGCAAAGTCAAGTCGGATTTGGGAACAAAATTGTAATGGTGAGGTTTGTCCGTTTCATTCGTTTAGTTATGGCCTCAGGATCTGGAACGGACTTGCTCGTTGTTAACATCAACAGGGTGGTGTTGTCTCCGAGGTTCACAAGTTGAACCGAACTTTACCGTGACGGCTGGCTCTCGTGTTTTCAGTTGTTTGGACCTACCCCCTCCACCCCCCGACACACACGCTTATTTGTTGTTTTTATGGTGGTAATGATCGCTGTGTGTGTGTGTGTGTGTGTGTGTGTGTGTGTGTGTGTGTGTGTGTGTGTGTAACCTATGAAGTGTTTACGAAATGGTCAAAACTCTGGAAAGAAGGGTATTTTTTTCATAACCTTGCTGTAATCTACCCAATTTAATGACCGATTTTTAAAATCTATGTTCACGACCAATTTTCAGATAAACTGAATTTCAATTATCTCGAAAAAAAGGGTCCAAAAAGTTTGATAAAGCCTGTAAGTTAAAATGGTAAATATAAACATTGCATTCTTTCTGTAAATGGTTAAGTTCTTTGAAATGCATTTTAAAATTCAATATTTCTATCATGGTGTGTGTGTGTGTGTGTGTGTGTGTGTGTGTGTGTGTGTGTGTGTGTGTGTGTGTGTGTGCGCGCGTGCATGCATCCGTGAGTGCGTGCGAGTGGATGTGTGTGACTACAGTAAAACAAGGTTCTTTCTGATACAGATTACTTTCAAACCTAATTCATCAGCATACTTTGGCACACACTCATGCTCTCTCGCCAGTTTTCCCGACGTTACAGGACATGTTGTCGAAGAAACGGACGCTGCAAAACGCGATTTCGGACGCAGAAGTTAGTAAGAGTTATCGCTCTTTTATTTGGTCAAAGCCTCCGCCGCAGTTATTTTCCTTGAGTTCAATTACCGCTTAAGAACTTTGTCTCCAGAATTTGTTTCCACGTATTTCTTTGTAATTGGTCGTATTGATCGTATTTTCACCAAAACATGTGTACTAAAGTACGGCGAAATCGTATGGGTAAACAGGTTTGAGAGAGAGAGAGAGAGAGAGGGAGGGAGGGAGGGAGAGAGAGACAGAGAGAGAGGGGGAGGGGGGAGAGAGACAGAGACAGAGAGAGAGGGAGGAAGAGAGACAGAGACAGACAGAGACAGAGAGAGAGGGGGGGGGAGAGACAGAGACAGAGAGAGGGGGGGGAGGGGAAGGGGGACAGGATCCCAATCAGTATCTTGCCGTTAAATTAGCCGGGTTCAGAAGTGCCAATTATTTCAATCCTCACCAGTTTTTTTCTCTGGTCCAATTATTTTTTTCCAGATTAGATTATGGATACCCCTAGCCTCCCACATACCCCTAGCCTCCCACATATCTCTCTCTCTCTCTCTCCTCTCTCTCTCTCTCTCTCTCTCTCTCTCTCTCTCTCTCTCTCTCCGCCGTAAGATTATCTCTAATACGCACGAACTCGCAAGCTCACGCACACACAGACAGACGGACAGACAGACAGGGACAGAGACAGAATGAAAATGCGAATGATTCATTCAATGACAGGCCATGACCCCTGGTGGAGGGGTGTGTGCAAATCAATGCCATACAACAGCAGTAATTATTCCGATGATTGTTCAATATCCACTGATTAAGGCCACGCCCTTTCGCTTACCTTATATGCTTTTTGCGAGTACTGAAATTATTTATAGCCTTCTGACTTTTACCATATTTGTGGATGACATCAGCAGTCTAAACAAAGTTGGAAAGACAGAGAGACAGAGAGAGAGAGAGAGAGAGAGAGAGAGAGAGGGAGAGAGAGAGAGAGAGAGAACGAAACGATATGAAACGAAATTTTATTTTACCAGGATAATGAGATAAGCAAATCTGAATGTTTTTTTTCCCAACCAGCCCTGAGACAAAAACGGAAAAAATATCTAGCACATCAAGGCAAGAGGAATGTAAGAGGAGCAAAAACAAACAAATGAATAAATGAACAACAGGATCTAACACAGTTCAGTACAAATGAACTGCAGTCAGCACCACTGTCAAACGAATTCAGCGGAAAACATGTGGACATAAGGTAAGGGGGGAAAGGCAGGGGGGAGGGGGGGAGGGATCGGGTGGATGGGGGGAGGAGTGGGGTTAGGGTGAAGGGAAGGATAGCATACAGCAATCCTACATTATGTATATCACGTAAAGGACATTAACTTAAAACAGAAAGATTGAAAAAAAAGTGTTCGCATGTATTTACATGCGTATATCAACACAAACACACACACACACACACACACACACACACAACAACACACACAAAGATAATGTAAGATAATAAACTAATGCTGCTTGACAAAGATAAAATATTTATGTAGATGCCGTGTATGCAGTATGTTTTATTGCTTGAAACAATGAATTTTCATATGCCTCCTTCAAAGAACCGACGCTACTTTTTTGTTTTATGTTCATTGGTAGAGAGTTCCAGAGCGTTCCACCTGAATGAACAAGGCGAGTGTTGAATGGATGAATTCTGGGTTTTCGGATTAGTACATTATTGGTGTGTCTTGACTGATTTAATAGAAACTTTGCAGTTGATGTCGAAGGTGCAAAACCGTTCATGATTCTATATATCATGATTACCTTATTGTACTGAAGTTTGTATGTTAAAGACAGGATATTTCGTCTTGTATATTCTTGTGGACAGAGAGAGAGAGAGAGAGAGAGAGAGAGAGAGAGAGAGAGAGAGAGAGAGAGAGGGGAGGGAGGGAGGGAGGGAGAGAGGGAGGGAGAGAGGGTGGGAGGGAGGGAGAGAGGGAGGGAGAGGAGGGAGGGAGGAGAGGGGAGGGAGAGAGGGTGGGAGGGAAGGACCGATAGACAGACAGACAGACAGACAGAGACAGAGAGACACACAGAGAGCGCGTTTTCACACCGTTTCTGTTATAGTTATACTGTTTCATTTGTGTAAAAGAGAAACAGTTTTCTTGATGTTTATGCCACTTAAGAACAAAAAAGAAAGGAAAAGAAAACGCCTTCTTCACATGAACACAGAGAGAGAGAGAGAGAGAGAGAGAGAGAGAGAGAGAGAGAGAGAGAGAGAGAGAGAGAGAGAGAGAGAGAGGGGGGAGAGAGAGAGAGAGAGAGAGAGAGGAGAGAGAGAGAGAGAGGTGGGAGAGAGAGAGAGAGAGAGAGAGAGGGAGAGAGAGGTGGGAGAGAGAGAGAGAGGAGAGAGAGAGAGAGAGAGAGGTGGGGAGAGAGAGAGAGAGAGGTGGGGAGAGAGAGGCTCGTGCCTGCTTAAAGATGAAGGTCGATTCATCTTTGTCATAGTTTCAGTCCATCATAGTCTGTCTTTCTATCTGCTTGTCATCCTCTTGTTTGTCTGGTAAGTACCTGACCCTGAACTCTTCATGCCCCCTTCCCCCCTCTCTCTCTCTCCTCCCCTCTCTCTCTCTCTCTCTCTCCAAGGGCCAGGTGAAAAAAGTATATATTTGCTTATCTGTTACCCTTGGAAATAAAGATTATCAATCAAACAATTTCTCTCTCTCTCTCTCTCTACACACACACACACACACACACACACCACACACACACACACACACACACACACACACGTACACACAAACACACTCTGTGTGTGTGTGTGTGTGTGTGTCTCTCTCTCTCTCTCTCTCACACACACACACACACACACACACACACACACACACACACACACACACACACACACACACCAACACATGCACACATCAAAGCATTTATTAACACACCAGTCATACAGTAATTCTGAGATTTTTTTCTATCAGGCTGTCAGTGTCACTGACAGGGTGAACAAGTTGTACTCTATGTAGGATTTTTTCTAGCAGGCTGTCAGTGTCACTGACAGGGTGAACAAGTTGTACTCTAGGTAGGATTTTTTTCTATCAGGCTGTCAGTGTCACTGACAGAGTGAACAAGTTGTACTCTAGGTAGGATTTTTTCTAGCAGGCTGTCAGTGTCACTGACAGAGTGAACAAGTTACACTCTAGGTAGGATTTTTTTCCATTTCCCTCCCTTGTGCTCAAAAGTTCAAGTCTTAGAACAATCACATTTTGATCTAGAACAGTTTCAGAATGTGGTGGACTCAGCTTCAGCTTCAGTTTCATCAGGAAAGTGTCACAGCGTGCAGACTAGTCCGTTTACGCTACTCCACACCTGCTAAGTTTCAGTACCAAGGTTTCATGGATACAACTTAACAGACGTCTAATCTGTGCATTAGCCCAACGCGCTGGTCAGACCTTGAGTACCTACGTAACATTGCCTGCGCGACTATTATCATTGTGTATGTATGAGTTTGTGTGTGTGTGTGTGTGTGTGTGTGTGTGTGTGTGTGTGTGTGTGTGTGTGTGTGTGTGTGTGTGTGGTTATACGGAGGGTGGGCACGGGGGCCCATGTATGTGTGCCAATGTGTGCAGCGGGGTGTGTGTGTATGGCGGCGGGGGGGGGGGGGGGGTATCTGTGTGGCTTCTATCATTGTTTACAGTGTATTGATAGCCCACGATAGCAGGCTGACATGAGCGATGATGATGAAGGGAAGTAGAAAGAACATCCTCCTAATGTATATGTCAACAGACTCTAAGTGAATCTTATTCTGCCACTGAACGCGGTTTAACAACACGAGCATGTGAAATGACCCAAGCAAATATTTGCTCTGGGATGAACAGGTCGTCAATGCGATGAACCTTCCGTATCAATGAGTCCGTCCATTCTCTCTCTCTCCTCTCTCTCTCTGTCTGTCTGTCTGTCTGTCGTCTGTCTGTCTGTCTGTCTGTCTGTCTGTCTGTCTCTCTCTCTCTCTCTCTCTCTCTGTCTCTCTTCTGATGAAGTTTTTTTAAAGATCGATTAGAATCGTAGCAATAATCAGGCAATATTCATTAATTCCAATAATTGTAAGCTCTCTTTCTCTCTCTCTCTCTCTCTCTCTCTCTCTCTCTCTCTCCTCTCTCTCTCTCTCTCTCTCTCTCCTCTCTCTTGAGCGTGCGCGCGCACCCCCACGCAACTGTTGGCAGTCTATGCACAAACACGACGCAGCTCTTACTGCTCTCCCCTCATGCACCACTCTTCACTGAAAGAGATCACACAAGGTGGTATTACAGAGACAGAGACAGAGACAGAGAGAGAGAGAGAGAGAGAGAGAGAGTGGAGGGGAGGGGAGTAGGGAAGGAAGGACAGGGGGAGACAGACTGAGAGGAGATAGGGAGGGTTTGGTGAGTGGGTAGGGGCCCCTGTCTTTAATGGTAAGGGCGAACGGTGAGGGTTAATTGGGAAATCCCTAACTGGATCAACAAGATATGGGCGTGTTTGTTGGGAGGACGCGTTAGGATGAAATGGGAGAGGGAGAAGGGGGAGAGGGTGCTGGCAAACAGCGATGACCCAAATGTAACACCGCTCAATAACACTCTGGACCCTAGCAACCAAACCACTACGTGAAAATGGCGAACCAAGAACGAGCACACAGGATGTGACTGCTATCTACAGGATGATTCGGAAATGTCATGTGCGGTTACACACCAGTTAGGAAGGAGATGAGTGTAAAGATGGGCAGATACAACACCACGACAAACAGGAAACTAAACACGAGAGAGAAAGACAGAATGAGAACAAGCGTTATGGGTTTTTTTCTTTTTTCTTTTCTTTTTTTTTTCTTTCTTATTTGTTCATGTGCATACTCGCATTGTCTGAAGAACTAAACACACTTCGGAGACAAACAATAGTTCAGAATGAATAAACGACTGTGAAATTTCTTGTCCTACGTTAAAACACCATCAACAACATGAAGATATTGGGGGGAAAAAGTAAAGTCAGCAGCAGCAGCAGCAGCACATCCCTCAAAAGGCGGCACCATCATATGCTGCAACATGGTAACCCTGTTACTAATACAGCTCTTTTTGCAGCTTCTAATTGTAAACCGTAACGGCGTTGAATGCGATTACGTAGATGTCCATAAAGATGACGATGAGAAGGTCGATGATTACGATTTCTTCGCGAACATAAATGGAAGGGGAGGGGGGAGAGGGAAGGGAAAGGAGAACTTGACCAAAACACCTTGGAAACCACAGCCTCTCTCCTTTTCCCCTTCGTCCCCCATCTCTCATCTTCTCTTCGTGTTCCCCCCCCCCCCCCAGCCCCACACCCCTTCCCCCCCTCCCCCCTGACATACACTCCCCATCCCCGCCCCTCTCGTCCCCCCGCCCTTCCGTCTGTAAGCCACTTAAGTGGCCGGTCACTGTAGGGGGTCCAACTCTGACCAGAGGGCAGAGGGGGCGGAGAGAGGGTGAAGAGGGAGGGAGGGCTGGCAGGAATGTTCCCAATTCATTACCCGTTCCCCGGGGAAGGGGGAGGGAGGGGAAGAAGAGCCAGACAGCTGCAGCAGCCCTGACAATGCAGCTTTGGGAGGTGATGGTGACCTTGTCTTCATCCCCCCCCCCCCCCAGCTCTTGTCTTCATCTTCCGCTCCCCACTCTCTGCCCTAGTAGTCTCAATGTAGCACACGCAAGCATGCACGCGAACGCTCTCTGCAAATAAAACGTCGTAAATACTGATCACTCGATAAAAGTCTGCAATTCTTTTTAACTCATCAACGTGTACAAGCTGTAACTCCTTTTTCATTTGGCGAATTACTATCATCATTATCATAGTTGTTGTTGTCATTGTTATTGTTGTTGTTGTTGCTGCTGCTGCTGCTGCTGCTACTACTACTACTACTACTACTACTACTACTACTACTACTACTATACTAGTAGTAGTAGTAGTAGTAGTAGCACTACTACTACTATAATGGTTATCATTATTAACATTGTTTTTATTACTTATATTACTGTTGAGTGTCATCATTATCACCATCACCATCATCATCATCATCATCACTGTTACTACTGATATTGTATAGGAAGTCGTTGAGCAGTGCATTAAGTTGATTAACCATACAGGTCCGATTTTTTTCCGTTTGAAAGCGAAGCTATCAGAATTCTATCAAACAAAAATCGCAACAGAAGGAATTTAAAAGTAACTCCATAATATGTTCAGTTTCGAACTAATCTCGTTGATTTTCTCAACTTTACTTCTTCCGAAAAATGAACTGCCTGAAATCAAAATCGTATTGTCTTCATGAAAACAGTTCGAAAACAAAACAACAAAACGTAACTGGATACTCATTATACACGCACACCTGCCTCGAAGAAATCAAGCCCCTGAATTAAGGGTCGTGGAGGATTTCTTTTAAAGTAATAATAAAATGAATTCCTCCCTCTCGGCCCTTCCGACTCAGCCTCTACAAAAACCTTCCTCCAGGGAAACTGGGAAGCGTGTCCCAGCCTCAGTCACATGCTTGTGCTGCCATGTCCACAGTCGATCAATGACTGCGCTCATTGCTATATGACTTCTTTTCCCTTTGAAACCACTTTTTAGTATTTGCATGGTCAACAGCCCTTTGCTGATGAGTCGTGAGTTTCATGCTAGGAAAGTATACACAGAGAGAGAGAGAGAGAGAGAGAGAGAGAGAGAGAAGAGGAGAGAGAGAGAGAAGAGAGAAGAAGAGAAGAAGAAGAAGAAGAAGAAGAAGAAAAATTTACACAAGGAGAAGAGAAAGAGCAATAGGAGAAAAAGAATAACAACAACAAAAACGAAAAGCAACTCGAGACGTTTGACGTCAGAACGCAATTAATCAACAAAAACAAAAACAAACTGAAGCCAGCTCAGCAGATTCAAATTCATCCAGATTAAATGTTTTCCCCCTTCGTGAGATCCAGCAATTCCATCATATTTATACCCAGTATTCACTGGGTTCACAATCATTATGCTGCAGATGTTCAAGGGATGGGGGGCGGGGAGAGGGGGGGGGAGAAACAAGAGGGCGTATAGGAGGGAGGGGGGGGGGTAGGAACGGGTCAAAGTCATGCAATGTCCTTATTTGTCCAACTAGTTTTTTTCGGGACGGACGTTAGTCGATATCCAAGAGAGAGAGAGAGGAGAGGAAGAGAGAGAGAGAGAGAGAGAGAGAGAGAGAGAGAGAGAGAGAGAGAGAGAGAGAGAGAGAGTAAAAGTAGTGTATGATGCGACTTATCGGAAAACTTGGTTTTCTGGATACATCCTACCTCACATAGCACGCTGCAAACAATTTGACAATCGAATGAAAATACACCCTGAAACAACGAAAGAAAGCAAATCTTGTCATATAGAATGTGTTTACCATCATTTTTCACCGTCGCTTCGACTAACGCGGATACCTATTGATTCTCCAATTCAAGGGAAGTTTTCACACGAAAGTGAAGGGTCAGTTTCACTGAAAAGCTGTCTATAAAGACATGCGTATCATGATCAGCAAACCGTTCAGGAATGGGAACGGTACCATTCCGGCATCTCAGACAGCGTTCTCAAACGGAAAGGATCTGGTTCTAGAGTGCATCGCCCCATTCCGATCATAATTTCCCCCCCCCCCCCTCTCTCTCTCTCTCTCTCTCTCTCTCTGTGTGTGTGTGTGTGTGTGTGTGTGTGTGTGTGTGTGTGTGTGTGTGTGTGTGTGTGTGTGTGCGCGTGCGTGCGTGCGTGTGTGTGTGTCTGGAGAGAGAGAGGGGGGGAGGCGGAGATGGGGGGGGGGGGGGTAGCACAGAGGGAGAAGGAAAGGGGGATAGGGGTAGAAGAAACGAGAAGGGAAGATTCTCATAAACATTTTCTGGTCCAGTTCAGAAGTTACCAGCGTGAGAGAAAGGGGCGGAGCGGACACGCCTGTAAAGCCGCAGTGACCATAGTAAATCTTGACCGCAGTCAACCTCTGAGCTGTCAGGGACCCCCCGACTCTCGCCCCCTTTTGCAAGCCGGGTAATGAGCTGCCAGAATCGGAAGACGCCTGTGAGTGAGAGTTCAAACCTTCACACGATCCGATTTGGGCCACCTTCAAAGACTGCAAAAGGTCAGGAAGATAAGCAGCAATGGGCGGCGCCAGGGGAGGGGCGGAGGTCCAAATATGTATTCGGTAGACAGGGGGCGGGGTGGGGATGGGGGGGGGGAGGGAGGGAGGATGAAAACGGAGAATCGTCAGTGGTGGAGCTGTGGAGGATGGGGCGTTGTCAAGTTGAAGAAAATGTCTGATGGAGGGAATGGGTGGGGGTGATGTATTAGAGAGAGAGTGAGAGAGAGAGAGAGAGAGAGAGAGAGAGAGAGAGACAGACAGACAGACAGACAGACAGGCAGGCAGCAGACAGACAGACAGACAGACAGGCAGGCAGACAGACAGACAGATTGACAGACAGGTAGACAGACATACAGACAGGCAGGCAGACAGACAGACAGGCAGACAGACAGAGAGAGACAGAGACAGACAGACAGACAGGGACAGAGAGAGACAAGGAGAGAGACACACACAGACAGATAGACAGACAGACGCTTTTTTGTTGTTGTTTGACAATGGTCTTATGCAGCCTTTATGTCAAGAGGGTGCGTTCGTATTTGCTGTGCCAAAAAATATGCAGGAATGAAAATAGGTAGAGCAAAAAACAATGAGAGGGAAAGTAAACAGAGACAGACAGACAGACAGACAGACAGACAGAAGAACACTGAGAGAAAGAGAGAGAGAGAGAGAGAGAGAGAGAGAGAGAGACAGAGACAGAGAGACAGAGACAGAGACAGAGACAAAGAGATTTATTGATCCGGCTATGGACCCACATCAACAGAGGTTGACATCTGTCAGAGATAATAATAATAATGGTTTCTTATATAGCGCCTAATCAAACGAATTTCTCTAAGCGCTTTACAAAATCATACTACATTCACCCTTCTCATATACAATAGTACACCTTACACCCAACTACAAATACTATTACTACAAAAACTAACAAATCCTATGAGTACGACATTCACTTATTTTCAAGTATCACTACAAAAACTAAATCCTATAACGCTCAATTATACAACAAATACATGTAATAGAGAACATACACATACACTACATTTGGAAAGGCCCAGACGGCTATGAGTTAGGTTGTACCCCCCCCCCCCCCCCCCCCCCCCCCCCCCCCCACAGCATTGACTGATTATGAGAAAATAGATGGGTTTTAAGTTTAGACTTGAAAGAAGAGATAGAATCTGAATGTCTGAGAGAGTCTGGCAGTCTGTTCCACGTCCTTGGAGCTTGAAAAGAGAAAGATCTTTCACCAGCAGTAGTTCTGAAGCGAGTCATTCGTAGAAAGCGGTCGTCAGTACAGGAGCGTAGTTGTCGAGAGGGAGTGTAGATTTTAAGGAGATCTGAGAGATAAGAAGGTCCATTTTCAAAGAGAGCAGAGAAAGTGAGAGTTGAGATTTTGTACTAGATACGGTTTGAGACAGATAGCCAGTGAAGAGAGTGAAGTAGAGGCGAAATGTGATCATATTTTCCTGCTCTACAGACGGCTCGGGCTGCATGATTTTGGATTCGCTGTAATCTTTCTATCAGGTATTTTGGAAGGCCGGCCAAAAGTGAGTTGCAGTAATCTATTCTAGATAAGACAAAAGCACAAATGAGAGTTTTTGTAGCATCTGTAGAGAGAAGGTGACGTACGGAGCTGATCCTTCTTAGTTCTAAGTAAGCAATCTTGCAAATATTTGAAACCTGTTTCTCAAAGGAGAGGGATTGGTCAAGAATGACCCCTAGACTGCGGACAGAGGTGGAGACAGAGACAGTACAGTCATTGATAGTGACAGCTGAAGGCAGAGAAGGCTGGTTAGGCTGTTTTGTCACGAACATGAGTTCCGTCTTGACGTCGTTTAGTTGTAGTTTGTTGGTTGTCATCCAGTCCTTCAGGTCTGCAATGCAGCCCCGCGTCCGAGAAATCAGTGAGTCAATTTCAGCAATGGGAGCCGACTGATGAAGCTGAGTATCGTCAGCAAAGCTCTCATGCGACATGGCGTGACCACTGATGACGTCAGACACAGGACCAGCATACAGCACAAAAAGGACTGGCCCCAGTACAGAACCCTGAAGCACACCGTACCTAAGAGGAGAACTGTCTGAGTATCTGCCCTGTACACACACTGTCTGAGTCCGTCCAGTCAAGTAAGAGATAATCCAGTCGAGAGCTGTGTCTTTGAATCCGAAGGAAGTTTGAAGCCGTGATAACAAAATATTATGGTCGATCGTGTCAAATGCTGCGGAGAGGTCTAACATCGCTAATAAGGAAACATTCCCATCGTCAAACCCGCAGAGGAGGTCATTGACTATACGGAGGAGTGCTGTCTCACAACTATGGCCTTGTATGTAAGCAGACTGATGAGGATTCAAAAGGTGATTCTTTTCGAGATGTTCTAGAATTTGTTCCAAAACAATCTTTTCCAATAATTTTGATAGAAACGACAAATTTGATACAGGCCGATAATTCTTTAAAACATTTTTATCTAAAAAAGGTTTCTTGATCAATGGACGTACCACTGCGGACCGGAAGATTTCAGGAACGTGACCAGAGGACAAAGAGGTATTGATAACATGAGTAAGAGATCCACCAAAAAATTAGCATGTTATCATTTCCATTATTTCTTTTACCTTTATCTTATTCAATCATTTCTATTCCCCCGTTTCCGATCTGAAAAAACTTTGTAAATACATGCAGCAGGTTTTTAATTGTTCAAATTCATCGCTGTTTGCGAGGAAAAGCGAAAGTGTGGAACGTGTCGGACAGCTGTCGTACTTTTTTGCAATGTCCTATTCTTCCTGACATCCTGGACAAGAAAGGGGAAAAACGAACCTCTGTTATTGTGCGGAATCTTCGGAATAGTCCATCCCATTTTCGTTAGCAAGCGTGTTCTCCGAAACGTGATCATCCGGTCTTTAAAAGCATGGCCCCTATTCTAACGCGAATCGAAAATGTTGTAATCCTGAGATGCTTCAACCGGTTCAGATATGGTGCAA
>CM065721.1:18244409-18251909 GCA_033310375.1 Conus canariensis
GAAAGGTAAAAGGCGTGCCCCTGTCATCCCCTTCCTGCCCCTCCCCCATCCATCATTCTGACTGATAGACTGCTCCCCCCGGCCGACCTCTGAGGACCATCAACCGTCAGCAGGGCCTTTGAAGTACTCACGTACCGCTAGTGCAGGTACACATCTCAACGTTAGTCCTACAGACGTAACTATGAAATAGCTGTGAAGACTTCCGTTTCTATGTTTGCTTTTTACGTTTCCCTCTTGTTCTTTCTTTTTTCTTCTTTCTTTCTTTCTTTCATTTTTTTTTAAAAACTAATGAGTATTCCTGTTACCTTTCAGCTTCTTTTTCCTCTTCCTTCTCCTCCTCCTCCCCCTCCTTCGTCTTCTTTTTCTTCTACTCCTCCTACTACCATTATTACTGCTACTGCTGCTGCTCCCGCTGCTGCTGCTACTACTACTACTATTACTACTGCTACTACTACTACTACTACTACTACTACTACTACTACTACTGCTGCTGCTGCTGCTGCTGCTTCTTCGTCGTCGTCTTCTTCTTCTCCTAATTATTCTTTTTCCTCTTCGTATAAATTGTATCACCACCACCCCCAACACATATAAACATATGTCTGGAAACTCTGCGCTGATAATCTCTCTCTCTCCTCTCTCTCTCTCTCTCTCTCTCTCTCTTAATCTTCACAGAGAGAGAGAGAGAGAGAGAGAGAGAGAGAGAGAGAGAGGAGAGAAGATAAATAGATGGTAAGGTAAGATAATGTTGGTTTTAGCCCAGCCTATCGAAAAGGGTCATATCAGTGCTGTCACCGCGTTGAAGTCAATTCACAAGTCATGAAAAAAAAAAAAAACCTCATTCACACACCCCTTTCAAATACGCATTCTAAAAACACACCGGAAATTTTGTAATAAAATCTTTCTTCTGTAAGTCTTACATCAGATGAAAAATGTTAATCTCTTTCAGAAATTCAAAGATCACATCAAGTGTGACATCTCTGAACAAGATTTTCATGGAGTCTGTTGTAAACTGTTTATGTCTCATATCAGACAGACAGACAGACAGACAGACAGACAAAAGATAGGCAGACACACAAATAGATAGATAGAAGACAGATAGATAGATGGAAGGATAGACGCGTGGATGGATGTGTGGAAGGATGGATGGATACAGATAGATAGACAGATCGTCCGCTTTGAAGCGCGCGCGCGCGTATGTGTGTGTGGTGCCTGTTGAAGTGTTCTGATCCTACATACGCAGGACATCACCTTCTAGGCCTCCCACTGACAATAATTGCTTAGTCGTGGAGCCGGCGTGAGTGAGAGCTCTCCCTCCAGAGAGCGTCACCACGTCCGTCCAACGATGATCCCCATGAATTAGTAGATAGCGGTGACTCAGACAGAACTTGGGGCATAGATGTGGGGTGTAATCTGAACTGAGTTCGCCATGAAAGCAGGGCAAGGAGGGCCACAGAATTTGAACGTTTTTTTCTCTGAATGCTGATCAATGAGGATGATGTTGATGATGCTACAAATTTCCATTCTGGTCTGAGACTGCATGAAAGGGCTGTTCTCTACGCTCACTTTCACAATACATCCCGGCGTCAACCAGACCCGAGAGATACAGACACCTGCAGTGTTGGTCAGAAAATTTGAGCAACACTTTCAGAGACGCGTCAAGTGGATGGAGCTCAACTGTGTGGTCCCAGTCCCCAATGGAGCCAATAGCAAACTCTTCTTCCTCTTCTTCTACTACTACTACTACTACTACTACTACTACTACTACTACTTTGTCCTTCTCCTCCTCCTCCTCTTCTTTTTTCCTTTTTTTTTATTGTTCTTTTCCCTTTTTTTTCTTTCTTTTCCTCCAATAACATAATAACGCAGACAGAAAGAAAGAACCCCCCCCCCCAAAAAAAAAAAAAAAAAAAAAAAAACTGGGGGGGGGGGGGGGGGACACTCACAAATGTAATTATATCAAATTAGAACAAGCACTTCACTTACAAAAAAAAAGTAATGAAGCACCAGTTGATTAATAATGTCTCAATCGTCAAATGAAAAGAATGAAAACGAGCAGAATGAATTAAGTGACATTGTTTTTTTATTTCTTTTATTTAGATTAATCAGATTTGGCGATACAATCTAAATTAATTCAGAGAGAGAGAGGGCGGGTGGTGAGGAGGGGCTAGTGGAAGAAGAGAGTGGGAGAGTGGGGAAGAGAGAGAGAGAGAGAGAGAGAGAGAGAGAGAGAGAAGAGAGAGAGAGAGAGAGAGAGAGAGAGAGAGAGAGTTCATCAGAGGCATCAACAGCAGATTTCGTTTTTTGATTCTTCTCTTTGCTGTCTCGCTTCTCTTGTTACTTTCCTGATATTCAGCGCGCGCGCGCACACACACACACACACACACACACACACACACACACAGAGGCGCGCGCGCGTTTCCTCCTCACCACCCCTCCCCCTCCCTCTCTCCCTCTCCACCTACCGATGTAGTCGTTGGCAGGCAGAAAATCAGGTAGGGATGGTGGGGGATGAAGGGGACGGAGGGAGACGGAATAAATGCTATTGCCTAATCATGGCACCCTGTGCCCCTTTGGCTGGTGTGTGTCGCGCACGCATCAGGCAGTTTAACACACACCACGCACGCACCGCGCCCCACACCCCCCACACCCACGCACACCCCCCCACCGCACGCCCACATTTACCACGCACACACGCACGCCGCGCGCGCACACACACACACACACACACCACACCCACCACGCACGCCGAACATACACCAACACCACGACGCCGCCCGCAACAACACACCACAACGACACACACACACACCACATATACACACGTACGCGCGCACAAAGAGAGAGAGAGAGAGAGAGAGCACACACACACACACACACACACACACACACACACACACACACAGAGGCGCGCCTGCAAACACACACACACACACACACACACACACACACACACACACACACACACAGAGGCGCGCCTGCAAACACACACACACACACACACACACACACACACACACACACACACACACACACACACACACAGTGAAAGGCGAGGGAAGACGAAGAAAACGATGGGCTTTGAATTTCTCACCAGAAATCAATACAAACTAGGGATGTTGGGGGGGGGGGGGGGGGGGGGGGAAAGACAAACAGAGAGAAAGAAGAAGAGGCGGACAGGAGCATAAACAGACAGACCTAGAGAAAGAAAACTACGAACTAGAGAAAAAAAAAGGAAGGTACACTATACGCATGCTGTTAAAAAAAAAAAAAATTACAAAGAAAAAAGAAAGGATTGAGCAAAATTGCTCGGAATGTCTGCAACGAACAAGTTGAACAGGGGAGCTGGGGGCGGGCGGGAGAAATGAGAGGCGAGGGGGGTAGGGGTATAAGGGGGTGCGTAGGGATGGGGATGGGGTGGTGTGGAGGGGGGGGGGGCGGGGGGGGAGGGGGAGACCCAACTGCCGTCTGTTTCCTGGAACAAGGGGCTTGTGTGGGAAATGTCAAAGGGAGACAATTCCGTGGGTGTCAGCAGTGGAAGTTGTGATGGTGAGGGTGGTCTTTCTCGCTAAAGAACGTTTTGCATTAAAAAGACATAGAGACTTTTTTTTTTCTTTTTAAATTGGGGTGTGAGATATATGGGGATATTTGTCTTATTCAAGTAGGTGGTTGTTTGGGAAATGTCCCCTACCCTGTCCTGTGTGTGTGTGTGTGTGTGTGCGTGCGTGGCGTGCGTGCGTGCGTGCGTGCGTGCGTGCGTGCGTGCGTGCGCGCGCGCGCGCGCGCGCGCGTGTGTGTGTGTGTGTGTGTGTGTGTGGCGCGTTTGTGTATGTGTGTGTATATGTTTTGCTACATGTCTGCGACTATTTGTAAGAAAAAAGCAACCCTTTCCTCGTGAATTCAGTCGTCTGAATGTGGACCATTTTGTGAAGGCACAGGCCATTCGGACTAAACACGTTTTTCCTTTCCCAGTTCGCCATTATGATAGTCGTTGTCTGGCGGATTCACGCTTCAAAGTGTCTCGCACACTTAGAGAGGTTGGTGCAATTCCGCAGACTCGACGCCGAACTGTTCAAGGGGTGGTGGTGGTCAGAGGTAGCGGTGTGTGTGTGTGTGTGTGGTGTGTTGTGTGTGTGTGTGTGTGTGTGTGTGTGTGTGTGTGTGTGCGTGCGCATGCGTGCATGCGTGCGTGCTGGTGTGTTGTGTGTGTGTGTGTGTGTGTGTGTGTGCGTGCGCATGCGTGCATGCGTGCGTGCTGGTGTGTGTGTGTGTGTGTGTGTGTGTGTGTGTGTGTGTGTGTGTGTGTGTGTGTGTGTGTGTGTGTTCTCCCACGCCCTTTTCTTTTCTCTCCTGTACTGACGAACATTGGCATGCGGAGTTCATTATTCTGGCTTTTGATTCAAAACGTCTGGGTGTATTCGTGCACCAAGGTGGTGGTTGGTGGTGGTTGCGGTTGTTGGATTATGCATCTACCTGTGTGTGGAATCTCTCAGCTACACATAAACGACAGCTTCCCCTGTCTGGTCTGTTCCGACACCTGCTACTCACAAGAAACGTGGCGATTCGTCAGCTAGATCCACTTTCATGTTGTGACCAACCCCTCCTGACAGAAGGCGATGTCTTCGTCTCCGTCTATCGGCTGTTGGTCTGTCAGCATTGTTACAGAAAAAACTACTGTATGGATTTTCACGAAACTTGGCTTTAGGTAGAACATGAAGCAAGGATGAAATCACGTGATTTTGGTGCGGATCTGTGCTGCAGATCCGGGTCAAGGAGCGGATCCGGAATTCACTCAATCTTTGTGGAGGTCTGCGCTTTCCGGGGTGTCCTAGAACTTCTGGATGCGTCAGTGTTCTGAGAGAAAAAAAAAGTCTCCTGGTGCTTCTGTCTTTGCTCTGTCTTGCTTCATCCCTCATTTCATCAGCCATTCATTAACGGTCCTTGGAAAATTGTCTGGCGAACACTGTTACCTTCCTATTTCTGAACTGGCGACCTACGTTAATCCCTCGCTTCGTCGGTGGTCGTAATAACACCAAGCCACCCCCAACCCCGCTAGATAAAATATCTTTGTCTGCAGATGTATTCATCAAAATAATTCCAAACAGCACTGTCAATTGTAGTATTATGATTCTCAAGCTGAAAAGATCGAGACCAGTTCACCACCATGTCATCCGTAATCAAGAATTTGAACTCCAAAAATTAGCCGCGATATCGCCTCTCCATTATATCAGGAGAGACAACAAAAACAACAAATAAGCAAAACAAAACAAAAAAGGGCGGGGGGGGGGGGATCTGTATTTAAAATGAAATCAAGGAAGACCCCACTTTATTGGTATCACACTCTGTTACTCCCTCCCACCCCTCCTGCCTAATTCATCTCTTAATGAAATGGAAACCTCAGAGATCCGTCTTTTCTACATTCTCCCAAACTATCAAACATATCAACGAAAGCAATGTGTAGGATCGAAAAATTCGCACCAGCATCGAAAATCAATGAACGTGAGCTTCAGAATTTGGTTTTTCTCCAACAGCTTATTGAAATCATTGAGTTGAAGGTTCTTTTAGTTCATGCATTAATTTTTTTTAACCCAACTTCGTTCATGTCCAAACGGAAAAAAATGGTCCAGTTTAGGCCTAATCACGAAAGGAAACGATCGTTAGGGGGAAAAAACATTTATGTTCCATTAATGTCTCTCCATTGTACTGCTAACGGCCGAACCTTTCGCACCCTGAACTTCAGAAGACACGAAGATGGAGGCAGAGCAGTCAGCTCTTCTCCGTACAGACGTGGATATCCCGTCCCTCCTCTGACAGTCACAGCTAGTCTCTGTCTGTCTGTCTGTCTGTCTGTCTGTCTGTCTGTCTGTCTCTCTCTGTCTGTCTGTCTGTCTGTCTGTCTCTCTGTCTCTGTCTCTCTCTCTCTGCTACCGTTTAAAATCAACGTGTAAACGTCTTTTTTTCACCCAAAGCTATCCATTACATATTTCGGTCGATGTTTGCTTATTTTTTTTATGCGAGCGCGCGCGCGCGCGCGCGCGCGTGTGTGTGTATGTGTGTGTGTGTGTGTGTGTGTGTGTGTGTGTGTGTGAGCTCTGTCTCTGTCTTTCCGTTCGTCTGTATACCTGTCTTCCTACTCCCTCCTCCACCACCACCCACCCAACTCTCTCTCTCTCTCTCTCTCTCTCTCTCTCTCTCTCTTTCTTTCTTTCTTTCTCGCGCGCGCGCCCGCCTTGTACTTATGTGTGTGTTGGTGCGGGCGAGGGTGGACTTGGAAAGAAGCTTCAACGTGAGCGAATCTAGGATTCGTTTGATCATGGCAGAGGACTGCGTTTTCCCGAGTACCATTCTACTGGATGTGTGTGTGTGTGTGTGTGTGTGTGTGTGTGTGTGTGTGTGTGTGTGTGTGTGTGTGTGTGTTCTTTTCGCCAGTTGCTATTTTTTTCCATATTGAGCGAGGGGTGCATGTTTGAAAGGCATGAACTTTCTCCTTACCTTTGATTGAAAAGAATATCATCATCATCATTATCATCATCATCTCTCTCTGTCTGTCTGTCTGTCTCCCTCTCTCTCTCTCTCTCTCTCTCTCTCTCCCCCCCCCCCCCCTCCCCTCCCACCCCCATGGCGTGTGTAGATAGATACAAGCTCGCTCTTCGAAGGTCTGCTCAGTCTATGACCTTCACAGCCGTCTTTTCAAGCTACAACACTTCTTCCCTCTTCCCCACCCCCACCCTTTCCTCATCCTCCCCCCCCCCCCCCCCCCCCCAATCCTGGCAGAGAGGCTGGAAGAAAGTGTGTGTGGTTTTGTTTGTTTGTTTGTTTGTGTTTTTCACCGTCTTTGCTTCTGTGCGGGGAAGAGAAGGACGAAAGGGGGCGTTGCTCTGAGCGCCGATAAAACGAACCGCTGTCTCTCTGCTCAGGGGTAGAGTGGGGGTGGGGGGTGGGTGGGAGTGGAGGAGGGTGGTCACTGAGGGTGGTGATGGCACTACACGTCTTTTTGTTTTCTGTGTGCTCCGTGCTCATTTGCTCTGTGCTTGTTTTTTTTTTGTTTTTTGTTTTTCCTCCGCGTAATGGTCCCCGTTGGTTGCAATCTTTGTGTGATCTTTCACAGGAGTAAGTCGTTACCACAGAAAGCAACATTGCTCGTTCTGTTGCCTCCAAGTCCCGTCTCCTTCCTTTCACCCCATCTCTCTCTCTCTCTCTCCTCTCTCTCTCTCTCTCTCTCTCTCTCTCTCTCTCTCTCTCTGTGTGTGTGTGAAAACAATAGACCCACCATTTGTCAATTCTCCTACTGAGCGCAATTTAAATACACTGCCTAAAAACACACTCCATTCAAGAATACCTCTCTCTCTCTCCTCTCTCTCTCTCTCTCTCTCTCTCTCTCTCTTCTCTCTCTCTCTCTGTGAAAACAATAGACCCACCATTTGTCAATTCTCCTACTGAGCGCAATTTAAATACACTGCCTAAAAACACACTCCATTCAAGAATACCCTCCTCTCTCTCCTC
>CM065721.1:18261909-18274409 GCA_033310375.1 Conus canariensis
CCTGCCAGAGGGGATACAAGAGCGGTTTCATTCTCCTTGCCCTCACTTAACGAAGAGGAGTCTATCGACCCCGAAGAAACCCGAAGATGGTGGGGGAGAGGACAGGAAATGGGGAGGGCCAGGCTGGGTTTTCTGCCCCTGCCATCAAACAACAGCGACGTGACAATGCGCCATCTTCTTCCGCTCAAACAAATCCGACGTTCTCGCGGCATCCTCACGCCATCCACCGCCACCCAAATACGGGCAGAAAATCGACACCGGCTCACCGCGCACTCTTTTCTGGCCCCCCTGCTCTGCCCATCACACCATCGATCTTTCCCAGTTTGGAAACTTGGCAAGGGAGCAGTGCCCTGCGGGGCTCTGTAAATGACAGGCAAAGTCTGCAGCGGAAGGTGGAAGAGGAGGTGGACGGTGTCGGTGAGGGTGACCTCCTGACACTGCTCGAGTCCAGTCTGAACAAGTCTGCCGCTACTCGAGTTGAAAGACTGAAGTCAGAGGTGTCCAGAAACTCAGCCTCTCCTGTCAGTGGTTCGAGATCAGCATTATTTCCAACTTTTCACCCCAGTCGCACACGCCAGAACCCAGACACCCCTTCCGAAAAAAGTGGTCAACCTCGAGACAGTGGAATGATCCCAGCGGGAGAGTCGATCACCAACTCCGCAGGGGTGCCAGGAGTAACATCTGCGGAAAGCAAACGAGGATCAGCCTCGAAGGGTGGTCAGTGGGAGGTCAAGGTCACTGGCCACTCTTCCCCTCTCCATGGTCAGTCCCGTTCACTCATCCCGCTACCATCACCTTCCCCGGCAAACATCTTTCTGTCCCAAAGTGTCAACGTCATCGATTTCTCTGTGGAGAGTGGGACGAGGAGGGGGGCGGATAGGAGAGGAAGAGTGAGAAGAGACATTCAGAATTATGGCGATGGGGAAGGGGGTGGTGCTAACATCACTGCTGACATGAATGGAGTGGGTGCCAATGGCAGTGTAGCCGGTATGAGTGACACTGTTGATACCGGCAATGCCACTGACGGTGACCTTAATCATACAAGCAGTGCAGAAAACGTCAACGTAATGTCGTCTGTGTCATCCGACACAAATTCCACTGTAACAGCATCTGGTGTGTGGTCATCTGTGACAACTGGCGTCATTTCGGGTGATGGTACCTTAGTGCTGACAGCTGCGAACGGATTTCATCAACCATCCTCATCAGCATCATCAGTATCTTCATCGACGCCAACATCTTCAACGACCGCCCAAGTTACGTCATCAAACGTTTCCTCTAATGACGGTTCATCAACGAATATGCTGCTTTCAAGCTCTTCAGGGTCTTCCATAATACCACCTGCTCAGACCATGGAAACGTCTTCCACAGGTTCAAGGTCTGTCATCACAGCCACCACAACGAAAGCGTCCGTCGCTCAGACAGTGTCCGTGTCCACACAACCCGTGCCTTCCGACGTGACCTCAAGTGGCGCAAACGACAGCCAGCCAATCACCAAAGCGGACGGCATGACGTCACTACACTCAAAATTCGGGTCTTCGTCCACCGCGGGAGTGAACGAGGTGTCTCCTACGAGAACGTCGCGCAGAACGGCCAGATCCACCCAAACCTCCTCATCCAGCACCCCGACGTCACCACCACCAACCCCTTCAACGGATTCCGCCGTCACTACCCCACCACCACCACCACCACGACGTCAACATCCTCAGATCTGCCCGCAGGGTCCACTCCCTCGGCGGAACCTGCCTCCTCAACGTCCCCCACGGACCCCACCTCCGGGCTTCCTCGCCGTCAAGCGACCCTGCCCCCAGCTCGGAGCCGTCCAGCACGGAGTTGACCCCGAAGGACGTGTTCGGGGACCTGTGGACGGCTGACCCTGAGCCTGTCCCCGAGGGAGGCAGCTCCTATCCCGAGCCTGGGGACGGGGCAGGGGATAACGAGACAATGGAGGGGGAGGAGGAGCCCGTGTCAGAGCCCGGACCTGACTGGGACAATGCCAAGGTGAGTGGTGGTGGTGGTGGATGGTGGGTGGTGGTGGTGGTGGTGGACTGTAGTTAGGTAGGGCCTCAGTGGGACTAAGATGGGTGGTGGTGGTGGTGGTGGTAGTTTTGGTGCGAAGTTAAATCATACAATAGATGATTACGCCACTATATGAATGAATAAGAGAGAGAGAGAGAGAGAGAGAGAGAGAGAGAGAGAGAGAGAGAGAGAGAGAGAGAGGAGAGACGGAGACGGAGAGACATAGAGACACAGAGAGAGAGACAGAGAGAGCGAGAGACAGACTGACAGACAGACTGACAGACAGACAGACAGACAGAGAGAGAGAGAGAGAGAGAGAGAGAGAGAGAGAGAGAGAGAGAGAGAAACAGACGGAGACAGACAGACAGAGATTAATTATCTTTCACCCTACCGAAGCTGGTAATGCAACCATGCACACAGCACAACAAACACGCAAAACATCATCTTCCTCCTACACGTAGTACTAACAACAACAAACAGCAACCGCAACCGCAGAAATTCGACAACGACGATGGACAATGCTACCACTAACGATGATGACGAAGATGTTAATGATACCCCCCCCCTCCCCCACTCTCCCACCCCCAGATGGTGTGGCAAGGAGCGTGGGAGGTGCACCTGTACGTCTTCGCCTGTCTGTTCGCCTGCCTGGGGGTGTACACTCTCGTGTCCGTGCTCCGCCTGTGGAGGATCCACCGGCTGCTGTCCCGCCGCTACTTCGTCTCCCTCAACCTGCTCATGCTGCTGCTCTGCCTGTCGCGCGCCGTCTACCTGTCCGTGGACGGCTACAACTCCAAGGGCACCTTCCACCCCAGCGTCGACTACTTCTTCTACTCCATCTCCTTCCCCTGCCTGACGTCCGCCTTCAGCATTCAGCTCTACGCCCTGCTGCAGGCCACCAAGATGCAGTTCCTGCCGCCCACCATTCAGAAGGTCAGCCCGCTGGGTTTTTTTGTTTTATTTTTTTTTTCTTTGTTTTTTTTGTGTCTGAAATTGTCTCCCTTTGTTGGCCTGTCCCTCTCTGCCAGTGCTGTCTGTCTGCAGCTGCATGATTCTCTGAAGGTGAGCAGTTAAACGTCCCAGAGAGAAATGGCCATACGGAGGGTGAACTGTTCGAGGTACTGTGTCAATGTCACAGCATTGTGGAAGTCTGTGCCCGTCCTTCTCTTTCTGCTGCCTCAACTCTCCCTGATATGAATCAGACGCTCGTTTACTGCTGGGTGGACAGGGGGTGGAGGGTGGATGGGGAGGGGTGGGGGGTGGGGGTTAAGCCAAAATATCGGACTTTACGACTACCTTGAACTCCTGGCCGTCAGCTCCGCTGGCAAGCGCTCTGACCATTTGACAGGGGGTGCCCTTGGTGAAATAGTCCCTGTATCTTTCAACTTCCTCTGGATTTTCACGCTGCCACTGCCGTGCCCCAATGACCTTAGTTTGTCTGCCTGTCTGTCTGTTTGCCTGTTTGTTTGTCTGGCTGTCTCTCTTTAAGATTTTGCACAAACTTTCTGAATCCGTTTTAATCGAACTTCGCCAAAAGATGGAATGAAGGCCAAGAATGAGCACGTTAAATACTGAAGCGATTCCAAGATCATTGAGTTGTGTTATCACAAACTGTATGACGTAAAAAAAAAACAACAAAAAAAACTACTGAACTTCTTTGTAACTAATTTTGGTGGAAAAATTGGATTTTGCCCAACGGCGAATCACCATGAAATTTTGGAGTGAATCTGTGGCGCCGATCCCAATCAAAAAAAAAAAAAAAAAAAAAAAAAAGGGGGGGGGGGGGAGGGGGGGTCGAGAGTTCGTTCACATTATTGACAAGATGATTATAAAGTTTCCACTTGAACTTGATCGCTGTGGCATTACCGGTGCTTTAACAACTGATGGCTTTCTACGAAATAAATGTATGCTGAGGACTTTCTCGTAGTATGATCAACGTTGACACTTTATGCTTTCCATGTCCTATCAAAACAAACACACAACCAAACAAACAAAAGAAGAAGAAGAAGAACTAGCTATTACTTTCCCTGTGCTCTCTCGAGTGCCCATCTAACAACGATAGTTTTTAGCGCTATCGTTTACAGCCCCCCCCCCCCCTCCTTTTCCCCTCCTCTCTTCTCTCTCTCTCTCTCTCTCTCTCTCTCTCTCTCTCTCTTCTGTCTCGTTGTCTGTCTGTATGTATGTCTCTCTTCTCTCTCTCTCTCTCTCTCTCTCTCTCTCTCTTCTGTCTCTGTTCTGTCTGTCTGTCTGTCTCTCTCTCTCTCGTCTGCTTCTCTCTTCTCTGTCTCTGTCTCTCTTCTCTTCTCTCTCTCTCTCTCTGTCTCTGTCTGTCTGTCTGTCTGTCTGTCTGTCTTCTGTCTGTCTGTCTGTCTCTCTCTCTCTCTCTCTCTCTCTCTCTCTCTCTCTCTCTCTCTCTCTCTCTCTAAATGCTTCCTCATTCACCCCGACTCCCTTTCCGTTGTGGAGGCTACAGCTGTCCATAACCTCAGGCACCCTCAACTTCCGAATTTGTTTGCACTGTATACTTCTCTGACATCTGACGTTTACAACATAGTCGTTGCTTGCGTGCCTGGTCGCTTTGGCATACGAAGCAACGAGATGGTTCGTCCACTTGCCAAGAGTGCTAGAAATACAGAGTTGACCAGATCCTCTGTTCTTTACATCGATTTGAAACCTGAAGCTCCGACTTACGTCGAAGACCTCTGGCTGGAGGAATGGAACTCGCAGGAGGACAACAAACTCTTTCAAACCCGTCCGAACCTAGAAGAGTTTTACAATGTGCCAGTGGTAAAGGAGCTGTAAAGGAGAAAGCATTTTGTGCTGATTGCATACAGGCCGTTTCTTTCACACTCACTCGTATAGATTTCATAAAAGGTGAAGAAGCTCCATGGTGCATTTCATATGGTGTATCGATCACTATAAGACTGATAAAAGTTTTGGGACTTACGTAATGTCAAACATAACCACTCTACAGCAGACGCCATGAAAATCTTGTTCAGAGATGTCCCGCCCTGTTTGATTTTTGAGTTCCTGAAAGAGATTAATATTTTTCACCTGATCTAAGAATAATACGGAATACAGATTTTTTTTTTTTTTTTTTTTTTTTTTTTTTAGCAATTTCATTGCGTTTTTAGAAAATTTGTTTTAATGAGTTTTGTGTGTGGTGGTGGTGGTGGTGGTGGTGGTGGTGGTGGTGGTGGTGGTGTGTGTGTGTGTGTGTGTGTGTGTGTGTGTGTGTGTGTGTGTGTGTGTGTGTGTGAACATCTGTGTTGAAAACGACAGTGACCAGTTGACAGCCGTGATATAGAGATAGCCCTAGGTGGTTCGGTTGGGCTATGAACAACATGAACTGAATCTCCCTCTGTTTGCCTTTCTCTGGTGAAAAAAAAAAAGCGTATAAGAAGAGCAGGGGGGAGAGAAGAGAGAAGACAGACATACAGAAAGAGACAGACAGACAGAAATGGGAGGGATGGTGGGGAGGAGGGAGGACGCGTAGTGGGGGAGCAGACAGATTTAACACCGACGTGAGAAGGCACCAATTTCGTACGCCATGCAAGGGAGAAAAGCCATGTTCAGAAAAAGGAATGATTGATCCGATTACTTAGTTCTCTCCCTTCCCTAATCCCGCGGCGGCATTGACAAGAACGTACCCCCCGGTGGCGAGAACCAACGAAGTTTGCCTCCGCAATATCCGAATTGGATTTAGAGAATCCATCTTGATCGCTGACAACTGATTGCAGCGAGAGTGATCCGATTGTTCGCGCTCAGCTCCCCCTTTCCACCCCCGCCGCCTTCTACTCTCTCTCTCTCTCTTCTACACCTCCCTCAAATGGTATTTTCGCAGCGGGACTCGGCTGGCCCTATTTGAAGAACGAACTGCTGTTCAGTGGTTACATGCCGTCAGTTTGATGATAGCACTGGCCATGGTTGTCACACTACAACATGTATTGCACAACAACAGCTCTGCTGCTACCACTACTACTACCACTACCACCGCTGCTGCTGGCTGCTGCTTGCCATTTGTATGCCAGCTCTACTTGTTTGTTTCTTGTAATCATTTGATCAAACTAGTTGGGATTACACATCTTAGGGGATCCAAGCGATTGCTTCTTCATGCAGTTCACAGCCAGTATCAGCACCGGTGAAAGTGACAATGTTTGGTTAGATCTCTCTCTCTCTCTCTCTCTCTCTCTCTCTCTCTCGAGAGAGAGAGAGAGAGAGAGAGAGAGAGAGAGAGAGAGAATCTTTATAATCTTTATTACCCTTGGAAATAAAGATTATAAAGATTCTCTCTCTCTCTCTCTCTCTCTCTCTCTCTCTCTCTCTCTCTCTCTCTCTCTCTCTCTCTCTCTCTTCATCAGTGCCCATAGTGCCGCCTGTTCAGACCGTTGACACATTTTTAGTTTGCAATGTATCGTTTTGAACCCGCAAGCACAGTCGCTCTATCTTCCATACATTCCTTTTCTATTGATCATTCTTCACATGCCCCTTTCTTCCTATCCTCTCATTCTGCTCTCCGTGGGCTGTCTGTGCAAGCCGTTGGACTGTGGGGTTCTCCCCACCACAGAGCTGTAAGCGGCATGTCTCTGTCGGATGCCAAGGGCGGACGGACGCAACCAGGCCAAGGTATGCTGACGAATGTTTCACAGCGGACGAAAGTTAGCTCTGGACAGGCGTCACATAGGGCTCTGATTAAAACACAGAATATGGATGGTTCCTATAATTATGATAAATGATCATCATCTTACTCACATACTCCCCCCCCCCCCTTCACTCCCTGTCTCCCCCACCCCTTACCCTCCCACTCCTCCTTCCTCTTTTTCTTCTTTACTTGTTCGGACGTTGTGCTGATGATGTGCGATGATCATGGTTCCACCCCACCCACCCCTCCACACACCCCCTCTCTCCACCTCCCTTCCTCCATTCCTGTTTGAAGTATTCTGTTCCTGCCTCTCTTTTCCCATCTCGCGCCTACTGCTTCTCGTCGTCAAGTTCTTAAGGGCCATTCCATTTCTCGTTAATCCAGTCCTCATTCCCCGCGTTTTTTTGTTTTTTTAAATCTACAGATGAGCCTGCTGGTGACGATGGTGGTCTTCCATTTCGTCATCTCGCTGGTGACTGACGTCATCGTGGGCATGTACGCCGGCATGCAGATCATGCTGTTCGTCTGCCAGCTGTTCTACATCCTGTGGGGCCTCTTCCTCTTCTTCGGCTACGCGTACATCTTCCGCCGCCTCTACCTGCACGCCGTCAAGCGGCAGAAGAACGTCATGGTGCACCACCAGCATCAGCTCAACGGCAGTGGAGGTGGGGGCGGGGCGGGGTCTGCCTACAACGTCAGCAGTTCCAGTGCCGGGGGGCTGGTGAAGCCCAAGTCCAAGTTCACCCTGTCCGTGGCCGTCAAGGTGAGCAGACACGGGGAGGTCTGTTGGGGGGGGGGGGGGGGGGAGGGTAGGAAGGGGCTTGGGGATTGGGAGAGGAGGGGGACGGAACGGCTAGAGAGAGAGAATGAGTGACATCGAGAGAGAGGGGGGGGGGAAAGAGGGGAAGAGAGGAGAGAGAGAGAGAGGAGGGAGAGGAGAGAGAGAGAGAGAGATCGGGGAAGGAGGGGAGAGAGGGGGGGAGACAGAGAGAGAAGATGGAGGGAAGGAGCGAGAACACGCACGGAGGGAGGGAGGCATAGAGGGAGAGAAGCGAGGGAATGAAGGGAGAGAGAGAGAGAGAGAGGAGAGAGAGAGAGAGAGAGAGGAGAGAGACGAAGGAGGTGGTGAGAGAAGGAGGCTGGGAGGGAGGGAGGAGGTGCGAAGATGCAACAGAGAAGAAACGAGAGTAATCAATACAGTCGGCTAGACAGACAGACAGACACACGGTGGACGCCTTGAGAAAACACACGGAACGAGAGAGAGAGAGAGAGAGAGAGAGAGAAGGAGAGAGAGAGAGAGAGAGAGAGAGCAGGACAGACAGACAGACAGACAGACAGACAGAAAAGAGGGAGAGAGAGAGAGCTTCTCTCAGTTCAGGTCAGACACACGCCACCCTCCCTCCTCCTCCCTCCCCTAACGCCTGTCTAACCCCGCAGGTGACCTTCTCCACGGCGATCCTGGGCCTGGTGACGGTGGGGCTGGAGGTGTACGGAGTGGTGGGGGTGTACAAGAACTTCTCGGACGAGCGGCCCCAGCCCTGGCCCTGGTACGTCTACCACACGGTGCTGCGCCTGGTGGAGTTCCTCATGTGTGCCACCATGAGCTATGTCGCCTCCCAGCCCTTCAGGTCAGTGCCGGTCATGCCCTGGTGGTCGTCGTTGTCGTTTTGATGTGGTTGCCGTTGTTGCTGGGTTGTGGTGGTGGTGCCGGTGATGTTATTGTTGTTTAGATAGACAGACAGATACATACATACATACATCATACATACACAGACAGACAGACAGACAGATAGATAGATAGATAGACAGACAGACAGACAGACAGAAGACAGACAGATAAGTAAACAAGTGTACTATATGAATATATTTGTCTTTCTCTAGTGTATATGAAACTCCACATTCTTTTCCAATTTGCTCTTTCCATCAGTTAGCCAGCTTACACCTTTCCATGTGCCAGCTCTTTATATACCCACACTGGCCAGACTGCTCGGACGTCAAACAATTGCATCGTTTGTCCACCTCCTTCACTTGTGATGAAGATTGAAAAAAAAACGTATTGTGGGATTCGAACCAGGAACCTTCAGCATGTCATTTCGCGCATTCTAACTCCTCGAACCACTGTATTGCTTTCGTTTCTAAAATGGAGGTCAGCAGGACGCGGACAATGAAGGTTACGCGCTGCACCCGCAATATGCCATGTCAGATGTTTTAATCGTTCTCTTGCGAAAATACAGACGAGCTTGGAACTGCCCGGTATTGACATTTGGCGTGCAGATACAAAAGAATGTTAACTGAAATTCCGAGATGTGAACGTTCAGTCGTTTTTCACGAACATGAATCTGATGACCCAGATACACACAGAGAGATGTTTTCTTTATTTGTAACATAACGTGTAGCGATTTATTATATACATGATATATATATATATATATATATATATAAAATAAACTAATAAATTCCAAGGATAAGTAACGAGCACCATTCCAGCAACTTACAGAGCACCTAATATATATAATAAACTAATAAATTCCAAGGATAAGTAACGAGCACCATTCCAGCAACTTACAGAGCAGCTTGGTGTTGCAGTGACTGCAAGAAATATTCGATTATAAACAAAGCTTGCTCTTATGTCTTAGATTGAAGAAAATGCTTATTTCCCCCTATTTCTTCAATCTAAGACATAAGAGCAAGTTTTGTTCATAATTGAATATATATATATATACATATGTATGTATGTATATATATATATATATATATAGTCTTGTCTGTGGAAGCTTTCAGGGTCGAAACACGTTGCTTCCATGCTGTGACGTGTTCTTCTTGCGGTCTTGTAACTCTACATGTATTCCCTCATTCCTTTAACATCAAGAATGTTTCTGTGACGACGCCATTGTCCATGACGAAGATCACGGAGACTGTCCATGCTGCTCTGTCTTCAGGTACCGGCAGGGCCGTCAGACGTGCTGCTGCCCCGTGCTGTGCGCGCCATGTGCCGAGATCTTCTGCTGTGGGGCAGACGTCAACCGTTCCGACGTGCAGGCCGCCTGGTCCGAACTGGACCAGCACCAGCTCAGGGCCTCGTTGGACCGCGGTCCGCCTCACCACCTCAGCCCGGACCTGGACCGCTATCCCGGCAACGGGCTGGGACACAGAGGCAGCAAGAGCAGTCAGCGAGGAGGCGGGGGAGATCTCACAGTGACCGCCAAGGCCAGGATCTACTTCAGCGACCAGGACGACGTCAGGCCCATCGTGACGTCACAGCCAGGGTCCCGTCCGACCTCAGCAACGTCCGAGACGCTGGAGAACAGGACCCTGAGCACGAGGGGGTCGGCGAGCGGGGAGGGGTCCCTGGGTCCAGCTTCTCCCGAGAAAAAGCCTCCGAGTTCCCTCGCCCCCGTCACCACCTCCACCCCCGTGAAGACCTGGAACGGGGTGGTCAACACGGCCTACATGCCCACGGTGGATGACCCCCAGCCACAGCCCCCGGAGTTCAAATCCCGCAAGAGCAGCATCGCCAGCAGCGAGTACTTCCTAGCGCCGTCAGTGTCGCTGGCAGACAGCCTGGCTTCCGAGCTGGACAAAGCGTTCCGCTCCATGCACGAGGGAGACCCTCGCCAGGCCAGCATGTCGTCCGTCAGCGGGCAGTCCCAGGACGTGCTGGATAAGAGTCAGCACGAAGTGGATCCCAAGGCTTTCCCCAACAGCAGCATTCAACGATTCCTCCAGCATCCCAATGCAGCCTCAAACGTCAACGCTCTGAGACGATCTCGCTCGGCTTTCGGCCGAAGCAGTTTCTACGACATGGACGATGCTCAGCAGAAGGGGGAGAAGGAGGAAGCGCAGGAGGCAGGAGGCAAAGGGGTGATGCTGGCACCTGGAGGGGCGTGGCACCAGAAACTGTTCCGCTCCCGCAGCGACAATTTGGGCGGTGTTCGGACCAAGGACGTGGCCAACGCCACCTACATGTCCTTGCTGGATATTGAGCAGCAGAACCTTCAGCAGACGTCCACGGTTCCCAGTCATGCCGACAGTGCTGACGCCACTCTCACGGCGGATTCCCCTTCAGATGGGCCCAGTGGTGTTCAGATTCCCACCATCAGACAGACAGACGCTTGCACAGACCACGGGACAAGAGAGGCCACCAGTGACAAGAGCAGGAACGATGGAAACAACAGAGAGACTAGCGAACCGCATGCTTCAGTTCCGTGTCATGTCAAAAACTCGGAAGGCGATGACAAATCTCAGAGTTCCCAGTCGCCATCCCACCTGGGCTGTGACGTCAAGGGGGTGGTGACGTCAACAGGGGTACCTTACCGCACGGTGATATCTGTGGGTGAAGGGGGGAATGTCAGAGACAGCGAGGGTGTCGGGGAAAGGAGGTCCCACCTGGCGTCACCCTCCCTCTCCACGTTCCCGTCTCTCTCCTCCCCCACTCCCTTCAACCCCCCTCCCTTCTCAGGGTCGCCCAGTCTGTTCAGGTCAGGCCTGGCTTCCTCACCACACGGCCTGATGAGCTACGGGAACGCCCCGGATGACGAGGAAGAAGATATCGAAGTGTGATCACGTCAAACACACAGTTTCAGTTTCCTTCACAGGATGACGTCATGTGGACGAGATTGTGACGTCGAAAGTGACATTTCTACTAGCACTGACGTCGACGGCTGCTTTGAGCAAGGTCATACAGAGAGAGGAGAGAGAGAGGCTTTCACATAACTTCCGACTGCCATACACTTTTTCTTTTTCATACGTACAGGGACTGACGTCTTGAAAAACGTACACAACGATCGCAAGCACTGAAAACGGTCATACGCTGATTGAGTGCGGATTGACATAACTGCGTGACTTCTTTGGTCCGCGTCCACCGTCCGCCGCCTCCCCCCCCCCCCCCCCCCCCCCCCCCCCCCCCCCCCCCCCCCCCCCCCCCCGCTTCCCATCCCGAAGAAAGGCCTATTTTGTCAAAGAACGGATCTTCCTAATTCAGGAGGTGATGACGTAACTGAAGGGACAGCGACTGCGAAGGAACAAACGGTCGAACGGCCGGCATGACGAAGGAGTGTCAGCTAGAGTGGCTCAGAAAACGTTTGGTAATCAGCACACGGTGTCCGTCTTCGTCTCCATCACAGTTTTACTTGTATCCGTGTTGTTTACTTCGTTTACCGTTTCAGTCGATGCCCAGAATTAACAGGGTACGAGCGAGCGCGCGCCCCGGCGCGCACACACACACACACACACACACACACACAACACACACACACACACACGCATGTGCGCACACTCGCTCGTGTGCATAAATGTACAGAGAGAGACAGACAGACAGACAGAAGAGAGAGAGACAGAGAGAGAGACAGAGAGAGAGAGGAGAGCGGACAGAGAGACAAGGGAAAGGGGAGACAGAAAGAAAGAACGGCAGAGAGGCAAACAGAGACTGACTGACAGAAGGGTGATTGGGGTTGATGTTGCTGAAGAAAGAAACAATGAAAGCGTCACGATGTTGAAGTCTGTGGCTCAAGTGAATTGAATTCGAGAGACACAGACGGACAGACAGACCGAGAATGCAGATGGCCATACTAAGAGAGAGAGAGAGAGAGAGAGAGAGAGAGAGAGAGAAGAGAGGAGAGAGAGAGAGAGACAGCAGCCGGGCAGGTAGACAGACAGACAAACAGACAGACAGAGACAGAATGTAAATGGCCCTGACAAGAGAGACAGGCAGACAGATAGTAGCAGACAGACAGAGAATGAAGATGGCCATGCCGAGAGAGGGAGAAATAGCCAGACAGACAGACAGACAGGCAGGCAGAGAATGCAAATACCCATGGACAGAGAGAGAGACAGAGAGAGAGAG
>CM065721.1:18279409-18299409 GCA_033310375.1 Conus canariensis
GAGAGAGAGAGAGAGAGAGAACGCAGCAACATAACCTACATGTATGATTATACAGCGGACAGGAGAAACTCAGGAGGCTGTTTGAATCATCTGTGATGAATAAACTAGAAACGTAAACGTGGAAAAAACGGAGTTCGGCGGTTCCTTTGCTGACTCCCCACTACATGTAGAATGACCCCCTGAGAATATTAAACAATGGTAATCAACGAAGCTGATGCATGCATGTATATAACGATCTGATACGGTATGTATCAGATACTGTATATGTAAGTATACTTGCGTATACAATGTAAGCAAAGGGGTGAGTGCGTTCACGCAAGCGTTCGATCTTGCAAATAAAAGGCACAGGAAGCCGTAAGCGAACAACCAAGTGAACAAGCATAAAAACACGTATGTCAATTGTCCTCTTTTCAACTGATGTCCTCTTTTTTTCCTCAACTCTTTTACTCTTTTTTTTTTCAGCTGATTTGTTTTCCCAATGGACTGAGAAACACTGAACCCGTGAACGTTTGAATTTCTGAACCATTTTCATTGCTATGCGGTTGCTTTGAGTACCTCAGTTCTGAGTTGACAAGTTCCTTCCTTGCAGTCCCACAAAATACACATCCAGTTTGTTTGTAGAAAGCCGATGTTTACTTCATCTCTAACTTCTCACAAGTGTTAAAGTTTCAGACTTCGCGTCTGGTTTCATCCATTTTTTGGACATTAAAACACAGTGAATGCATAATATTCATGACTGTGACTCTTGTGTAAAAAAAAAAAAAAAAAGATGAAATCAGGCAACTCACACTTTCGTAGTCACCATGTATATCTGTGCTCGTAGATCAGGATATCCATACAAAATGTATTGACCAGATGTATGAACAAATAACATGCTTAAGTCGATTACCTTCACACATGCACCTGAGGTTACATGCACGGAGGACTGCCATAAACCATTCTCATTGTGGTTTTACGACTAATTGCTACAACTCTGGAATCAACTTTTTAACCAGTGTCATGTGTTGATTCCAGTCTCTGTGAGTCTGATAGACATACCACTGGACATTAGTCAGGTTGACTGCCTTTTGTAATGACTCTTTCCACATGCTCACCACACAATGTGAGAATCTGTGTAAAGTGCACACCGAATGATGTGCACAACAAGTTCTATTACATGATCTGTAGCAGTTCTTTTGGTTTTAAGTCATATATCTGCACCTGCCGAATTCTCTCTCTCCTCTCTCTCTCTCTCTCTCTCTCTCTCTCTCTCTCTCTCTCTCTCTCTGCCTGTCTGTCTGTCTGTCTGTCTGTCTCTCTCTCTCTCTCTCTCTCTCTGCCTGTCTTCTCTCTCTCTCTCTCTCTCTCTCTCTCTCTCTCTCTCTGTGTGTCACACACACACACACACACACACACACACACACACACACACACACACACACACACACACACACACACACAACACACACACACACTCCTACACACACGCGCACGCAGGCACGCACGCACGAACACACACACACACACACACACACACACACACACACACACACACACACACACACACACACACACTCACACACACACACACAACACACACACACACACACACACACACACACACACACACACACACACACACACACACACACACACACAGAAGTCGTCCCTGGTGATCAAAACGTCTATAACTTGGAACGGAGTGACGGCCTGCCCCAAACCTGAAGCCCAGAGGCGGCCACACATGAAGCATTGCGTTGCTGCACAGGATCGAACCTTCTCTCCCTGAAGGCACCACCGCACTTCCTTTCCAGATGACGCACCCTCTGCTTCTTGAAACTAGACACACTCCTATGAACAACTTTAGACTAGCCTGCTAGAGATTCTTGGACAGCCGTCAGGATATTGCGTGTCTTTCAGTAAAGCTCTCCAATCGTCCATGAGGTGCTTTACTGTAATGCCAGATTTTCTAAGGCAATTACGATGCCATCTTATTTAACGCCATGTTTGCCTGACAGCAGTTTTACTATCACCTTTATCACCCATCTAACCTATCACAGCCGACCCTTCATTCAGAAATCTACACGCCAGGAAAAGCAGCTTGCCATTAAAAACAGTTCAACTATGTGCTTTATACATTCATTGTTCGTTGGTCCGTGGTTCGATTCTGGCTTGGGTTGGCCAGATGGGAAGATGCGAATGGTGATGAGCGTCAGCCGACGACTGCTGCGAGAACCATGGAAGATGAGCAGGTCACTCTGTGACTGGCATCAGACTATGGCCGCCAGCCTTGAAGAAGGAGGAGCATGTTCTGTCAAGACTGACACAGAGAAAGTGAAAGTAGAAGCCGTCTTTGTTGACAAAGCCATAGCAACTGAACGTCAAGTATATCCTGAATGCTTTATCTTGAAGTCAGTGGCACTAGTCATCAGCAACATGGCAACCAGCTTAACCATCGTTCCATTTCTCTCGCTATAGGATGGGAAGATTGTATTTGAAGAACAGAGCGCTGTTCAGCGGTTAAAAACGAGGTCAGAGTTCGGGGGGTTACGGTCGGGGTCAAGCAGTAAACAACCCAGTTTGTCGTTTAGATGATGCAAACGCCCTGCTTCGCTGAAATGAAACTTTTAAAATGTGAACCAGACGATTTGGGCCCGGTAACAGCCCATCTCCCCCCCCCCCCCCCCCCCCCCCTCTGGAACTTACCCCGGGGTAAGTCTGGGCTAGCCTGCTTTTACTCCCGGGGTCATTCCAGGACTAGCTGGAACTTACCCCCCCCCCCCCTCTGGAACTTACCCGGGGTAAGTCTGGGCTAGCCTGCTTTTACCGCCGGGGTCATTCCAGGACTAGCTGGAACTTACCCCCCCCCTCCCCCAAGTTGGAACTGACCCCCCCCCCCCCCCCCCCCCCCCCCAGTCATCTACATTGTACAAGGTACACAGGCACTCAGGAGACACTAATTAGCTGTGAAAATAATTAAAATCTCTGATATACATTAAAGTGACCAATGGTCAGTGACACTGACCACTGGTTGTCTGCATTGCACAAGGTATACAAACACTCATGAGACACTGATTAACTGTAAAATAGTCGAAATATCTGATTTACGTCATAGTGACCAGTGGTCAGTGGCACTGACCACCAGTCGTCTGCATTGTACAAGGTACACAGGTACTCGGGAGACTATAATTAGCTGTGAAATAGTTAAAATCTCCGGTTTACGTCATAATGACCAGTAGTTAGTGGCACTGACCACAAGTAATCTACATTGTACAAGGTACGCAAGCACTCGGCAAACACTAATTAGCTGTTAAATAGTTAAAATCTCCGATTTACGTCATATTGACCATGGTCAGTGGCACTGACCACTAGTCATCTGCATTGTACAAGCTAAGGTACACAGGTACTCAAGAGACTCTAAACAGCTGTAAAATAGTTAAAAGAGGCAAACCGTGATGAAGCAACAACGGTACTTGGTCACAACGACACGTGGTCACAACGACATTTTGTCACAACTACGCTTGGTCACATTGGCACTTGGTCACATTGGCTTGCAGCCGTCTTTCTTTCCCACGCATGCACGGGCGTACTCACACACCCGAATATTGACCCACGCGTGTAAGCTAGCGCGAGAAATGTTAATACGTATCTGTTAGTGAACCAGGGTGTGGTGTGTGTGGGGGGGGGGGGGGGGGGGGGGGGGGGGGAGGGAGCGGTGTTAGGGAAGTAGGAGGTCCATCAATTGAGTCTAGAACTACACTTTGTCTAAACCCAACTGACTGTATATAGGAAATGGGAGAGGGGGTGTAAATATGCAGGCTAACACAATCTTTTTTTAAAGGTGGGTTTGCGTGTTGGGAAAAGGCAGATGAAAACCCTGAATAACCTTCCTTGTTTGAAGGGTGGGGTGGATTGGAGGAACATTCCAAATAGTCCTAGATTGACCCTTTGGGGGGGGGGGGGGGGGGTAAATCCAGGCTAGCCCAAACTTACCCCCAGGGGGGTAAGTTCCAACTGGGGGGGGGTAAGTTCTAGCTAGTCCTAGAATGACCCCCGGGGGTAAAAGCAGACTAGCCCAGACTTACCCCGGGGTAAGTTCCAGAGGGGCGTAAAAACGGGCTGTTACACCGGAATTTTGGGTCCGTCGCTTATTTTAACATCATGCGTCGGCAAGGACAGCAGAAACAGGCATGACTCGCGGACTCCTTGTGTCCATATGGACAGGAGAGGAGACAGCATGAAAAGGACGGCGTTAAACGACAAGTGGGCCTGATACCTGAAAGACAGCAGAGCGATCAAGATGAAGACGATGTGAATGTCTGTGCTGCAGTGCTGGTTGGTCTGTGTCCACCCCAGTCCACTTCCCTCCTGCACTTCATCTTCTTTGTATAAATAGCCAGTCCGACTCTAGCCAGGGGGAGGAGCGGGAGAGGGGGTCGGGGGGGAAGGGTGCATATCAGGGCTGCCACAGCGTCAAATTCGATTTCATACATGTGTGTCACCAAAAAAAAACAAAAAACAAACAAGCATTAACACACCATTTTTTTTTTTCAAACATACACAAAACGCCTTAAAACGGTATCTCATTCCATACATCTTTGATCAAATGAACATTCGTCTCAAAATGACATCCCTGAATGAGGTCCAGTGTTGATGTTCGATGTCTGTGTCAACCGCAACATTCTAGACTACACGCACGCCTTTCCCAGTGAGTGGCTCCCCTTCCACCCTCCACAAAGCTGGGGCTGTCACAAGCGAGTGTCACAATGGCCTGTGTTTAATCAGCATAGCGCTGTTTCTCTCATGGCCCCTACGTAGACTGCAATCTGTTTGAAATCAGAAACACTTATACAGAGAAAATCCACTCTTTCCTAAACCGAAGTACGTGCTCATTGCCACGCTCGCTTCCCCGAAGATGGAGTATGGCTGCCTTAATGGCGAGATTTAAAAAAAAAAAACGGTCATACACACAAAGCTCCACTGCCTGTCTATACAGGCAGTGTCCGCAGGAGTATTAGCCTGCATACGCAGAAAGAAAGAAAGAAAGAAATTGCCACGCTCGAACTCAAAGTGTATGCGAAAGGCTGTTTTAAAACATATGCTGCTCGTTGATATTGCAGTTGGTCATTTGTGAAGGCGGGTTAGATTTTTTTTTTCTAATTTTAGAATGAGCTCCCTTTAGACGGTCGGGCTTACTGCTGCGGTCAGTAATGTCCCCGGGACACGTGTGTATATAATCGGATAAAGAAGTTCTTGGCTTGGCACGAACCTGTGCCTATACAGCCACGGCCCTCCAGGATCTGACGACTGTTGGAGTGGCTGCACTGACACGTGCACAGGCATTCCACGGGGCACACTCAGGGTTCACGTCCCCATGCACCCAGCACCACTTGCCGTGACTTAGGGGGTGAGGGAGGGGGGGGGGGGGGGGGGAGGAGGGGCGGTATAGCGCACTGGGTGGGAACGCCGCTCTCATGATCCTGGTGATCATGGGGTTGAGGGTTCGAGTCTCTGCCGGGCTAATTTTGATGCAGGGAGATTTTTCCCTCGGAGTTAACATTGGTTTTCCTGAAAAGTCCTTCGAATAACTATTAACCGAAGTTCCGTGTGTGAACGCACGCGTGACATCTTGCACATATGGAAAATCCCATCATTAACTTTCGGAAGAGGCCAGCTAGGCCGTTAGTATGGATGACACATGGATGTATATAGCACACACCTCACGTGGATGAAAAGTGAAAAAAATGATCTTCTGCTGACACGGGAAAAGGACAGAATGTAGCGCCAGTAGGCAGCTCTTCAGTCGGCTCTACCCAGGTATGCGACAAGTCGTGAATTGCAAGCTTGGTCCCTAACCGAGGATAGGCGCTTTATGAATACTCTAATAATGATAACAAAGATAATAATGATTACAATAATAATAATGGCAAATGAGGATAACATCCCCCGAGAATGCGGAAGGAGGGGAGGCCCATCTCACATCGTGACTACGCAATCACGACGACAGCACACAGGCACCCCGCAAAACGGCAAGTTCTCTATTGAACACCAACAGTCTAGTCTGAGCGCTTGTCAGCGCGCGCGCGCGCGCGCGCACACACACACACACACACACACACACACACACACACACACACACACACACACACACACACACAGCGCGTGCGACAAGTGATTTCGCCCTCTCAGAATCACGAAGTTAAAAACAACGTAAAAGGGAACCACAACGTAAGAATTTCCCAGAACGGTGATGACGTAATTTCCCAGAAACATGATGACCTCATTTGTAGTTTAAAACAAAAAACAAAAAAAGGGAAAAAAAAAAAAAGGGGGGGTGGGTGGGTGGGGAGGGGGGGGGGGGGAAGGCGGACTGTTGGATGAGGTTAGGATCAGCATCGGACTCGGTCTTTAAAAACGGTCAAATGGATTGTAAACAAAAAGTCGTCACAGTGCGCAACCCCTTTTTTCTCCTCTCTCTCTCTCTCTCTCTCTCTCGTCAGTCATCAATGCAAAGTGTTTGTAATGGAGTTAAATCCCTTCTCGCATTAATTTTTTTTTTTTTTTTTTTTAACAACGCCCAATCATATCACGTGGTAGGCCCTGTACTAAGGCAACGCGTCATACAGCTTACTGAACGTTGGGCAACAGCAGTCGCTAGCGTAGTCCGAGCTCCGTGCCTGGCTCCACCCCTTCATTCTCCACCCCTTCCTTTGCCGAACATGGCGCATTCAACGTACCAGGTAGGCCTTTTTCGCCACTTTGAGTCACGCTGAACAGTGCCCATTTTTTGCCAGATTTTTTTGTGCATCACAATTTTCATCGCTTATAATCTAGCGACTTAGCAAGAACTGAGGGCAGTAAGATAGCTAAGTGCCGCTACAGTGTCAGGCGGTCAGAAAATTACGAATGAATGAGTCGAACTGGCTTAGTGTCAAATGTAATGTTTAATCAATCTGAAGGCTCTGATTCGCCATCGCTCTTGTTTGGAAGATAAAGGAGATAAATAAATGATAATAGGACATCGCAGTTAAATGTTGTCTGTGGAAACTAGATCTAGAGGTCGGACAGAAAGGAAATCTGATCTGATTATGAACCGCCGTGAACTCTCTTCTGCTCCCCTCCCTCACCCCTAACTTTTCCTGATTGGTGCAAAAAACAGTGTTCTCGTTCATACTTTCACCAGCCGGCTGAGTCTTACCACCCACCGCCTTCCACCAGCACACACACACACACACACACACAGTGCCACACATGCTCCCTCTCTCTTCTCTCTCTCTCTCTCTCTCTCTCTCTCTCTCTCTCAAGTATTTGTGTGTATATAATCATGTCATAAACATCCAACCTTTCCCGGTCCTGTTGATAAGAGTCACAAACATGTTTTGGATGAATGTTCACCAACCAAATGCCCCCAGCAGGTTATTACCTCAGAGTACAGGTAGCACTGGTTGCCTGTCCTATCGGCAGCACACTGTCAGATGACTAGTCGGAACACATAGCTGGCCACACTGCACTGATAAGGGACATCCGGACCTACAGCTAGGATCAGTCTGCACGTTTGACCTGGCCAGGATTTAGCCTTTTCTTGTCGTCGGTCATTTTCGATCGGTGATGACATGATTATAAACAGTTTACAATCTGATATATGCATTTAGGTTACCAATTTTATAAGCATAACCAATTCTTCACCGCAACATAAAATCAGTTTGACAGAATTCAGAGTCAAGTGATTTTGCACCAGGGGGCATGCGGCTTTGTTACATTCTTCCTCTGCTGTAGGAGAGTGAGAACGTTGCAGTTCTTGTGTTATCTGTTAGATGAAGTCACTGTGTGCAGGGGAACGCACATAACGGCTGGTCAGAAATCTTGGGAACACATTTCTTGTTGACCTTTCGTCTTTTAAAGCAACATTTATCTTAGCTGTATTGAAGATTATGTGGATTCTAAACCGAAAGAAAGTGAATTAGAAACTAGACTGTTGAAACTTTCCCACGTGTGTTTTTTTGATCTCCGTTTCTTTGAATTGTACGTATGAATATCGTGTCGGGGTCTTTGAATGGTCCCATGTTGTAAACTTCTTCGGGATTGGACCACCAAGCCTGCCTCCAACACCTATTGCTAGATGACCAAACTTTGCATTTCGAACTCATCACACTGTTTGCTTGTTTGTTTTGGGAGGGGGTTGGGGGTCGGGGGGTCTTTTTACCCTACACTCATGGAAAGACCACGCCAGGGTGTGGGATGGTTCTAGCATCTTTCTGTGCGGCCCTAAGAGCACGGGCAAAGCTGGAATGTTGAACATTGGATACTTAGTTCTGAAACTGATCCGGATTCGGAAAAACATACAGCACATATATTGTACTAATCAGTAGCCTGGTTGGGTAAAATATGTGCGGACTAACAATTTCTCCATATATGTATATATATATATATATAAAATAGTAGAGAGAGAGAGAGAGAGAGAGAGAGAGAGCGTGTGTGTGTGTGCGTGTGTGTCTGCGTGCGCGCGTACGTGTGTGCGTGCATATATTCAGTCCAGCACGAAAAGCACTGCTCTTACTCCTGATTCCTGCGGTATGCAAACAGTATGTCCAGAAAGGACTAAAAAATGTCGCCACTGAAAGATGTAAATCTCCCAGTTCAAGGTCACATTATGGTAATTATTGCCGACCCGTCTGCTTCAGGCTGTGGTGATCTGCTGTCTGCTGCTGACAGCCAACACAGCCTCAGCCTGGGAATGGCCCGAAGGTAAGGCGCTGTGTTTGTCAGCTTGTGAACTTGGCGCTATTATTGTTATGATAACGATGATGATGATGATGATGAGACGATGATGATGATGATGATGATGATGATGATGTAGCGCCTGTCCTCGCGTTAAGGCGAAGCTTTAGGCGCTTAATAATCCACACTTTCCCTTACACAACAGACTGCCTACCTGTGTAGAGCTGATTCAAAGCCTGCCTCCAGGCACCACATTCAGTTGTTTCCCACACCATTCAGTATGGCAGTCAACTGGCTTTTTAAAATTCATGTTTTAATTCTTTCAGTACATGTTATGTCTATACGTCTCATTCATACCAGTGGTCAAACTGGCCTTCTTTTCCTAACGTTGGGGATTTGATGTGTGTGGATGATGTGTTCATGCGTTCGCACACTGTACCTTGGTATATAGATCTGGTCATCTCATTTTGGGGAGAAGTGAAGGCTGAACCAATTATGAACTCTGAGGGGGGAACCTCCCCGCGTCAAAATTCTCCAGTGGAGATACCAACCCGGAACCCCAGGATCACGAGTCAAGCACTCTACGAACTGTGCTATTCCAACTCATAAATCCAGTGTTTGGTCGTGTGTGTGTGTGGTGTGTGTGTGTGTGTGTGTGTGTTATACAAATATATTATATATATAATTATATTGTGTGTGTGTGTGTGTGTGTGTGTGTGTGTGTGTGTGTGTCTTAGACGTGACAGGGTGCGAGTTATGTTCAAGACATCAGTGAGATCTGTCTAAATGACCTTGTTATGGTTTGGTGTAAGAACTGTTCTCCCTCCCTCTCTCTCTCTCTCTCTGCTTCTTCTATTGCTTCATCCTATTTTGCATTGTTGACCCAACTCAGGGCGAGCATCAGTGCTCATCTATCATCCTCGTAAATAAAGAATTTTGTCTTGTCTTGTTCTCTCTCTCTCTCTCTCTCTCTCTCTCTCTCTCTCTCTCTCTCTCTCTCATGCCAACTGCCAGCTATCAACCGATCTACGTCTCAGTTCAGACATGGTGTGGAACGTGGCAGTGCCTGTCGGGGGAGGGGTGGCGGCGGTGGCAGCGGCACCGGTGGTCCTAACAGCCGCGGGCTTTGGCGCCGGTGGAGTGGCAGCCGGCACGGTGGGTAGGGGAGGTGGGGGTGGGGGAGGTGCCACCTTCATGGGGTCCCAGTTAGAATTCCCCAGTGGAAAGCATTTATCAAAACATCCATCATTATACAGCTGAAGTGTTCTGCGGTTTTTGCACGTTTTGACCTAAAGATAAGCCAGTGTCATATGAGTGGTTATGATCTAGATGGAGGTACATGTGCGCGCGTAAACACACACACACACACACACACACAGACGCGCATGCGTGGGCACGCACACGCATACACACACATGCACGTGCGCGCGCGCACACACACACACACACACACGCCTACCAGCGGATGCACAGGATGCCATCATTATCAGACCCTCTGCAGATGCCTTTCTGTTGTGACAACCCTTTCTTCATTAGTGTTTGTTATTTACGTCTACTCCAATGGTGTTCTAATTATGTTCATAAAAACAACAACATCATTTTGATGTAGTATGATTTTTAGTAGATTCTTTAGTAATATTGCCGCACGCAAAGTCCATGGACTATCAGTAGTGACCACTGCAGCACACAAAGCCCATGATGCTGGTGACCACTGCAGCACACAAATGCATGACTGATAGTAGTGACCACTGCAGCACACAAAGCCCATGGACTGTCAGTGGGACACTGCAGCACACAAGCCCTGGACTGATGTATGACACTCACAACAAGCCCATGGACTGTCAGTGGTGACAGCAGCACACAAGCCATAGACTGTCAGTGTGACCACTGCGACACAAAGCCCTTGGACTGTCAGTGGTGACCACTGCAGCACACAAAGCCCATAGGACTGTCAGTGGTGCCACTGCGGCACACAAAGCCATGGACTGTCAGTGACGAGGACTGCAGCACACAAAGCCCTTGGACTGTCAGTGGTGAGGACTGCAGCATACAAAGCCCATGGACTGTCAGTGGTGACCACTGCAGCACACAAAGCCCATGGATGGTCAGTGGTGACCACTGCGCACACAAAGCCCATGGATGGTCAGTGTGACCACTGCAGCACACAAAGCCCATTGGACTGTCAGTGGTGACCACTGCAGCACACAAAGCCCATGGATGGTCAGTGGTGACCACTGCAGCACACAAAGCCCATGGACTGTCAGTGGTGACCACTGCAGCACACAAAGCCCATGGATGGTCAGTGGTGACACTGCAGCATCACAAAGCCCATGGACTGTCATGGGACCATGCTGCACAAGCCCTGGAGGTCAGTGTGACCACTGCAGCACACAAAGCCCATGGACTGTCAGTGGTGACCACTGCAGCACACAAAGCCCATGGATGGTCAGTGGTGACCACTGCAGCACACAAAGCCCATGGACTGTCAGTAGGTGACCACTGCAGCACACAAAGCCATTGGACTGTCAGTGGTGCCATGCGGCACACAAACCATGGCTGTCAGTGGTGAGACTGCAGCATACAAAGCCCATGGACTGTCAGTGGTGACCACTGCAGCACACAAAGCCCATGGATGGTCAGTGGTGACCACTGCAGCACCACAAAGCCCATGGACTGTCATGTGCCCACTGAGCAACAAAGCCCTGGACTGTCAGTATGACACAGCAGTACCACCATGGACTGTCAGTAGTGACCACTGCAGCACACAAAGCCCATGGACTGATAGTAGTGACAACTGCAGCACACAAAGCCCATGGACTGTCAGTGGTGACCACTGCAGCACACAAAGCCATGACTGCAGTGACCCTGCGAACAAGCCCATCTGACAGTGGTGACCACTGCAGCACACAAAGCCCATGGACTGTCAGTGGTGAGGACTGCCATGTGACAGGTGGGGGCCAAGCTGATGTCGGCGGCCTGGAGTACAGGTGTTGGAGTGGGGACGGTGGCTGGACTGCAATCGGCCGGGGCGGCAGGTCTGACCTTGGCTCAGTCCGTGGTGGTAGGAAGTGTGGGGGCAGGCATCACTAAGTTCTTCACCATCGGCAGCAGTGAGAAGGGTAAGGTGTGTGTGTGTGTGTGTGTGTGTGTGTGTGTGTGTGTGTGTGTGTGCATAAAATTGTTCAGTTCCCGTTTAGCTCTCAACATATGTGCTATTAAAAAAAGTCCAGGTTGAAGTCCCTTAGTTTAATGGACTACAGGCAAATAACTGTTTAAATATTCCCTGTACCTAGGGCGTGACTTTGTTGTAAGACAGAGCCTATCCCATCCCTCTCTTTCCACCCCTTAGCCGTCCCTGAACTGAATCAGCTGTATGCACTGCTGGGTGGACAGACAGGAGTCTCAAGTTGTACAAATCCAACGCACGTGCGTCAAACTCACGACCATCAGCTCCATAGCTGAAGGCTTCAACCACTCAGCTCCAGACCCCTGCAGTGACAGCCTGTCTTGGTGGCATATCACTCCAGTGGAGGGCATTGTCCAGTTTTAACACAAGGCGCACATTTCTTTCCAATTCCGCTGACACCAACAGGAACTTACTATGTTAATGCACTGTTAGTAGGGAGATGAGAGTGGGAGAGTTCTGAATCAACTGATTTTTTGTTGGTTTGTTTTTTGTAAATGGAAAGTTTAGATTATTTGACAGAATGGAGAAATTTAAATGGTGTACATGTTTTTTTTTGTTTTCGTTTTTTTTTTTGTTTATTGCTCCTGCCCTAAACAATAGTGCTAGTTTGGGTTTAACAACTGTTCAGTGCATCCTTCTTAAAAAATGTGGGCGAGTGTTTGAGTTTTGTTCATTTGTGAACTGCCAATCACAAACTGGTCATATTCAAAACATTCTTGTTTGTATGAGGCTTACATGAAGTTAAGTTGTATCGTCATGTCTTCATTTCCACTGGTTTAATTAAGCGTGATAATAATCCCATTACATGGTACATTTGTCTTTCTTTTTCTTGTGTCACTTTCATGTTTAGTATGTTGACAGTTAGTCCAGTGGCCTTTAGTCTTGTCCTTAACCTCCTTTTTATCTTCACTGTGAACATTTAAAGCTGAAGCAAACATACCCAACCATTTAGGCACCAAAACAGGGTGCTCTCATTCTGCTTATGCTAAAAACTAATTGCTATATTTCTAATCATTCTGACAGTTTATCAGTTGCAGATTCTTCAACCCCGTGATCACCAGAAAGCTAGGTCTGATTATCTGCTATCAATGTAGCTTCAGCTTCGCAGTCAGGAAAAAAACAAGCTGTACTCCGGGAGTTGACTGTGTTGATTGTGTTAAAGAAGCCAAACCGAAGTGACAGCACTCTTCATCAAATGTGTGCATGTTTGTGGATGAATGTAACCGACTTTCAAACCCGCTAATCATTTTTTTTCCCAATATGCTTTCAGAGACATGCGAGGAAGAGGGAAAGTAGACGGCACCTGTGTGTGCATGTACCATGCATACACATCCTCACTGATTGGTCAACAAGACACGCTGAGTCACTCAGTATGTCTTCTAAATCTCCGAAAGTCGATTTTTTCTTCCTTCACAAGTTATTTCCTACTATTTTAGTTTCAGCTTCAATATAACAATTCTTAGTTTTCACTGTATGTCGTTTTAAATAAAGGCATGTTTCCAAACGACAGTTTGGCATGTATGCATGCAGACTTTATTGCGAGGATGTGTGTCGGTGTATAAAGTCTTCTATCAAAATTATGTGTGTACCTGTACATAAAGTTTTGTTTCCTCTGTGTGTGTGTGGGGTGTGTGTGTGTGGTGTGTGTGTGTGTGTGTGAGCGAGCGCACGTGTACGTGTACGTGCACATGTGCAGCCTGAGAGAGAGTGAGAGTTTTGTGGCCAAAAAAAATTTGTTAAGCCATACCTGACATGCAATCGACATGTGGCTGGGTAGATTTGAATAAGACGATGCATACGTAACTGGTATCCAAAGACATTTTGCATCATAAAAGGACTTGATTCTCTGAGTTGGCCGGGCAACTCATAGTGCAAGATTCTATCAGTTCACCTCATATTGTGTACAGACAGCCCAGATGACAGAACAGGCACATGTCATTCATAAAGCAGGATTCAATCAGTTCACCTCATATTTGTACAGCCCATGACAGCACAGGCACATGTCATTCATAGTGCAGGATTCTATCAGTTCACCTCATACTGTGTACAGACAGCCCAGATGACAGCACAGGCACATGTCATTCATAGTGCAAGATTCAATCAGTTCACCTCATATTGTGTACAGCCCAGATGACAGCACAGGCACATGTCATTCATAGTGCAGGATTCAGTTAGTTCACTTCATACTGTGTACAGCCCATATGACAGCACAGGCACATGTCATTCATAGTGCAGGATTCAGTTAGTTCACTTCATATTGTGTACAGCCCATGATAGCACAGGCACATGTCATTCATAGCACAGGATTCAATCAGTTCACCTCATACTGTGTACAGCACAGACGACAGCACAGGCACATGTCAGGTCACTCTCTACACAGTCACTCTCTACACAGATGGTTTAGGAAAAAAAAGTTCCCATACACACAAGTGCAGGAAAGATTCCTCCTAGTATCCCTTCTCTACAGGAGACAAATGGTCTCTGAGTTTCCTTCCATTACCATAACCAAGACAACCACCTAGGGCTGTTTCTGGGTCATCATCACCCCCAGGAAGGGGGGAGGGGGGAGGTCTCACAGTGTCCTCATAGTGCCTTACATTGTCCTCATTGTTCCTCAGTGTCCTCATGGTGCCTCACAGTGTCCTCATGTTGCCTCAGTGTCCTCATGTTGCCTCAGTGTCCTCATGGTGCCTCACAGTGTCCTCATGTTGCCTCAGTGTCCTCATGGTGCCTCACAGTGTCCTCATGGTGCCTCAGTATCCTCATGGTGTCTCAGTGTCCTCATAGTGCCTCAGTGTCCTTATGGTGTCTCAGTGTCCTCATGGTGCCTCACAGTGTCCTCATGGTGCCTCACAGTGTCCTCATAGTGCCTCACAGTATCCTCATGTTGCCTCAGTGTCCTCATAGTGCCTCACAGTATCCTCATGGTGCCTCACAGTGTCCTCATGTTGCCTCAGTGTCCTCATGGTGCCTCACAGTGTCCTCATGGTGCCTCAGTGTCCTCATGGTGTCTCATGGTGCCTCACAGTATCCTCATGTTGCCTCACTGTCCTCATGGTGCCTCACAGTATCCTCATGTTGCCTCACTGTCCTCATGGTGCCTCACAGTGTCCTCATGTTGCCTCAGTGTCCTCATGGTGCCTCACAGTGTCCTCATGGTGCCTCAGTGTCCACATGGTGTCTCATGGTGCCTCACAGTATCCTCATGTTGCCTCACTGTCCTCATGGTGCCTCACAGTGTCCTCATGTTGCCTCAGTGTCCTCATGGTGCCTCACAGTGTCCTCATGGTGCCTCAGTGTCCTCATGGTGTCTCATGGTGCCTCACAGTATCCTCATGTTGCCTCACTGTCCTCATGGTGCCTCACAGTGTCCTCATGTTGCCTCAGTGTCCTCATGGTGCCTCACAGTGTCCTCATGGTGTCTCAGTGTCCTCATGGTGTCTCAGTGTCCTCATGGTGCCTCAGTGTCCTCATGGTGCCTCACAGTGTCCTCATGGTGCCTCAGTGTCCTCATGGTGTCTTAGTGTCCTCATGTTGCCTCAGTGTCCTCATGTTGCCTCAGTGTCCTCATGCTGTCTCAGTGTCCTCATGGTGCCTTACAGTATCCTCATGTTGCCTCAGTGTCCTCATGGTGACTCAGTGTCCTCATGGTGTCTCAGTGTCCTTATGGTGTCTCAGTGTCCTCATGGTGCCTCACAGTGTCCTCATGGTGCCTCACAGTGTCCTCATAGTGCCTCACAGTATCCTCATGTTGCCTCAGTGTCCTCATAGTGCCTCACAGTATCCTCATGTTGCCTCAGTGTCCTCATGGTGTCTCAGTGTCCTCATAGTGCCTCACAGTGTCCTCATAGTGCCTCACAGTGTCCTCATGGTGCCTCAGTGTCCTCATAGTGCCTCACAGTGTCCTCATAGTTTCTCAGAGTGTCCTCATGGTGCCTCAGTGTCCTCATGGTGTCTCAGTGTCCTCATGGTGCCTCACTGTGTCCTCATAGTGCCTCAGTGTCCTCATGGTGCCTCACAGTGTCCTCATGGTGCCTCAGTGTCCTCATGGTGCCTCACAGTGTCCTCATAGTGCCTCAGTGTCCTCATGGTGCCTCAGTGTCCTCATGGTGCCTCAGTGTCCTCATGGTGCCTCACAGTGTCCTCATAGTGCCTCACAGTGTCCTCATGGGTCTCAGTGTCCTCATGGTGCCTCACAGTGTCCTCATGGTGCCTCACAGTGTCCTCATAGTGCCTCAGTGTCTTCATGGTTGCCCATCAGTGCTCCTCATGGTGCCTCAGTGTCCTCATGGTGTCTCAGTGTCCTCATGGTGCCTCAGTGTCCTCACAGTGCCTCAGTGTCCTCATGTTGCCTCAGGTGTCCTCATGGTGCCTCAGTGTCCTCATGGTGTCTAAGTGTCCTCACAGTGCCTCAGTGTCTTCATGTTGTCTCAGTGTCCTCACAGTGCCTCAGTGTCCTCATGGTGCCTCAGTGTCCTCATGGTGCCTCACAGTGTCCTCATGTTGTCTCAGTGTCCTCATGGTGTCTCAGTGTCCTCATGGTGTCTCAGTGTCCTCATGGTGCCTCACAGTGTCCGCATGGTGTCTCAGTGTCCCCATGGTGTCTCAGTGTCCTCATGGTGTCTCAGTGTCCCCATGGTGTCTCAGTGTCCTCATGGTAACTCAATGTCCTCATGGTGTCTCAGTATCCTCATGGTACCTCAGTGTCCTCACAGTGGCTCAGTGTCTCAGTGTCCCCATGGTGTCTCACAGTGTCCTCATGGTGTCTAAGTTTCCTCATGGTGTCTCAGTGTCCTCATGGTGTCTCAGTGTCCTCATGGTGCCTCACAGTGTCCCCATGGTGTCTCCATGGTGTCTCAGTGTCCTCATTGTGTCTCAATGTCCTCATGGTGTCTCAGTGTCCTCATGGTGTCTCAGTGTCCTCACAGTGCCTCAGTGTCCTCATGGTGACTCAGTGTGCTCATTGTGTCTCAGTGTCCTCATGGTGCCTCAGTGTCCTCACAGTGCCTCAGTGTCCTCATGGTGTCTCAGTGTCCTCATGGTGTCTAAGTGTCCTCATGGTGCCTCACAGCATCCTCATGGTGCCTCAGTGTCCTCATGGTGCCTCACAGTGTCCTCATGGTGTCTCAGCATCCTCTCCATGTCTATGTCCTTAACAAGTTTACACCGAGGTGAACGGTATCAGCGAGGTCACGGGGACTATCACTGGACAGACATGGTGGCGATGTCCAGAGGGGGGACACTCACTCAGCTTCACAGCTAAGCAGTTACTGTCTTCAGCAGTGGGGTGAGCAGGTGGTGTTCTCCCTATGTTGGATCAGAGCAGGCACCACTGAACATCCCCGTGGTGACTCAGCAGCAGGACGCGATCTTTGAGTTCTTGAAAGAGATTAACATTTTTCATTGGATCTGAGATTTTACAGTGGAAAGATTTTTAACAAACTTTTGGATGGGTTTTTCAATGTATTTTAAAGAATTGTGTGAATGACTGACTTGTGAGTTGATTTTAATGTGGTGACAGCCCTGATGTGGCCCTTTGCGGTTGGCTGGGCTATAAGCAACATTATGTTATCTTACTCAGCAGCAGTGCAGTGTCCCCTCTAGTGGGTTGCCTCATGACGACTTGACCGTGACTCTCCCTGTGGATTGCCGGCCAGGGCTGTGTCAGGACAAGCCAGGGTGTGGCTGTGGACAGGGAGCAAGGAGCGGCATGGGGGTCATGCAATGCAATGGCGCTGAAGCTGAACACAGAAGAAAGAAAGAAAGAAAAAAAAACATGGCAAAAAAAGTCATGCCCACTGCAGAACAGACAGGTCGCGTCCACTCTGGTCAGTGCTAAAGCCTCATGACCTAGCCACCAGACTGCATCTAAGAACATCAAGCTACAACACACACTGTGTTTGTGTATGGTGGATAACCAGTGGTGGAAGGCCTCATGATTGAGGAAGAAAGGTATCTATTGTCACTTTTCCTGGTAATTTCCCTTCCTGGTGTGCTTAATTAATTCGTAATCTTTAATTCATCAAAACCCAGAGAAGAAAACCACCTGCAGGCAAGTTTCCCAACACTTTACTCCTGATGGCCCAGACGACTAGCGCAAAGGGCCTTTTCAGGGCTGACAAACTTGTGCAGGATAAAGAAAAGGTTAATTGTGAAAAAGAAACAAGTAACAGAAACAGTTAATGACAAGGTAGCTGAACTGTTGACCTGATGAAGAAGAACAGTCACAGCAACAGAAACAGTTAATGACAAAGTAGCTAAACTGTTGACCTGATGAAGATGAACAATCACAGCAAAAGAAACAGTTAATGACAAGGTAGCTGAACTGTTGACCTGATGAAGATGAACACAGTCACAGCAACAGAAACAGTTAATGACAAGGTAGCTGAACTGTTGACCTGATGAAGAAGAACAGTCACAGCAACAGAAACAGTTAATGACAAGGTAGCTGAACTGTTGAACTGATGAAGAACACAGTCACAGCAACAGAAACAGTTAATGACAAGGTAGCTGAACTGTTGACCTGATGAAGAACACAGTCACAGCAACAGAAACAGTTAATGACAAGGTAGCTGAACTGTTGACCTGATGAAGAACACAGTCACAGCAACAGAAACAGTTAATGACAAGGTAGCTGAACTGTTGACCTGATGAAAATGAACAGTCACAGCAACAGAAACAGTTAATGACAAGGTAGCTGAACTGTTGACCTGATGAAGATGAACAGTCACAGCAACAGAAACAGTTAATGACAAGGTAGCTGAACTGTTGACCTGATGAAGATGAACAATCACAGCAAAAGAAACAGTTAATGACAAGGTAGCTGAACTGTTGACCTGATGAAGATGAACAGTCACAGCAACAGAAACAGTTAATGACAAGGTAGCTGAACTGTTGACCTGATGAACAGTCACAGCAACAGAAACAGTTAATGACAAGGTAGCTGAACTGTTGACCTGATGAAGATGAACAGTCACAGCAACAGAAACAGTTAATGACAAGGTAGCTGAACTGTTGACCTGATGAACAGTCACAGCAACAGAAACAGTTAATGACAAGGTAGCTGAACTGTTGACCTGATGAAGAACAGTCACAGCAACAGAAACAGTTAATGGCAAGGTAGCTGAACTGTTGACCTGATGAAGAACATCACTAGCAACAGAAACAGTTAATGACAAGGTAGCTGAACTGTTGACCTGATGAAGAACACAGTCACAGCAACAGAAACGAGTTAATGACAAGGTTGCTGAACTGTTGACCATGAATGAACAGTCACAGCAACAGAAAAGTTAATGGCAAGGTAGCTGAACTGTTGACCTGATGAAGATGAACAGTCACAGCAACAGAAACAGTTAATGACAAGGTGCTGAACTGTTGACCTGATGAAGAAGAACAGTCACAGCAACAGAAACAGTTAATGACAAGGTAGCTAAACTGTTGACCTGATGAAGAAGAACAGTCACAGCAACAGAAACAGTTAATGACAAGGCAGTTGAACTGTTGACCTGATGAAGATGAACAGTCACAGCAACAGAAACAGTTAATGAAAGGTACCTGAACTGTTGACCTGATGAAGAGAACAGTCACAGCAACAGAAACAGTTAATGACAAGGTACCCGAACTGTTGACCTGATGAAGAAGAACAGTCACAGCAACAGAAACAGTTAATGACAAGGTAGCTGAACTGTTGACCTGATGAAGAAGAACAGTCACAGCAACAGAAACAGTTAATGACAAGGTACTGAACTGTTGACCTGATGAAGAAGAACAGTCACAGCAACAGAAACAGTTAATGACAAGGTACTGAACTGTTGACCTGATGAAGAAGAACAGTCACAGCAACAGAAACAGTTAATGACAAGGTACCTGAACTGTTGACCTGATGAAAGAACAGTCACAGCAACAGAAACAGTTAATGACAAGGTACCTGAACTGTTGACCTGATGAAGAAGAACAGTCACAGCAACAGAAACAGTTAATGACAAGGTACCTGAACTGTTGACCTGATGAAGAGAACAGTCACAGCAACAGAAACATTAATGACAAGGTAGCTGAACTGTTGACCTGATGAAGAAGAACAGTCACAGCAACAGAAACAGTTAATGACAAGGTAGCT
>CM065721.1:18301909-18329409 GCA_033310375.1 Conus canariensis
GAAAAGTGTTCAAATAATCCCTGTCTCTATTGGAAAAGGTCCAAATAACCCCTGTCTTTATTGGAAAAGTGTTCAAATAATCCCCGTCTTTATTGGAAAAGTGTTCAAATAATCCCTGTCTTTATTGGGAAAAGGTCCAAATAATCCCTGTCTTTATTGAAAAAGTGTTGAAATAATCCCTGTCTTTATTGGAAAAGTGTCCAAATAATCCCTGTCTTTATTGGAAAAGTGTTCAAATAATCCCTGTCTTTATTGGAAAAGTGTCCAAATAATCCCTGTCTTTATTGGAAAAGTGTCCAAATAATCCCTGTCTTTATTGGAAAAGTGTCCAAATAATCCCTGTCTTTATTGGAAAAGTGTTCAAATAATCCCTGTCTTTATTGGGAAAAGGTCCAAATAATCCCTGTTGATTTCTTCCATATGTCAAGATCCTGATCTACAACTCTTTCTAAAGGAGGCAAGAAAAATGTTCAAACTGGATTTCCTCAACCTGAAAGTACATTTGCCTTTTAAAAATGCTGTCTTAATGCACATTCTTTGATGTTATATTGCAAACTGTGATGGTGCTTCACACGCATATCTAATCATGATCTGACCACGTTTCCTTTTGATGGCATTTTGGTATGCATATATGAAGGACTGAACTAATGTACATGTTATCAGACATCTACATCAAGCAATTTGATTTCTGTTTACTTTTTGGGGGGAGCAAATACAAAAATAAATGGTTATTAAATTCTTTTTTCGTATACCAGAACACTGGAGTTTGCTTTCATTTTTCTTAATTTATATTCGATATCACAACTGAAAATTCATCAAAAGAAGAAATAAATACTGAAACTGAAAGCCAGGTACAGTTGTCATAAATTAATGTTCCATACAGATATGAAAACATACACAGAAAGACAAAAGTGCATCAATATATCAATAAAAGAATGCCACTCAGTGAGGGAAGGAGTTGATACCGATGTGATAAAAGAAGGGAAGTAACTACATGAACACCGTATATAGTTGTTTCCCTTGGTCTAGCAGAAGTAAGCTTCAGTCCAGTCCTGTGAGAACAGAAACAACAAGTGAGAATTACTCCTACAACAAGTTTGAGTAAAAGAAGTAGTTTTATGATATATTATATATACATATATATATATATATATATATATATATATATATATACACATACATACATAATAGTTCAAATGACTAAAATAGTGTGCACAGCTGGTTCACTTGCAATTTTGACATGTCTTTCATGGTCAACGTGACCATGTACAGCATAACTAACCTGATGCGTAAGATGGAAATCAACAACAAAATACTCTACTAGGTACATACCACTACTAGCCATACTAGCCATACTAGTACCACTTTTCATTACTTCCTGTTTTGAATGAACAGTTAAGAAAACAAAACAAACAAAAAAATGTGAGCAAATTGATGCTGCATACATATGTGTGTGTGTGTGTGTGTGTGTGTGTTGTGATCGGGTGTGTGGAGATACTCGGGTAATGAGGCAGTGGACGAAGAAAGAACGGGGGGAAGGGGGAGGGCAGAAAAACTACTGAAATGCAACCAACAGGATTTGTAAGCACACCATGAAGACAGACACTGCTGAAGAGCCAACCAGAGCCAAGTCTACACAGAGCGATCCACTGTCCAGTCAACCAACAGGATTTGTAAGCACACCATGAAGACAGACACTGCTGAAGAGCCAACCAGAGCCAAGTCTACACAGAGCGACCCACTGTCCAGTCAACCAACAGGATTTGTAAGCACACCATGAAGACAGACACTGCTGAAGAGCCAACCAGAGCCAAGTCTACACAGAGCGATCCACTGTCCAGTCAACCAACAGGATTTGTAAGCACACCATGAAGACAGACACTGCTGAAGAGCCAACCAGAGCCAACCAGAGCCAAGTCTACACAGAGCGACCCACTGTCCAGTCAACCAACAGGATTTGTAAGCACACCATGAAGACAGACACTGCTGAAGAGCCAACCAGAGCCAAGTCTACACAGAGCGACCCACTGTCCAGTCAACCAACAGGATTTGTAAGCACACCATGAAGACAGACACTGCTGAAGAGCCAACCAGAGCCAAGTCTACACAGAGCGACCCACTGTCCAGTCAACCAACAGGATTTGTAAGCACACCATGAAGACAGACACTGCTGAAGAGCCAACCAGAGCCAAGTCTACACAGAGCGACCCACTGTCCAGTCAACCAACAGGATTTGTAAGCACACCATGAAGACAGACACTGCTGAAGAGCCAACCAGAGCCAAGTCTACACAGAGCGACCCACTGTCCAGTCAACCAACAGGATTTGTAAGCACACCATGAAGACAGACACTGCTGAAGAGCCAACCAGAGCCAAGTCTACACAGAGCGACCCACTGTCCAGTCAACCAACAGGATTTGTAAGCACACCATGAAGACAGACACTGCTGAAGAGCCAACCAGAGCCAAGTCTACACAGAGCGACCCACTGTCCAGTCAACCAACAGGATTTGTAAGCACACCATGAAGACAGACACTGCTGAAGAGCCAACCAGAGCCAAGTCTACACAGAGCGACCCACTGTCCAGTCAACCAACAGGATTTGTAAGCACACCATGAAGACAGACACTGCTGAAGAGCCAACCAGAGCCAAGTCTACACAGAGCGACCCACTGTCCAGTCAACCAACAGGATTTGTAAGCACACCATGAAGACAGACACTGCTGAAGAGCCAACCAGAGCCAAGTCTACACAGAGCGACCCACTGTCCAGTCAACCAACAGGATTTGTAAGCACACCATGAAGACAGACACTGCTGAAGAGCCAACCAGAGCCAAGTCTACACAGAGCGACCCACTGTCCAGTCAACCAACAGGATTTGTAAGCACACCATGAAGACAGACACTGCTGAAGAGCCAACCAGAGCCAAGTCTACACAGAGCGACCCACTGTCCAGTCAACCAACAGGATTTGTAAGCACACCATGAAGACAGACACTGCTGAAGAGCCAACCAGAGCCAAGTCTACACAGAGCGACCCACTGTCCAGTCAACCAACAGGATTTGTAAGCACACCATGAAGACAGACACTGCTGAAGAGCCAACCAGAGCCAAGTCTACACAGAGCGACCCACTGTCCAGTCAACCAACAGGATTTGTAAGCACACCATGAAGACAGACACTGCTGAAGAGCCAACCAGAGCCAAGTCTACACAGAGCGACCCACTGTCCAGTCAACCAACAGGATTTGTAAGCACACCATGAAGACAGACACTGCTGAAGAGCCAACCAGAGCCAAGTCTACACAGAGCGACCCACTGTCCAGTCAACCAACAGGATTTGTAAGCACACCATGAAGACAGACACTGCTGAAGAGCCAACCAGAGCCAAGTCTACACAGAGCGACCCACTGTCCAGTCAACCAACAGGATTTGTAAGCACACCATGAAGACAGACACTGCTGAAGAGCCAACCAGAGCCAAGTCTACACAGAGCGACCCACTGTCCAGTCAACCAACAGGATTTGTAAGCACACCATGAAGACAGACACTGCTGAAGAGCCAACCAGAGCCAAGTCTACACAGAGCGACCCACTGTCCAGTCAACCAACAGGATTTGTAAGCACACCATGAAGACAGACACTGCTGAAGAGCCAACCAGAGCCAAGTCTACACAGAGCGACCCACTGTCCAGTCAACCAACAGGATTTGTAAGCACACCATGAAGACAGACACTGCTGAAGAGCCAACCAGAGCCAAGTCTACACAGAGCGACCCACTGTCCAGTCAACCAACAGGATTTGTAAGCACACCATGAAGACAGACACTGCTGAAGAGCCAACCAGAGCCAAGTCTACACAGAGCGACCCACTGTCCAGTCAACCAACAGGATTTGTAAGCACACCATGAAGACAGACACTGCTGAAGAGCCAACCAGAGCCAAGTCTACACAGAGCGACCCACTGTCCAGTCAACCAACAGGATTTGTAAGCACACCATGAAGACAGACACTGCTGAAGAGCCAACCAGAGCCAAGTCTACACAGAGCGACCCACTGTCCAGTCAACCAACAGGATTTGTAAGCACACCATGAAGACAGACACTGCTGAAGAGCCAACCAGAGCCAAGTCTACACAGAGCGACCCACTGTCCAGTCAACCAACAGGATTTGTAAGCACACCATGAAGACAGACACTGCTGAAGAGCCAACCAGAGCCAAGTCTACACAGAGCGACCCACTGTCCAGTCAACCAACAGGATTTGTAAGCACACCATGAAGACAGACACTGCTGAAGAGCCAACCAGAGCCAAGTCTACACAGAGCGACCCACTGTCAAGTCTACACAGAGCGACCCACTGTCCAGTCACCCAACAGCAACAGAAACCCTGACTGCACTGTAAAGAAAAAAAAATGTGCCAATTTTCTTGAATGAAGACAGGAGAACGGGTCACTGAGCCAGGACAACAAGCGGATAACAGTGAAAGTTTTTTTTGTTTGTTTTTGAAGATAATCTCAGAAGAAATTTGAAGCTCAGAATTTCCATAAGACAGGAACGTAATGTATAGTGTGAGAGCCCTCGATGTTTATCACAGGAGAGGGTACAATGGCATCTCTCAAAAACCATCACTTACAATCCTTAACATAGGTAGGACGCTATCTCTCAACACACATCGTTAGAAATTCATAAAAGCAGGCACAAGAGCATCTCTCAGTAACCATCTGTAGAAATCCTTTAAAAAGGCATAACAGCATCTTTCCATAACCATCATTAGAAATTCCTAGAAATGAGTTCTTTGAAGTCTAACTTTTACGGTGTGGTTAACCTTTTACAGACAAAGACAAGAATGTAGTTGAACAGGGTGAATCTCTTCATGTGCAAGGTTAATCAATTGTAGACAAAGACAGGGTGTTCCACACAAAGAGATCTTTAGAGGGACTGACAGTTTTTGGTGACAGGTTAACCTATAGCAGACAAAAACAAAATGTTCTGGGAAAAAAAAAGTCTTTAAACTGAGAAAGTCTTCAGTGACAATTAAATGTAGAACAGACAGCCCCAAAATGGTCCTGAAAAAAAATATTCTTATGAAGGGAGGGAAACTTTCTATGGGAAGGTTAACCTAAAGACAAAATGTTTTGAGTAAAGGAGAGTGCATACTGCCAGGTTAACCTATTACACAGAAAAAAAAAGTTCCAAAAAGTCAAGCCCTTCTGAACAGCTGGAGTCTTTTTATCATGAAGATGACCTATCACACATTAACACAAAATGTTCCAGAAAAAGCCACTAGACACAAATACATTGTTCCAGAAAAAAAAAAAGTTGGAAGAAAGTGAGTCTGTATCAGGATTGTCTGAACAAAACCCATTTCATGGCGCTACACACTCTGTTTGGCACATCTACATGGACCCCCACTGATTTAATAAGGATTTCCTTGAATTTATATACATATATTTATGTTGTTGTTATCATGTAGATGAAGATTGTCAAAACATGTCAGAAGCATAATGATCTCAACACTCAGTGACAAATATCTTGATCATGCAGAATGTTATTCTATGAATATTATTACAAACATTTCCATTTTAAAAGAAATAGAGCTACCAAGCAAGATGATATAAACAAAAATGTTTTGAAAAAGGAACTAAAACGGTTAAAACAGAATGAATTTTCACATGAAATCAATATTCAAATAAAGAAAAAGTTACACTACACATGTAATTCTCCTGATAACAGTCTCCATAGCAAGCCAACTATATACATTCATCTGTGGAGTTCTGGTTCCGACAAAATAAGGAAAGGATATTTTATTAACATAATTTAAGTTTTTGAATTATTTTTCTTCTTCTTCTTCTTCTTCTTCTTCTTCTTCTTATCAAAAGATGTAGTAAATATTCTGCAATAGACACAAATCTAAGAGAGATTTCCTCAGCTGTGTTTTGCAGAACAAATAAAACACAAACAACAGAGCAAACAATGAAAGGAAGAATGGGGGGAAGGGGGGGGGGGGGGGGGGGGGGGAGGAAGAGGGCAGGGGTTTGACTGTAAAACATAAAGAGACATGTTGAAGATCAGACAGGAAGTGAACTAGGGGTTGAAGACACACACACACACACACACACACCACACACACACACACACACACACACACACCATCATCCACCCTCTCTCTCTCTCTCTCCTCCTCCTCCTCCTCTTCTTCTTCTTCTTCTTCTTCTTCTTCTTCTTCTTCTTCTTCTTCTTTCTTCTTCCCACCCAGTACTCCAGCTAAATAAGATGATGTGGCTGACAGCCCAGCCAAAGCATGAGGTCATATCAGTGCTTTCACCTCCTGCTGTCCAGTCCATGGTTTACTTCCCCTGTGCTGGCAGGTGAAGACCACAGAACACACAACAGCAGACTGATCACAGTGTATACACGCTTTACCCCACCACCACCTGCCCCAGCTGTCATTTGTGCTCCATGGAGCACGTTTACAGGTCAAAATGAAAATAACACGTATCAATATTCAAAATCAAGCCGGATGTGTTCACACAATGAGACACTCCTGCCAACACTTAATAACTTTTTTTTCTCTCTCTCAACTATCACAATACACAGGCCTTCCCAGGTCAAGTACAAGTCCTGATAAAGACAATCCATCCTGCAACCTCTCTAAGGAACACAGCAGCACCCAACCTCTCTAAGGAACACAGCAGCACCAACACACACTGGTACAGGGTAGGTCAACATACAGCCTCAATGCTGAGCAACCCACAAGCTATGGGATTGGCCTCGAGCTCCTTTCGTGTTCAAACAGCAGTGTAATATCCAGGGGGACAGGCTCTCCGTGCAGTGCTGATAAGAAGTGTCAGCCCACTGACATTTTACGACATATAAATGGGTGACATCATTGACCTGATTTGTTTCTTCATCTAGATAGAAAAAAAAATAGAGGTGTTTAAGTCAATAAAGCATGACCCCATTTCCATACCAAAAAGAGTTTGTTTTTCTCAACAAAGGAGTAAACAAAAAACAAAACCACAGCACTGCTTTATTCCTTCAGAAAACAACAACAACAAAAAATGGATCCCAATGCACCCACAATATATGGAATGGCTTTATTCCTTCAGACCTTCAGAGGCATGGGTCCCTGAAGACCCATGATGTACAGCCAGGCTTTATTCCTTCAGACCTTCAGAGGCATGGAACCCTGGAGACCCATGATGTACAGCCAGGCTTTATTCCTTCAGAGGCATGGGTCCCTGGAGACCCATGATGTACAGCCAGGCTGTATTCCTTCAGACCTTCAGACGCATGGGTCCCTGGAGACCCATGATGTACAGCCAGGCTTTATTCCTTCAGAGGGTCCCTGGAGACCCATGATGTACAGCCAGGCTTTATTCCTTCAGACCTTCAGAGGGTCCCTGGAGATCCATGATGTACAGCCAGGCTTTATTCCTTCCGACCTTCTGAGGGTCACTGGAGATCCAGATGTACAGCCAGGTTTTATTCCTTCCGACCTTCAGAGGGTCACTGGAGACCCATGATGTACACCCAGGCTTTATTCCTGCACTAAAATCATGGGTCCTTGGAGATACATGATGTACAACCTGGCTTTATTCCTGTACAACACTCATGGGTCCTTGGAGATACATGATGTATAGTGTGCAAAATGTTTTAAGCAACATACAGCAAGGACTGATATTGTGAAATATCCATCATAATGGGTTGCCTCCCCACTTTTTCCATTACATTTTGTTATAAATTTCAAGAAGTACCTATGGATCACAATAAAAAAAAAAAAAAGAGAGAGAGAGACTTACTATATGTATTCATACTTAACAAACTTGTCAGATTTAGAGCGGATCCCTGATCACAATCTAGACCTTGCACAGACAAGACAGTTCCAAGTCTGCAGAGGTCTGCGCTCTCCCTGATGTCCTAATAATCAACGATTTATAACGAAAAACACCTTTACAAGAGCTACCAAAGAAAAAAAAAAGTACAAAAAACATCCAAGAACAGCAACACCCAAAACTACCAAACTATCCGCTTGAAACACAATCTATCAAGATGACCTATCAATCACCCACTAAAGACAATTTGTGACCTCACCGTCACTTCTTGGTAAGGAGTCCAGCCACTTTGTAACCAACTGGCGCTGCCGCAGCCCCGGCAGCCACAACTCCTTTGGCTCCCAACCCGGCCGCTCCGACGGACTGCAGGGCGGAGATGAGCCACACTCCCTGGCCGGCCTTCCAGGCCACCGACATCATGGACGCCGCCGCCGACCCCGCCGCCACACCCCCGGCCGTGAAGCCCATGGCTGCAGCAGCGGCAGGGACGGCTATGGGGGCTGCAACTGCCACGACGGTTCCCACGGCTAAACCTGCAGCCACTTTGGGGCCCACTGTACATGACAAATAATGGTTCTTGCTGTGATTGTAATGATATTGCACTTCACTATGGCATTATATTGATATTGGGGCTGTTCGCTCTAATCGTTTGTGCAGAGTGTTCAGGCGATCCTTAATTTATGGAAGATGGAAGCGGTTATGTATCCTCTTCGGTCCTTGTCACTTAGACATTCATAGAGTATCTACACATCTCTTTCCCCTTTCTTTAGAATCTGTGCTTCTCTTTCCCTTTTAGTCAGTTATGTACAGAATTTGTGCATCTCTCTCCCTTTTATTCAGTTGTTATGTACAGAATCTGTTGTTTGGTACAGAATCTGTTGCTTGGTACAGAATCTGTTGTTTGGTACAGAATCTGTCCATCTCTCTCCCTTTTAGTCAGATGTTATGTACAGAATCTGTTGTTTGGTACAGAATCTGTTGTTTGGTACAGAATCTGTTGTTTGGTACAGAATCTGTTCATCTCTCTCCCTTTTAGTCAGATGGTGTGTACAGAATCTGTCCATCTCTCTCCCTTTTAGTCATATGGTGTGTACAGAATCTGTTGTTTGGTACAGAATCTGTCCACCTCTCTCCCTTTTAGTCAGTTGTTATGTACAGAATCTGTTGTTTGGTACAGAATCTGTTGTTTGGTACAGAATCTGTCCATCTCTCTCCCTTTTATTCAGTTATGTACAGAATCTGTTGTTTGGTACAGAATCTGTCCATCTCTCTCCCTTTTAGTCAGTTGTTATGTACAGAATCTGTTGTTATGTACAGAATCTGTTGTTTGGTACAGAATCTGTTCATCTCTCTCTCCCTTTTAGTTAGATGGTGTGTACAGAATCTGTTGTTTGGTACAGAATCTGTTCATCTCTCTCCCTTTTAGTCAGATGGTGTGTACAGAATCTGTTGTTTGGTACAGAATCTGTCCATCTCTCTCCCTTTTATTCAGTTGTTATGTACAGAATCTGTTGTTTGGTACAGAATCTGTTGTTTGGTACAGAATCTGTCCATCTCTCTCCCTTTTATTCAGTTATGTACAGAATCTGTTGTTTGGTACAGAATCTGTCCATCTCTCTCCCTTTTAGTCAGTTGTTATGTACAGAATCTGTTGTTTGGTACAGAATCTGTCCATCTCTCTCCCTTTTAGTCAGATGGTATGTACAGAATCTGTTCATCTCTTTCCCTTTTAGTTGTTAAATACACAATCCGTATTTCTCTGTCCCTTTTAGTCAATTATGTCCAGAATCTGTGCATCTCTCAGTCAAATGCTATGTACAGAATTTGTAAATCTCTTTTCTTTTTAAGCAGTTGTTACGTACATAATTTGTGTATTTCTTTCCTTTTTAATCAGTTGTTGTATACAGAATTTATGTATTTCTTTCCTCTTTAATCAATTGTTATGTACAGAATTTGTGTGTCTCTTTCCTTTTCAATCAGTTGTTATGTACAGAATTTGTGTATCTGTTTCCTTTTTAATCAGTTGTTATGTACAGAATTTGTGTATTTCTTTCCTCTGTAATCAATTGTTATGTACAAAATTTGTGTATCTCTCTCCTTTTCATCAGTTGTTATGTACAGAATTTGTGTATTTCTTTCCTCTGTAATCAATTGCTGTGTACAGAATTTGTGTATCTCTCTCCTTTTTAATCAGTTGTTATGTACAGAATTTGTGTATTTCTTTCCTCTGTAATCAATTGTTATGCACAGAATTTGTGTATCTCTTTCCTTCTTGATCAATTGTTATGTACAGAATCTGTGTATTTCTTTCTTTTGTAGTTTGATGTTATGTATTTGTTTCCTTCCCTCTTAGTCAGATGTTATGCACAGTATCTGTGCATCTCTGTCCCTTTTAGTTAGTTGTTCTGTACAGTATCTGTGCATCTCTGTCCCTTTTAGTTAGTTGTTCTGTACAGTATCTGTGCATCTCTGTCCCTTTTAGTTAGTTGTTCTGTAAAGTATCTGTGCATCTCTGTCCCTTTTAGTTAGTTGCTCTGTACAGTATCTGTACATCTCTGTCCCTTTTAGTTGGTTGTTCTGTACACTATCTGTGCATCTCTGTCCCTTTTAGTTAGTTGCTCTGTACACTATATGTGCATCTTTGTCCCTTTTAGTTAGTTGTTCTGTAGAGTATCAGAGCATCTTTTTCCCTCTTAGTTAGTTGTTCTGTGCAGTATCTGTGCATCTCTGTCCCTTTTAGTTAGTTGCTCTGTACAGTATTTGTGCATCTTTGTCCCTTTTAGTTTGTTGTTCTGTACAGTATCAGTGTATCTTCTTCCCTCTTAGTTAGTTGTTCTGTACAGTATCAGTGCATCTCTTTCTCTTTTAGTTAGTTGTCCTGTACAGTATCAGTGCATCTCTTTCTCTTTTAGTTAGTTGTTCTGTAGAGTATCAGTGCATCTCTTTCCCTTTTAGTTAGTTGTTCTGTACATTATCAGTGCATCTCTTTCCCTTTTAGTTTGTTGTTCTGTAGAGTATCAGTGCATCTCTTTCCCTTTTAGTTTGTTGTTCTGTACATTATCAGTGCATCTCTTTCCCTTTTAGTTTGTTGTTCTGTAGAGTATCAGTGCATCTCTTTCCCTTTTAGTTTGTTGTTCTGTACAGCATCACTGCATCTCTTTCTCTTTTAGTCAGATGTTATGCACAGTATCAGCGCATCTCTCTCCCTTTTAGTTTGTTGTTCTGTACAGTATCAGTGCATCTCTTTCCATTTTAGTTAGTTGTTCTGCACAGTATCAGTGCATCTCTGTCTCTTTTAGTCAGATGTTATGCACAGTATCAGTGCATCTCTTTCCCTTTTAGTTTGTTGTTCTGTACAGTATCAGTGCATCTCTTTCCCTTTTAGTTTGTTGTTCTGTACAGTATCAGTGCATCTCTTTCCCTTTTAGTTTGTTGTTCTGTACAGTATCAGTGCATCTCTTTCCCTTTTAGTTAGTTGTTCTGTGCAGTATCAGTGCATCTCTTTCCCTTTTAGTTAGTTGTTCTGTGCAGTATCAGTGCATCTCTTTCCCTTTTAGTTAGTTGTTCTGTACAGTATCAGTGCATCTCTTTCCCTTTTAGTTAGTTGTTCTGTGCAGTATCAGTGCATCTCTTTCCCTTTTAGTTAGTTGTTCTGTGCAGTATCAGTGCATCTCTTTCCCTTTTAGTTAGTTGTTCTGTGCAGTATCAGTGCATCTCTGTCTCTTTTAGTCAGGTGTTATGCACAGTATCAGTGCATCTCTTTCCCTTTTAGTTAGTTGTTCTGTGCAGTATCTGTCCGTCTCTTTCTCTGTCTGCCAGTAGGGGTTCTGCACAAAAACTTCAGCCTCTATTTCCCCTTCCATCATCAGATGATGTCATGCACAGAAAGTCTTCATCTCTTTCTCCTTTGGTTAGTCAGGGTTAGGCACAGAATGGGGGCATCTTTTTTCTTTCCATTGGTCTGTCATTTGTGTCAGTTGGGGGGGGGGGGGGGGTTGTGTGCAGCATCTGAGCTATATTACAACAAACTGATGTTGAATCCGTTACATTCTGGAAAGTTCTTTGCTTCTGATAGTTTCTTCACCAAAGCTGAACATTTTCAAGTAGACAATGATTTGTATTTCAGTGAGACATGAATTAACTGACTGGGTGACATGACAATCATAAGACTTTCAGTGGTCAATCTGTCTTCTCCCATGTTATCAATTCACAGCTAGAAACAAAGAACACACTGGCTTCTACTTTCATCTGTCTATCTACTCTACACCCCTTTGAAGAAGTGTATTTGGGGGATGTGGAGAAGAATGGAGTGCATTACATGTGAAGTGGTGAACAACATTACATGTGAAGTGGTGAACATTACATGTGAGGTGGTGAACAACATTACATGTGAGGTGGTGAACAACATGACATGTGAAGTGGTGAACAACATAATTACATGTGAAGTGGTGAACAACATTACATGTGAAGTGGTGAACAATGTTACATGTGAAGTGGTGAACAACGTTACATGTGAAGTGGTGAACAACGTTACATGTGAAGTGGTGAACAACGTTACATGTGAAGTGGTGAACAACATAACATGTGAAGTGGTGAACAATGTTACATGTGAAGTGGTGAACAACATTACATGTGAAGTGGTGAACAACATTACATGTGAAGTGGTGAACAACATTACATGTGAAGTGGTGAACAACTTTACATGTGAAGTGGTGAACAACATTACATGGGAAGTGGTGAACAACATACATGTGAAGTGGTGAACAACATTACATGGGAAGTGGTGAACAACATTACATGTGAAGTGGTGAACAACATATACCACATGTATATGACAGCACAGGTTTATCTTATTCAGTAAGACTCCTTGTCTTTTCTTTGGGAAAAACAAAATGGGGTTGGATGCAGAGGAGGGGGTGTGTGTCTGGAAAGCATGTGCAGATGTTTATGGATAGGTTTACTCTTGAAATCAGTCCCACTCACACAGACACACAAGTGCCCATCCAACATGCACAGCTGTTTGAAAAGAAGGCTTGGCAGTACAGCCAAACCAGAAGCAAGAAGAACTGTACAATGACCTGACAACAAACATTCCACTGTCTCCCCTTTGGGGAACAGGTTGCTAGAAAACTCCTGCTGAAAACATTTCAGGAAAAACAAAGGCATTAAACAAAACATTCAAGCCAGTTGTCACACAGCTGAAGATGTTTAAGGTGGAGATTCCAGCCAGCATTTTTTCTGTTCTTTGTGTGTGCTACATGAAGGGCTCCACAGTATGAAAAGGAAACATTCTCAGAATAACTCCAGTCTCTTCACACAGTTGTGTGAGTGTAGGAAGCATGTGTCAGCGCGTGTAGCTTTGACATGGTGAGAAAGAAGTGTTTGGCTGAATGTTGGTGGCGGGCATTTTTATAACATGCATTTATCATGCCAGTTAAACACAGCGCATCTAACAAACTCAATGTCTGGACTCACAACACATGCACACACACTCTGAGAGAATCATGTGCCTGGTGGCCAATGACCAGAGCATCCAGATCGCGGTAGTTGTGAGAAGCAGGTAATGGCAGACAAGGGAGGGAAATGTGTATGTGTGCTGTGTGTGTGTGCGTGTAAAGCTTTGATATGTAAAAGACGGTAAAAAGCAACACACACACACACACACACACACACACACACACACACACACACACACACACACACATACTCACACACACACACACACACACACACACACACACACACACTCACACACACGCACACACACACACACACACACACACACACACTAATGTCTAATGTCACTTGAGGGTGAAGAGACGTTAAATTAAAGTACTACTACTACTACTACTACTACTACTACACCACACACACACACACACACACACATGCACACACCAGTCTAGACACAAGATACCAACCTGAACTAGCTACTTTCTTGACTTTATCCATTGTTGACCTGGAATGCAGTTAAATAAATCATTGAATAACAACAACAACAATGATTACAATCAAAGTATTTCAAACATAGTGTTCTCAGTGTGTGTGTGTGTGTGTGTGTGTGTGTGTGTGTGTGTGTGTGTGTGTGTGTGTGTGTGCATGTGGATGTGTGCGTCTGTGTACTTTAATACAGTTGTGTATTTAGGTGTCAATGTGTAACTTTTCTCATACAATATCACATGATAATCATCAAGGGATGACGTCTTTTGCTTGGATATTGTTACAAATTGAATTCTGAAAAGCAAATCAAAACAGCATTGTTGGCCTCCTAGATCTTACATGTTTGTTTCACAGATGTTAAAAAAAAACCCACTGTACACATCCAAAATCAATATTCCTGCTAATTGGTAACATGTGCTTCTTAATTCAATACAAGCTGATACCAAACACCAGGAAAATCCAAATACAGCGCATGTCTTTGGGATTTCATTTGAACCTGCTGAAAACAATACAGAACAAACAAAAGCAGTAAGGGAGGATGGGGGGGGAGGGGGGGGGGGGAAGGGGGGAACTCGAACAGACAAGGGAGGTAACAATCCTAAAAAGCAATGTTGATTTGTTTGCACTATGGATTCCACTCACTAAGGAAGGGTTTTGAGAGCATTTAGGTGTCCACTGACTCATTGTAAACAAACTTCATGAAGAGAGTAAACTGGTGGGAAAAGAGAGTGAGCATATTTATGGAAATAAGTAAAGATCTCTGAATTCAGTAATGTATATTACAAAAAATTTCCTCTCGTGCTTTAACTCAAAAAGAAATATGAGCAGTTGAAGAAATCAAAGCAATGTTTCTCCTAACGGAAACCCAGCCATACATGTCCACAAATGATTGTGAGCGGCTCCTGCTGTTTGATCATTATGAGTTTGCATCAGACAAATCTGGTCAGAATCATTTGCAGCACTTTCCCCACAAATAAAATCTGAATTAGAACATTGTTATTTGGTGTTTGAAATTCTGGCAAGCATGCAAAAAATGATCATTTCACAACACATCATCAATTCTGAAGTACTGACTGCTCTGATCAGCAAACAACCTGCAATGCTGGGAGTGGATAGATTGAAACAGACACCATCAGCCATTTTAAGCCTGTATTCAATAGATAACGTATGACCTGTTTACTGTCAGGTGCCAATGGACTCAAATGTGAAGTAAAATGATTAAATGAGGAGAATGGGATGAAGTAAAGTGGAACTCCATTGTAGATGTTCATGTGTCATTGTAATGATACACTGAAATAGTGAAAAAGGTGCAGATTGACATTCCAATTCCTGATGCGGCAAGCTACCAGCCTCACAAACCCAACTCCCCAGTTAGTGAGCTACACTCAGGTTTGATGTCCATGTCCACCTACAGTGATACAGCAAACAGGAATCACCGCTCAGCACAGCGGAAGCTGAAGACCGGTGACATCACCAGAACAACCCCATGCTAAGCTGGGAAGTGAAAATGTCAATATATCTACACTGGGCATCAGTGGCATATTCCTAGTATCCTACTCTCCAGCTCTGCCTGATATAATCTTGAATCCTGATGATGGCCAACAATGAGCTGCCGTTTGAGCAGCGACCCCTACTTGTCAGAGTTCAAACTCCAAAGACAAGTGTCTAGCTGTTCAAATCAGATGATCTGTTTTCTAGCTGTTCAAACGAGACGATTTGTTGTCTAGCTGTTCAAACCAGAAGATTTGTTGTCTAGCTGTTCAAACCAGAAGATTTGTTGTCTAGCTGTTCAAACCAGAAAATTTGTTGTCTAGCTGTTCAAACCAGATGATTTGTTGTCTAGCTGTTCAAACCAGAAGATTTGTTGTCTAGCTGTTCAAACCAGATGATTTGTTGTCTAGCACTTCAAACCAGATGATTTGTTGTCTAGCTGTTCAAACCAGAAGATTTGTTGTCTAGCTGTTCAAACCAGAAGATTTGTTGTCTAACTGTTCAAACCAGATGATTTGCTGTCTAGCTGTTCAAACCAGATGATTTGTTGTCCAAAGGCAAGTATCCAACTGTTCAAACCAGATGATTTGTTGTCTAGCACTTCAAACCAGATGATTTGTTGTCTAGCTGTTCAAACCAGATTTGTTGTCTAGCTGTTCTAACCAGATGATTTGTTGTCTAGCACTTCAAACCAGATGATTTGTTGTCTAGCACTTCAAACCAGATGATTTGTTGTCTAGCACTTCAAACCAGATGATTGTTGTTCTACCACTTCAAACCAGATGATTTGTTGTCTAGCACTTCAAACCAGATGATTTGTTGTCTAGCTGTTCAAACCAGATGATTTGTTGTCCAGCTGTTCAAACCAGATGATTTGTTGTTTAGCTGTTCAAACCAGATGATTGTTGTCCAGCTGTTCAAACCAGATGATTTGCTGTCTAGCTGTTCAAACAAGATGATTTGTTGTCCAAAGACAAGTGTCCAGCTGTTCAAACCAGATGATTTGTTGTCCAAAGACAAGTGTCCAGCTGTTCAAACCAGATGATCTGTTGTCTAGCTGTTCAAACCAGATGATTTGTTGTCCAGCTGTTCAAACCAGATGATTTGCTGTCTAGCTGTTCAAACCAGATGATTTGTTGTTTAGCTGTTCAAACAAGATGATTTGTTGTCCAGCTGTTCAAATCAGATGATTTGCTGTCCAGCTGTTCAAACCAGATGATTTGCTGTCTAGCTGTTCAAACCAGATGATATGTTGTCTAGCTGTTCAAACAAGATGATTTGTTGTCCAAAGACAAGTGTCCAGCTGTTCAAATCAGATTATTTGTTGTCCAAAGACAAGTGTCCAGCTGTTCAAACCAGATGATCTGTTGTCTAGCTGTTCAAACCAGATGATTTGTTGTCCAGCTGTTCAAACCAGATGATTCGTTGTTTAGCTGTTCAAACCAGATGATTTGTTGTCTAGCTGTTCAAACCAGATGATTTGTTGTCTAGCTGCTCAAATCAGATGATTCGTTGTCCAAAGACATGTGTCCAGCTGTTCAAACCAGATGATTTGTTGTCTAGCTGTTCAAATCAGATGATTTGTTGTCCAAAGACAAGTGTCCAGCTGTTCAAACCAGATGATTTGTTGTCTAGCTGTTCAAACCAGATGATTTGTTGTCCAGCTGTTCAAACCAGAAGATTTGTTGTCTAGCACTTCAAACCAGATGATTTGTTGTCTAGCTGTTCAAACCAGATGATTTTGTTGTCTATCTGTTCAAATCAGATGATTTGTTGTCTAGCTGTTCAAATCAGATGATCTGTTGTCTAGCAGTTCAAACCAGATGATTTGTTGTCTAGCTGTTCAATCCAGATGATCTGTTGTCTAGCTGTTCAAACCAGATGATTTGTTGTCCAGCTGTTCAAACCAGATGATCTGTTGTCTAGCTGTTCAAATCAGATGATTTGTTGTCTAGCTGTTTAAACCAGGTGATTTGTTGCCTAGCTGTTCAAACCAGGTGATTTGTTGTCCAGCTGTTCAAACAAGATGATTTGTTGTCCAGCTGTTCAAACAAGATGATTTGTTGTCCAGCTGTTCAAACAAGATGATTTGTTGTCTAGCTGTTCAAACCATCCTCTGAACTTAACCATGATCACCACATCCATCTGAAGGCATGTCAGAGAACCTGGACAAGCAGCAGGCTTACTATTCTGGGTGTTGGTGTCAGGAGACAAGCAGCAGGCTTACTATACTGGGTGTTGGTGTCAGGAGACAAACAGCAGGCTTACTATTCTGGGTGTTGGTGTCAGCAGACAAGCAGCAGGCTTACTATACTGGGTGTTGGTGTCAGCAGACAAGCAGCAGGCTTACTATACTGGGTGTTGGTGTCAGCAGACAAGCAGCAGGCTTACTATACTGGGTGTTGGTGTCAGCAGACAAGCAGCAGGCTTACTATACTGGGTGTTGGTGTCAGCAGACAAGAGGCAGGCTTACTATAATGGGTGTTGGTGTCAGCAGACAAGCAGCAGCTTACTATACTGGGTGTTGGTGTCAGCAGACAAGCAGCAGGCTTACTATACTGGGTGTTGGTGTCAGCAGACAAGCAGCAGGCTTACTATACTGGGTGTTGGTGTCAGCAGACAAGCAGCAGGCTTACTATACTGGGTGTTGGTGTCAGCAGACAAGAGGCAGGCTTACTATAATGGGTGTTGGTGTCAGCAGACAAGCAGCAGGCTTACTATACTGGGTGTTGGTGTCAGCAGACAAGCAGCAGCTTACTATACTGGGTGTTGGTGTCAGCAGACAAGCAGCAGGCTTACTATACTGGGTGTTGGTGTCAGCAGACAAACAGCAGGCTTACAGGGTGTTGGTGTCAGCAGACAAGCAGCAGGCTTACTATACTGGGTGTTGGTGTCAGCAGACAAGCAGCAGGCTTACTATACTGGGTGTTGGTGTCAGGAGACAAGCAGCAGGCTTACTATACTGGGTGTTGGTGTCAGCAGACAAGCAGCAGGCTTACTATACTGTGTGTTGGTGTCAGCAGACAAGCAGTAGGCTTACTGGGTGTTGGTGTCAGCAGACAAGCAGCAGGCTTACTATACTGTGTGTTGGTGTCAGCAGACAAGCAGCAGGCTTACTGGGTGTTGGTGTCAGCAGACAAGCAGCAGGCTTACTGGGTGTTGGTGTCAGCAGACAAGCAGCAGGCTTACTGGGTGTTGGTGTCAGCAGACAAGCAGCAGGCTTACTATACTGGGTGTTGGTGTCAGCAGACAAGCAGCAGGCTTACTATACTGGGTGTTGGTGTCAGCAGACAAGCAGTAGGCTTACTAGGTGTTGGTGTCAGCAGACAAGCAGCAGGCTTACTATACTGGGTGTTGGTGTCAGCAGACAAGCAGCAGGCTTACTGGGTGTTGGTGTCAGGAGACAAGCAGCAGGCTTACTATACTGGGTGTTGGTGTCAGGGTGAGATGGGACAATAAATGTAATACCCTTGTAATGCTAAGATAATGTTGCTTATAGCCCAGCCGACTGCAAAGGGCCACATCAGGGCTGCCCTTGTAATGCACATGGAATGCAAGGCAGTTATCAGCTAAATCAAATGTTGGAATTGCTCTCAACCATGTCATGAAGCAAAACATCAACTCTCTCTCTCTCTCTCTCTCTCTCTCTCTCTCTCTCTCTCTCTCTCTCTCTCCATAATAACATCACAGCCTGTATCCCTTTCAGCTCTCACATACAAATCAGTATCGCCTCCTCCCTTCCAATGCCCAGACCTTCCCCCTCCCTATCTCCCACTGCATCTCTTCTCTTCTTTCAATTTCCTCTTATCTACTGAAATACTTGGCTACTTTGTTTGTTTTGTTTTTGTTTTTGTTTTAATTCAAACTTAGCTACTTTATTTGCTTTTTTTTTTTTTTTTTTTTTAAATTCAAACTATCTATTGTTCCTGGAACAAACTGGAGTGAATCATTTCTTCCCAGACAACAGACACTGCAAGCATTCAAGATGGTGGACACTTTCACATTATGGAGAGAGAGTGCCAGTCATTTCCTCCAGCATTCAGGGAATGTTAGTATTTATGGCGCATGGAAAAATGATACTGGCTTTAAAAGATCTTTTTTTTTCTGATTTCTAACCCTCAAAGACAGCATCCATCATAACTGATTGAGTGGAGGATTAGGGATGTATTGTATCATCTGATTGGCACTGACCAGCAGAGAGGGATTAGTGTCATCTCCTTAATGAAAGTCACATCATTGTAACTCCTGAACATATACTGATCAGGTGACATCCCCATATCCACATACAGCCCTGTAAGAGAAGTAACCTACTCAGCCACTGAAAGTCACTTTCTGAATGAATCATTGAGCTGCTTTCCGTCAATAGTTTACCTTTCTTTACTGCGGTCAATGTAAATTAGAAACCACAATCCAATATAGATCAGTTGCAATAAATAAAGAAAGAAACCACAATCCAACATAGATCAGTTGCAACAGATGTAGATAGAAACCACAATCCAACATAGATCAGTTGCAACAGATGTAGATAGAAACCACAATCCAACATAGATCAGTTGCAACAGATGTAGATAGAAACCACAATCCAACATAGATCAGTTGCAATAGATGTAGATAGACCTCACAATCCAACATAGATCGGTTGCAATTTCATTTCTGTGTCATTATCCTTGAAGAAAAATGGTACGGCAAAAACAAACAAACAAAAAACCTGACAACAAAAACCAGGTCAGCAGAATACCTAGATTTGTTGTTTTTTTTTTCTTTTTAATCAGTTGTAGCTGTGTTTGTACAGCAGTCTCTAACAGATGGAGATTCACCTACCTGCTGAAATGATGGAGAAACCTGTTCCCCCCCCCCCCCCCCCTCCCCACTCAGCGATCCCACTCAGACCAACAGGAGGGGTGTTATGTGTCTACGTGTCATCGATCAATACCGGCCTACTTTTCAGAAGGATGGTGATGGGATTTTACGTGTGCCCGACATGTTGCACGTTCGTTATGTGTCTACGTGTCATCGATCAATATCAGCCTACTCTCAGACATTCAGATTCTATCTCTTCCTTCAAGTCTAAACTTAAAACCCATCTATTTTCTCATAATTGTCAATGCTGTGGGGGGGGGGGGGGGGGGGGGGGGAGTGCAACCTAATTCATAGCCGTCTGGGCCTTTTCAAATGTAGTGTATGTGTATGTTCTCTATTACATGTATTTGTTGTATGACTGAACATTATAGGATTTAGTTTTTGTAGTGATATTTGAAAAATAAGTGAATGTCATATTCGTAGGATTAGGATTTGTTAGTTATTGTAGTAATAGTATTTGTAGCTGGGTGTAAGGTGTACTATTGTATATGAGAAGGGTGAATGTAGTATGATTTTGTAAAGCGCTTAGAGAAATTTGTTTGATTAAGCGCTATATAAGAAACCATTATTATTATTATTATTATTATTATTACTCTTCAGAAGGATGGTGATGGGATTTTACGTGTGCCCGACATGTTGCAGTCTCATTCCTTGGACTTCAATGAAATGGAATCGGAACCAATGTCAACTCCGTAGGGAAAATTCCCCTGAACAGAAACGGCCCCGTCGGTGATTCGAACCTGCAACCCTCGTATCACTTGAATTAGACATTCGACTAGTTGAGCTATTCCGGCCCCCGGATAAACCTTTCAGTTGACGACGACTGTTAGCTTTACCATTCTGTCGGTCAACCCAGCTAGGCACGCACGATATTTTGCACACACGTGAAATCCCATCACCAACTTCGGAAGAGAAGGCCAGTTTGGCCGTTAGTATGGATGACATGTTACACATAGCATGCACCGTCCCCGAAGTTGGAGTATGGCTACCTTAATGGCGGAATAAAAAAAAAAAAACGGTAATACACACACACACCACACACACACACACACACACACACACACACACACAAGTGTCTGAATAATCAACTTGATGATTGTGGACACTCTACGGAAAGAAAGGCTGTCCACGACACACCACTGTGGGACCTACCCACTCTGAGCTGCTTTGCGGCTAAACCCAACAGCCGTTCAAACCGTTCGTGTAGTATCAAACCGTCCGTGTAGTACAACCTTTAGCATTAACTGAGGAAAAACAACACGCAGGTTCAACATTGATGTATGTATACAGCACAAAATCAACTTACCAAACTCCTCGGTGTTTTGACTAGAATCTTGTTCTCCCTGACCGAAAAGGCGATGGTATGAACGAAACTGCGAAACTGGGTGGTTCACGTTGACCGATTCAAAGAAGTCTGCTCCCACAATGTTTCTCGGAACAGCATTGCGCAGGCGAGATAAGCGGTGTCGTGTTAAATTTAGACCCTCCTCCCTCTGCCTAAAATTGCTCCCCTCTAGGTCCTGCACTTGCACGCCCTCAACTCGTTTAGATGTGTGAATAATCACCATGTTTTTGCTTGTTCTTTCAATCATATCTTAAGAATGATACGATTCAAGCTGGTGTGACCAGTTCGGCTGCGCTTTGTTACTTAAAAAAAAACAACCTCCAGTAGGCCTACACTGAACAGTGGCCAAATCAACACCACTACGTTTATCATCACCACTGCTATATTATATAGTACCATCACCACTACTATATATAGTGTACCATCACCACTACTATATATAGTACCATCACCACTACCATATACAGTACCGTCACCACTGCTATAATTATATAGTACCATCACCACAACTATATATAGTACCATCACCACCACGTTAACATTTCATGTAAAGCACACACATCTGATTTTTTTTTTTTTTTTATCTTTTGCATTTCATGTGAAGTACACGCATCTTTTGCAGTACGTGAAGTAATCGAAAGCAAAACCAAAATGGCCTAATATCCACTGGTTTCGCCAGCAGCTTTCTAGGAAGCGATATTAGGGGCGTCACGCGTCCGTAAGTATCTACTGACCCAAAAGGCTGATACCGCATGTTTTCTGTCAGGGCCGGACCTCTTTTGGGAAAAAAAAAAAAAAAGAGTTTCCTCCCCTCCTTCACCAAACGGACCCTGCTGAGGGCGGGAGAGAAGGCCTAACCGTACAGAGCTGTGAATCTTTCACTCCACATTGGGTTTGTGACAGGCCATCGTTCCAAGTGTACATGGTGCATTGAAAATATCCCCCTCCTCCTCCCCCCCCCCCCCCCCCATCGACTTGTCACCACACTCACCCCCCCCCCCTTTCACCCACCACCCCACCCTACGAACCCCAGCCTTCTCCGCTACTTTTCCCTCCACCCTCTTCTCCCTCCCTCCCTATCAGTTGTTGAGGTTGATCATCCAAGCGGCTATGAACTCTGATCAACACCCACCTCCACACACCAACAGAACTGCCACCCCTCTCCACCTTCACACACTTGTAATATCAATGTGTGTGTGTGTGTGTGTGTGTGTGTGTGTGTGTGTGTGTGTGTGTGTGTGTGTGTGTTCCCCCCTGTGTGTGTGTGTGTGTGTGTGTGTGTGTGTGTGTGTGTGTGTGTGTGTGGTGTGTGTGTGTGTGTGTTTCCCCTCTGTGTGTGTGTGTGTGTGTGTGTGTGTGTGTGTGTGTCTGAGTGTGTGTGTGTGTGTGTGTGAGTGGCTCTGTGTGTGTGTGTGTGTGTGTGTGTGTGTGTGTGTGTGTGTGTGTGTGTGTGCATGCACACGGATGTGCGCGTGCTTGTTTGTATAAATGTGTGTGTGTGTTTCACTCTGTGTTCAGATGCACTCAAGACAGAAAAGAAATCTTCTGATTGACGCAGTGCACTCTAGTCAAAAGGAACAAACAACACTCGTAGGTCTTTTCCTTTACTGGACAACTCTGGAATATTACAGAAAACCAATCAGTGCATACACATAGCTTACTGTCGGACAGTTAGTGACTATTATAACATAACAAATCAAGCAACACTTTACGCTTAATTAGGCTTCAGGATTTTCATTTCTTCTTTTTTTTTTCTTTTTCTAGGAATGTAAGCACATTCAGTTTTGTATCCTGACGCTACCCCATCCCTACCCCACCCCCCTCACCCCTTCATTATTTTTCCCCCAGGGAAATACTACCAGTGTCGTATATCAACATGGTAATTCTATACGGCTGGGCCTTCATAACATGGTTGTAAACCAGCATACACGTTTCGTACTTAGTACTTTCAAGGCTGTCTACATACATGTGACTAAAGAGAAATGTACTAGTAATGAATGATTCTGTTGTGTCAAACAGTTTGTAAAGAAGCTGTAGACAAAGGGCGAAAAAAGGGAGAATACTCTCAGTATCCCAAATCTTGACCAAGAAAGCAGAAGAATAATTGCCCTTGTTTGTTGAATTCCCCATGCCGGTTGACAATCATAAAGATAAAACAGAGCCGTTGGTTGTTACTGAATAACCATGCTGGTTTACAGCTGTGGACATAAAGAAAGCCAAACGTTCGTTCTTTGATTACCATATTGGTTACAACCATGTAGGGAAAAAAACTAGGTTTTTTTTTTTTTTTTTTTCTCTTCTTTAACTCTTATAGGCTACTGATTACAACCATGAAGAAAAAACGGTACCGTTGTTTGTTCTTTAAGTACCATTTGGTTAACCATGAAGGAAAACAAAGCCGCCCCCCCCCCCCTTCCCCATCGAAATACCACGCACATGGGCGAAACGTGCACCATTTGTTGTTTTTTTTAAATTCTTCTTCCCGACATTTTTGGTCATTCAAACAGAAGATTTATCCCATCATAAACATTACCGATATATAGACACAGAAAATTTTTTTACATCTACTGAGCATAGTCGCACACTTCGTTCTGATTACAGTAGACGAATGATCACAATGCAGGTAACACACTTTTGACAAGCATCTGTGGACATTACGACTCACACATGTAGGAATTCAGGAACAATCTATTCCCTCTCTCTCCTCCCCGTAAAGATTCATCACCACCTCATTAAAACTAAAACCAGTCTTGTGGGAGGAAGGTGGGGCTAAATGATAATGATAATAAGAAGAAAAACAAATAATAAATCATTCAATCAATGTTTAGTCAACCCCTGTCCCTACCCTACCTCCAAGTACCGAAGAATCACATAATATAAACATGCCATGATGATCATAATAATCCTACTGATGGCGACGTGCGTGCGTGCGTGCGTGCATGCGTGCGTGCGAGTGAGTGAGCGTGCGTGCGTGTGCGTGCGTGCGTGCGTGTGTGTGTGTGCGTGTGTGTGTGTGTTTGCCAGTTGCGCGCACGCGACACAGAGAGAGAGAGAGAGAGAGAGAGAGAGAATGCGATGCGATGCGATGCGATGCGATGCGTGTTTTTTCACGTGTTTGTGTACAGATCCTAATTGTGTGACCGTGTTGATGTGAGCTATGTAGTGAGCTTGTCAAGAACATGATTTTAGCAGTAGATTGGTTTTTGGGGGTAGAAGCACAACATTTGGTGTGGATATACTTCTTACTTAGCTGTATTTAAAAAGTGGTAGAAGCAAAGGTTTGTGACCTTTGTTTGACCTTTTGGGCGTGGTCATGATCGATTTTTTGGACCTGTTTTTGCTTTATTAAGAACATGAATGTTACACTATTTCAAAGCTATTGTTAAGTTAATAAAAACAGTGCAGAGTAATCCGTATGTGTATAAAAAAAAAAGATTTGTTAAGTAAATAAAACTGTGTAGAGTATCCGTAGGTATATAAAAAGGACGAAAAAGTAACAATTTTTTCCTCTTTTTATAACGTACGGATTACTGTGCATTATGTAAGCTATATCTAAGCCATGCTCTGGATCATGTACATGTCATTCTACGGAATGGTAGCTGACCTGTTTTTGTTTTGATCCATGCAAAGCAATGAGTTAACAACATATGGAGGCACAGAAAATCTGACAGCCAGTGCATGCATCATACTATCAGTCTGTAGTAATTTCACTGCATTTCGGTCACGACGAATAAACCATCTGGTCAATACCACATATCGCAGCCAGTCAACAAAAGGAATTTGTTCATGGTGGTCTATAACTTTCTCCTTTGAAAGAAACATCTGATGCAAGGCACCGCTCAGCAAACGGTACTATTCCCAGGCCTGCTGTTGCCCACCTTCTCAAAGCTCCAGGATTGTTGATTAATTCTGCTGCACCTCCATCACCCTTTCCTTTTGCTTACTGTGCATGGTCCAGAACTGTCACAGAAAAAGGGCATTCTGTTTCGTTCACTCTACAAGCACCGGAGCAGAAAGCTGGACAGACAGATGGATGCCATACTCTCAGTTCAAACAAGTCTCAAGGATGTACTGACAGCCAGCATGGACACTGAATGTGATCAAGGGAGAAGAACCATGGCATGAGGCTAGTCAGTGCATCAATATGATGTTCAAATTTGAAGTCTGGATTGAACAGATAAACTTGGAGTGCACGCAGTTCAAAATCCAGAACAAGATTCCACAGGCGAACATTGGTAGACATTTTACATTGGTTGTTACCACTGGCCAAAGTCGTCAGTCGAAGGGTCAATCAAATTCTGCCTTTCAATGCCTTGTGTAGAAGAGTATGCAGTGCTGCTGCGGTTGTCCAGTGGGATAATCGTGATCTCCAAGTTGTATGCCACTGGACCATCTGATGGCCGTGTCTTTGCTGGACTACAGGAGTTCTGTGTATCATCTGCCTTCCGTCCCCTCCACTCTCCCCCATCTGTCTGTCAAAGGTACGTTGGCTCAGTTTATCATGACTGATTTATGTTACGAAGCGCTATGTCTCGTTAGTTTCTGTTTACGTACAGACCCATCATTTAGATGATAACTGCAACAGATACGGGGTCACATTCAACAAACTGTTCTGTGCTTCCATCAAGAGAAACATATCCGTGGTCACCTCTTCTATCTGCTGCTGAGCATGTCAAAGTTTCGTTTCTTTCCACTTGACAAAGGACACAGGCAGTCCAGTCTATGATGGATGCTCTAAATGTTAATGGACCACCAGAAGGATCCACTTGTCTATATTTCCTAGCCATTATGTATCCTGCAAGGAGGGGCACAAAAAAAGAAAGGCAAAACTTGGTAACCGTCAGACAAGTGGACAATTTGTTACCCTGATGGATCAGAAAAAAAGACAATTCTACGAAAGTGGTCCGTACTGATATTTTAATTCTCGATGTAAGTGGTTAAAAATTAAAAACCTTGGTGGCAAATTAACGTCTTTAATAAGGAATGGGCCGTAATGAACCTGTCCTGCTAAACATCTGCAGGAAACCCTCTTTGACTAGGTCAACGCACACAGACAGACAAATACACGCATGCGTGCATGCGCGCGCGCGCTGGCGGGCACACACACACACACACACACACACACACACACACACACACACACACACACACACACACAACACACACACACACACACACACACACACACACACACACACACACACACACACACACACACAACAGACAGAGACAGAGAGACAGAGAGAGACAGAGAGAGAGAGAGAGAGAGAGAGAGAGAGAGAGAGAGAGAGAGAGAAGAGAGAGAGAGAGAGAGAGAGAGAGAGAGAGAGAGAGAGACAGAGACAGAGACAGAGACAGAGACAGAGAGAGAATAATCATGTTCATATTTTGACGCTTTCCGAGCACCATAGCTGAAACACGTTTTCCATGTAATTTGATGCTCAGTTGCCTTATACACAAAATTATTTCAACGTTCATAAATGAGAACTGAATTGTAGATTACATACTTCAGTTGCCTTGCTTCTCGTCCTGAATTTGCAGTCATTTTTATTCGTTAAAAGGCGTCAAATTGAGCGCGCAGCGAGGTTACGTAGGCCGGAGAAACGGGTCAGGCGGCTGTATTGCCTATGGCCGCCAAGACTCGCCAAATGTTTTATACGACGCTGACGGCTGGTTTTCAAAACACGATTATACCTAAATGGTGCCTCTCAAAACTTGCTTCTACCACTGTTTATGATCAGTAGGCCTACCATTTATAGTACCTTTCCACAAAAGCAGGAAATTCTACCCCCCAAATCAAACTCATTGTTCTTAACAAGCCCACTTCTATAATCCAGGTAGTGCGGTATTCCCAGAAGTACACGGCTGGTGCGGCTGCACATCATGGACAAAATCAAGACGAACAGGAAGCAGGTGAAGACAGGTGACGGACAGACTGACGAACGGCGGTATGGACAGGGATGGTCATCGGTCTGGTCATTCTCAGGAACAGCACCCTGTCACACACACACACACACACACACACACACACAC
>CM065721.1:18341909-18349409 GCA_033310375.1 Conus canariensis
TATGAGCACCCACTCCCATGCCACCTGTATCTGGTTTTCCTAACGTGTTCTGCGAAAACAGCCAGTTTTCAGTTTTGGTTTTGTCACCGTCACATTTCGCCACCACCCACCCTTCTTCTCTCTCTCTCTCTCTCCTCTCTCCTCTCTCTCTGTTTATATGTGTCGCAGTGACGTATAACTGACAAAAACAGGTTGCTGACACAACGTTTTGGCTCTGACTCTCCATCTTCAAGGATATTCAAGATCAGTCAATCCATCCATCTACTTCTGAGTTGTTTTCTTGTCATTGTTTCGTTCTTTGGTAGGCTGCGCCGTCTGTCCACGTTGCCTAACAGTTGACATTTGGACTTTGCTTCATGCGGCAAGTGTGCGCGTGCACCGGCGTATTCGTGTGAGGTACCAAAACAAACATGTTTGCTTGTGAGGATAATTGACCCCCCCGTCCCCCCCCCACCCCCCGCCTGCTCCCCCTTTTTTTTAGCACCTAGTCCTGGCCCCAGATAGGGTCTATTCAGCTTCATGCTGATTACCGCCCAGTGGACTTGGTGTGGCGTTACCAGGGCGGAAGGGGCATCACATGGACAATTCACTGTCAGGAATTAGGAATCACACTTGAATAATGTAATGTCAATAGGCGAGAGAGACAAAGGAGGGGGGGGGGGTGGGGAGAGAGAGAGAGAGAGAGAGAGAGAGAGAGAGAGAGAGAATGAGAGAGAGAGAGCGAGAGAGATTGAAATATACATATATATATATATATATATATATATGAGAGAGAGAGAGAGATTGAAATATATATGTATATATATATATATATGGAGAGAGAGAGAGAGAGAGAGAGAGAGAGAGAGAGAGAGAGAGCGAGAGAGAGATTGAAATATATATGTATATGGGGAGAGAGACAAAGAGAGAGACAAACAGACAGACAGAGAAAGAGAGAGACAGACAGAGACACACAGACAGAGAGAGAGAGAGAGGGTCGATAGGCTGATAAGAGAGAGAGAGAGAGAGAGAGAGAGAGAGAGAGAGAGAGAGTGAGTGGAGGGGGGATGAGAGACAGAGAGAAGAAATAAGCTAGTGAGAGATGGTGAGGAGGCATGGCAGAGAGAAGCAATAGGCTAATGAAAGGGTATGGGGGGGGGGGGGGGGGGGCAATAGGCCTATGAGAGAAAGAGGATAGGCTACAGGGGGTATGGGGAGGGGGGGGCAATAGGCCTATGAGAGAAAGAGGATAGGCTACAGGGGGTATGGGGGGGGGGGGGGCAATAGGCCTATGAGAGAAAGAGGATAGGGTACAGGGGGTATGGGGAGGGGGGGGCAATAGGCCTATGAGAGAAAGAGGATAGGGTACAGGGGGTATGGGGAGGGGTGGGGGCAATAGGCCTATGAGAGAAAGGAGGATAGGGTACAGGGGGGGGGGGTATGGGGGGATGGGGGGGATGGGGAGGGGGGGCAATAGGCCTATGAGAGAAAGAGGATAGGGTACAGGGGGTATGGGGAGGGGGGGGGGGCAATAGGCCTATGAGAGAAAGAGGATAGGGTACAGGGGGTATGGGGAGGGGGGGGGGCAATAGGCCTATGAGAGAAAGAGGATAGGGTACAGGGGGTATGGGGAGGGGGGGGGGGCAATAGGCCTATGAGAGAAAGAGGATAGGGTACAGGGGGTATGGGGGGGGGGGGGCAATAGGCCTATGAGAGAAAGAGGATAGGGTACAGGGGGTATGGGGAGGGGGGGGGGCAATAGGCCTATGAGAGAAAGAGGATAGGGTACAGGGGGGTATGGGGAGGGGGGGGGGCAATAGGCCTATGAGAGAAAGAGGATAGGGTACAGGGGGTATGGGGGGGGGGGCAAATAGGCCTATGAGAGAAAGAGGATAGGGTACAGGGGGTATGGGGGGGGGGGCAATAGGCCTATGAGAGAAAGAGGATAGGGTACAGGGGGTATGGGGGGGGGGGGGGCAATAGGCCTATGAGAGAAAGAGGATAGGGTACAGGGGGTGGATCGGGGGGGGGGGGGGGGGGGGGCAATAGGCCTATGAGAGAAAGAGGATAGGGTACAGGGGGTATGGGGGGACAATAGGCCTATGAGAGAAAGAGGATAGGGTACAGGGGGTATGGGGAGGGGGGGGGGGGGCAATAGGCCTATGAGAGAAAGAGGATAGGGTACAGGGGGTATGGGGGGGACAATAGGCCTATGAGAGAAAGAGGATAGGGTACAGGGGGTATGGGAGTGGGGGGGGGCAATAGGCCTATGAGAGAAAGAGGATAGGGTACAGGGGGTATGGGGGGGGGGCAATAGGCCTATGAGAGAAAGAGGATAGGGTACAGGGGGTATGGGGAGGGGGGGGGAATAGGCCTATGAGAGAAAGAGGATAGGGTACAGGGGGTATGGGGGGGGGGGGGAATAGGCCTATGAGAGAAAGAGGATAGGGTACAGGGGGTATGGGGGGGGGGGGGCAATAGGCCTATGAGAGAAAGAGGATAGGGTACAGGGGGTATGGGGGGGGGGCAATAGGCCTATGAGAGAAAGAGGATAGGGTACAGGGGGTATGGGGGGGGGGGGGCAATAGGCCTATGAGAAAAAGAGGATAGGGTACAGGGGGTATGGGGAGGGGGGGGGGGGCAATAGGCCTATGAGAGAAAGAGGATAGGGTACAGGGGGTATGGGGAGGGGGGGGCAATAGGCCTATGAGAGAAAGAGGATAGGGTACAGGGGGTATGGGGGGGGGGGGCAATAGGCCTATGAGAGAAAGAGGATAGGGTACAGGGGGTATGGGGAGGGGGGGGGGGCAATAGGCCTTGAGAGAAAGAGGATAGGGTACAGGGGGTATGGGGGGGGGGGGAATAGGCCTATGAGGAAAGAGGATAGGGTACAGGGGGTATGGGGGGGGGGGCAATAGGCCTATGAGAGAAAGAGGATAGGGTACAGGGGGTATGGGGAGGGGGGGGGGCAATAGGCCTATGAGAGAAAGAGGATAGGGTACAGGGGGTATGGGGGGGGGGGGGGGGGCCCCGGGGGTATGGGGGGGGGGGGCAATAGGCCTATGAGAAGAAAGAGGATAGGGTACAGGGGGTATGGGGAGGGGGGGGGGGGGCAATAGGCCTATGAGAGAAAGAGGATAGGGTACAGGGGGTATGGGGGGGGGGGGCAATAGGCCTATGAGAGAAAGAGGATAGGGTACAGGGGGTATGGGGGGGGGGGGGCAATAGGCTATGAGAGAAAGAGGATAGGGTACAGGGGGTATGGGAGGGGGGGGGCAATAGGCCTATGAGAGAAAGAGGATAGGGTACAGGGGGTATGGGGGGGGGGGGGCAATAGGCCTATGAGAGAAAGAGGATAGGGTACAGGGGGTATGGGGGGGGGGGGGGAATAGGCCTATGAGAGAAAGAGGATAGGGTACAGGGGGTATGGGGAGGGGGGGGGAATAGGCCTATGAGAGAAAGAGGATAGGGTACAGGGGGTATGGGGGGGGGGGGCAATAGGCCTATGAGAGAAAGAGGATTAGGGTACAGGGGGTATGGGGGGGGGGGGCAATAGGCCTATGAGAGAAAGAGGATAGGGTACAGGGGGTATGGGGGGGGGGGGGCAATAGGCCTATGAGAGAAAGAGGATAGGGTACAGGGGGTATGGGAGAGGGGGGGGGGGGCAATAGGCCTATGAGAGAAAGAGGATAGGGTACAGGGGGTATGGGGGGGGGGGGGGCAATAGGCCTATGAGAGAAAGAGGATAGGGTACAGGGGGTGTGGGGGGGGGGGCAATAGGCCTATGAGAGAAAGAGGATAGGGTACAGGGGGTATGGGGGGGGGGGGCAATAGGCCTATGAGAGAAAGAGGATAGGGTACAGGGGGTATGGGGGGGGGGGGGCAATAGGCCTATGAGAGAAAGAGGATAGGGTACAGGGGGTATGGGGGGGGGGGCAATAGGCCTATGAGAGAAAGAGGATAGGGTACAGGGGGTATGGGGGGGGGGGGCAATAGGCCTATGAGAGAAAGAGGATAGGGTACAGGGGGTATGGGGGGGGGGGGCAATAGGCCTATGAGAGAAAGAGGATAGGGTACAGGGGGTATGGGGAGGGGGGGGGGGAATAGGCCTATGAGAGAAAGAGGATAGGGTACAGGGGGTATGGGGGGGGGGCAATAGGCCTATGAGAGAAAGAGGATAGGGTACAGGGGTATGGGGGGAGGGGGCAATAGGCCTATGAGAGAAAGAGGATAGGGTACAGGGGGTATGGGGGGGGGGGGGGGGGGCAATAGGCCTATGAGAGAAAGAGGATAGGTACAGGGGGTATGGGGGGGGGGGGGGCAATAGGCCTATGAGAGAAAGAGGATAGGGTACAGGGGGTATGGGGAGGGGGGGGGGGGGCAATAGGCCTATGAGAGAAAGAGGATAGGGTACAGGGGGTATGGGGGGGGGGGCAATAGGCCTATGAGAGAAAGAGGATAGGGTTTCAGGGGTATGGGGGGGGGGGGCAATAGGCCTATGAGAGAAAGAGGATAGGGTACAGGGGGTATGGGGGGGGGGGGGCAATAGGCCTATGAGAGAAAGAGGATAGGGTACAGGGGGTATTGGGGGGGGGGGGGCAATAGGCCTATGAGAGAAAGAGGATAGGGTACAGGAGGAAGGTATGGGGGGGGTGGGGGATGGGGGGGGGTATAGGCCTATGAGAGAAAGAGGATAGGGTTACAGGGGGTATGGGGGGGGGGGGGAGAATAGGCCTATGAGAGAAAGGGATAGGGTACAGGGGGTATGGGGGGGGGGGCAATAGGCCTATGAGAGAAAGAGGATAGGGTACAGGGGGTATGGGGGGGGGGAATAGGCCTATGAGGGGAAGAGGATAGGGTACAGGGGGTATGGGGGGGGGGGGGGGAATAGGCCTATGAGAGAAAGAGGATAGGGTACAGGGGGTATGGGGAGGGGGGGGGGCAATAGGCCTATGAGAGAAAGAGGATAGGGTACAGGGGGTATGGGGGGGGGGGGGGCAATAGGCCTATGAGAGAAAGAGGATAGGGTACAGGGGGTATGGGGGGGGGGGGCAATAGGCCTATGAGAGAAAGAGGATAGGGAACAGGGGGTATTGGGGGGGGGGGGGAATAGGCCTATGAGAGAAAGAGGATAGGGTACAGGGGGTATGGGGAGGGGGGGGGGCAATAGGCCTATGAGAGAAAGAGGATAGGGTACAGGGGGTATGGGGGGGGGGGGCAATAGGCCTATGAGAGAAAGAGGATAGGGTACAGGGAGTGGGGGGGGGGGCAATGGCCTATGAGAGAAAGAGGATAGGGTACAGGGGGTAGGGGGGGGGGGAATAGGCCTATGAGAGAAAGAGGATAGGGTACAGGGGGTATGGGGGGGGGGGGGCAATAGGCCTATGAGAGAAAGAGGATAGGGTACAGGGGTATGGGGGGGGGGGAATAGGCTATGAGAGAAGAGGATAGGTACAGGGGGTATGGGGGTGGGGGGGGGATAGGCCTATGAGAGAAAGAGGATAGGGTACAGGGGGTATGGGGGGGGGGGGGAAATAGGCCTATGAGAGAAAGAGGATAGGGTACAGGGGGTATGGGGAGGGGGGGGGGGGCAATAGGCCTATGAGAGAAAGAGGATAGGGTACAGGGGGTATGGGGGGGGGGGGGGAGAATGGCCTTGAGAGAAAGAGGATAGGGTACAGGGTATGGGGGGGGGGGCATGGCTATGAGAGAAAGAGGATAGGTACAGGGGGTATGGGGGGGGGGGGGGCAATAGGCCTATGAGAGAAAGAGGATAGGGTACAGTGGGTATGGGGGGGGGGGGGGGGGGGCAATAGGCCTATGAGTGAAAGAGGATAGGGTACAGGGGGTATGGGGGGGGGGGGAATAGGCCCATGAGAGAAAGAGGATAGGTACAGGGGGTATGGGGGGGGGGGGGGGGGAATAGGCCTATGAGAGAAAGAGGATAGGGTACAGGGGGTATGGGGGGGGGGGGGGAAATAGGCCTATGAGAGAAAGAGGATAGGGTACAGGGGGTATGGGGAGGGGGGGGGGGCAATAGGCCTATGAGAGAAAGAGGATAGGGTACAGGGGGTATGGGGGGGGGGGGAGATGGGAGCAAGGATAGGGTCAGGGGATGGGGGGGAAGGAGAGAGAGGGATAGGGTACAGGGGGTATGGGGGGGGGCAAAGGGCTATGAGAGAAAGAGGATAGGGTACAGGGGGTATGGGGGGGGGAATAGGCAGGAGAAGAGGAAGGGTACGGGGTATGGGGGGAAAGGCCTATGAGAGAAAGAGGATAGGGTACAGGGGTATGGGGTGGGGGCATAGGCTATGAGAGAAAGAGGATAGGGTACAGGGGGTATGGGGGGGGGAGCAATAGGCTATGAGAGAAAGAGGATAGGGTATAGGGGGTATGGGGAGGGGGGGGGCAAAAGGCTATGAGAGAAAGAGGATAGGGTACAGGGGGTATGGGGGGGGGGGGGAATAGGCTATGAGAGAAAGAGGATAGGTACAGGGTTAGGTATGAGAGAAGAGGTAGGGACAGGGGATGGGGGGGGGGGGCAATAGGCTATGAGAGAAAGAGGATAGGGACAGGGTAAGGAGGGAGAGGATGAGAGAAGAGGATAGGGACAGGGATGGGGGGGCATAGCCATGAGAAGAGGATAGGGTAAGGGAGAGGGGGAGGGCAATAGGCTTTGAGAGAAAGAGGATGGTAAGGGGGTATGGGGGGGGGCAAAGCCTATGAGAGAAAAAGGATGGGTACAGGGTATGTGGGGGGGGGAATAGCTATGAGAGAAAGAGGATAGGGTCAGGGGTTGGGGGGGGCATCAGGGCTATGACAGTAAGAGATAGGTACAGGGTATGGGGGGGGGGAGAACGGGTATGAGAGAAAGAGGTTAGGGACAGGGGGATGTGGGGGGGAGCGTGAGACAAAAACTATGAGAATGAGGTAGGGAAGGGGGTATAGGGGACATTAAGCTATAGAGAATGTAGGTACATGCGTAGAGGGATCAACAGGTTACAAAGTGGATAGGTACAGGATCCAGGGGGGACATCAGGCCATTTGATCCGGATTTATCAAGATCCACACCATTGTTTCGTGGGTTTGTTTTGGGGTGCGGTGTGCACCTTTTCCCACCAAGCGTCATACAGAATGGTTCCGCAGGCCTTGTATTGGCTGATGAAATGACGGAGGGGTTGTTGGCCTGCGATTGTTTTTCACACTATGAGATTGTTGTCTTTGTATTTGTCTGACTTTATAACTTAATTCAACTTGAATAAAAGTTACTCTGAGTTAGGTTTTCTTATGGGAGCAAGAGTTACCCTACTTGTTTATTGTTTATTTATTTACTGTTCCCTGCCTCATTTCATGTTCAATTTCTGATGAAATGAGCAACAATCTGCTTCAATGAGTCAGCGTCTAGCCTTTTTTTTTTTTTTTTTTTTTCTTTTTTTATCCGTGTCTGATCCCAAATTTGAGATGTTCGTCCCATTTGCCACTTTTCGTTTTTTCAAGGAGTAAATTTCAATGGATCTGCGC
>CM065721.1:18351909-18396909 GCA_033310375.1 Conus canariensis
TCACTCCGACACACTGTGACGTCAACAGCAACGTCACCAGAAAGAGGGGACACGAGTTCTGCAAGACGACGTCACATCCGGGATAACTCCCTGAAAAACCCTGCTCTCTCCTAGAGTGCACGTGCATGTGCGAGACACGACAGAGAGAGAGAGAGAGAGAGAGAGGAGAGAGAGAGAGAGAGAGTACCTATAACCCCCCCCCCCCCCCCCCCCCCCCCCCCCCCCCCCCCCCCCCCCCCCCCCCCCCCCCCCCCCCCCCCCCCCCCCCCCCCCCCCCCCCCCCCCCCCCCCCCCCCCCCCCCCCCCCCCCCCCCCACCCCCCGCCATTATTTTAAAGAACCATGCGATATATTCACAGTTACACGACCACCATTCAGCAAAGAGGAAAATGACAGCATGGTAACGATGGAGAGGGGAAATGAAAGCACAGTAACGATAAAAAGGGGGAAATGAAAGCACAGCAACGATAAAAAGGGGGAAATGAAAGCACGAGTAACGATAAAAAGGGGGAAATGAAAGCACAGTAACGATAAAAAGGGGGAAATGAAAGCACAGTAACGATAAAAAGGGGGAAATGAAAGCACAGCAACGATAAAAAGGGGGAAATGAAAGCACAGCAACGATAAAAAGGGGGAAATGAAAGCACAGCAACGATTAAAAAGGGGGAAATGAAAGCACAGTAACGACAAAAAGGGGGAAATGAAAGCACAGCAACGATAAAAAGGGGGAAATGAAAGCTCAGTAACGATATAAAGGGGGTAACGAACCAACCCTCCCTCTGGCTGACATATACCATCTTTGATCAACGCAGCACAGGTCATCATTACACAATGACAACTGCGCATCATGACAATCTAAAACCAAGGAGGAGGCGCGAGGGCAATTTCACTTCACGTTTTTCAGCCTGGCCGACCGCAAGGGATTATATCAGGACTGTCAGACCTTCATCACCCGATTCGGAAGTTCCAGGCATGTTTGTTTAAAGGTGATCAATGAACCAGATCTTAAAACGGCTTAAAACTGAATCTATCTTCCATGGAAATCTGCGATTAAATGAACAATACTGATCTCTGTGGAAACCTGAACAACCACAACAGGTGAGAACATCCCTGAACAAGTTCTTCTTGGGGTCTTCAGTGACGTGGAACATCATGCCAATGCCAACGATCTACAGACACACGTTTGATAAAGAGTGGCTCATGACATTGTATGTACCATGGAGTATCCTCGCCTTATGTATGGTAAGATACAAGTGTGTCAAAGGAGTGACCTGTCTTCAACCGGCACCAAACGGTTTCTCTTCGACGGTCACTAGTTAGGCGCTGGGGTGGGGTGGGGTTGGGGGTTGGGGTGTCACTTCATACTTACACGCACTATCAGAAGACCCAATCTTTTTTTCTTTTTTTTTTAGTTTGGAAATGGACCACAGGAAAGAAGCCACATCTGTGTGCGATAGCTTGTTCCGTCAAAACAATTGGGCAGTTGTCATCATCGTCATCATCATAATCCTCCTCATCATCATCATCATCATCACCATCATCATTGTGCCATGACAACAGGCGACAGGTGTGGCGGGTGAACATGAGGAAGGTCTAGGATTGCCGTAGCCCTGTGTTCTGAGTCACGTGCAGCAGGTGGGAGGTGCTGCAATCATTCCAGGTCTTCATCTTGTCCACCCGGGGCTTCTGTGGTCTACTTCCGGCATCTCCACCCTCCACTGTACCCTATAGAATGGTCTTGGACAGGGAGTCATGGTGAGATACATGTCCACCCTCCACTGTACCCTGTAGAATGGTCTTAGACAGGGAGTCATGGTGAGATACATGTCCACCCTCCACTGTACCCTGTAGAATGGTCTTAGACAGGGAGTCATGGGGAGATAAATGTCCACCCTCCACTGTACCCTGTAGAATGGTCTTAGACAGGGAGTCATGGGGAGTGCAAGCCCAGGCAAAAAAAAAGCTTACAGTACTTGCTAGCTGTGAGGACAGGTTGTCTCCCAGCCTGACGTGTTGACTGACAGTCATTTATCGTTCTCCCTGTGTGGAGTGTGTACATTCCGCATGGAGCACTTTGTCTTCATTCTTGAACAGCTAAGCTGCCAAGACAGCCTCGATAGTAATTAATACAAAAAAGTAAACAACAACTATCGAATAATCATAGAAACCGACATACAGTAGACACAACGACAGACAGAAAAGGGTCAGTATCACCATTTTTACCTGTCGGACCTTGTTGATAGTATGAACCAACGTTGTCAAGGTAACCATGGTGATTATTGAAAGGGTCGTAATCTGTCACCACAAAACAAAATGACTTCTATGAAGATTGGCTGTTCGACCTTTCCTTCTTCTTCTTCTTCTTCTCCCTACCTCCACCCCCCCCCTCTCTCTCTCTCTCTCTCTCTCTCGCTCTCTCTCTCTCTCGTCACGCTGAAATTTGAGTTACTTTGGCGCAGTAACTGAGCCATTGTACACCGCCACTTGGATATAGAATTAAACACACACACACAAAAAGAAAGCTGCAGTACGGTTGTGATATTCAAAGTACTAATGTAGCAAGCAGCTTGGGTAACGACAACTTAAGTGACAGGAGAAGTAATCCAATATAGGAAAGTCAAAATAACCGGCCGGAGTAGTAGGAGTAATTTTAGTGACAGAGGCAGTGTAATTGTGGTAATCACTGATGTTCTCTCTCTCTCTCTCTCTCTCTCTCTCTCTCTCTCTCAAACACACACACACACACACACACATGGGAGGGGGGGGGGGGGTGACGGACAGAGAGAGAGAGAGACACACACACAGAGACGCAGTGCGCGCATGTGTGTGTGTGTGTGTGTGTGTGTGTGTGTGTGTGTGTGTGTGTGTGTGTGTGTGTGTGTGTGTGTGTGTGCTCGCGCGCGCACGTGTGTGTGTGTGTTGTGTGTGTGTGTGTGTGTGTGTGTGTGTGTGTGTGTGTGTGTGTGTGTGTGTGTGAAAGACAGAGCGAGAGACAGACGGACACAAAGCGATAGAGACAGGCTCAGAGAGACAGAGACAGAAATGTGCGCGCGCGCCTACGTGCTGAGAGAGAGAGAGAGAGAGAGAGAGAGAGAGAGAAGAGGAGAGAGAGAGAGAGAGAGAGAGAGAGAAGACAGACAGAGACAGACAGACAGAGAGAGAGAGAGGAGAGAAGAGAGAGAGAGAGACAGAGACAGAGAGACAGAGAGAGCAAAAATCTGCTGATGGCAAAAATGAAATCTGAGAACTTGGAGTTAAATGCAACGACTGAGAACTGAGAAGACGATTAAGTGGCAATAATTCAATGTACACGGAAGAAGTGAAGAGTGAGAAGGAACAAAGAAAGAAAGTACATGAAACGAGAATAGAGAAGAACAATACAAATTAATCATTTAAGTGGACCGATTTAATAACCCTGCTTTCCACATGAGTTGGTCTGAGAATCAGTCTGTTTTCATGTTACATTTGATACCACATTCATATCAGCCAGATCCTCAAACCAGTTTTGGAATAACCAAGGTCCGCGATGCAATGGATGCTTCAATATAATGTTTAAAAATCCTCAGTGTAAACCTTGTTGTTATATAACAAAAGCTTATCCAAAATACGTGTGGAACTTAAATCAAAACCAAAACGCAGAAAAAGGGAAACTACTCACACGTTCTTCTTGCAGACGTGATCAGCCGAGCGCGTTAACGTTATGGCGGAGACACCAGTTATATATATACCTCCCGACACTGTTGTGTTCAGTTGCTTACACTTGGGGGTGGTTTTTCCTTGGCTCATGTTACTGGTATTTTTTCCCTCTGATGACAGGGTCTTATACTATGTATAGGAATCGCGTGATTTTGACTGTATGTTTATTCTTGCCAACTCGAAAAGACGAAACGCTAACTACTGCAATACTAGGGCTAGTTATGTGTTACGACAGTCATATAATGTGATGTAAATAATGTAGCTGTGGTGAGAAAAAAAAAACAAAAAAACCCTGAACAATTTTTTGGGCTAAATTTTGACACTGTATGAGAGAGAGAGGAGGAGGAGGAGGAGGGGGGGGGGGGGGGGGGGGCGGTTGGAGGTAAAATGTAGATAAACTGTGAGGGGTTTCCATTACTGTGAAGCCGACAGTCTCAGTGCAGACAACGCTTACAGTTCACCCTCCTTTCGTCCCGCCTCCTTTCCCTTCCCTCCATCACCTTTTCCTCTGTCAACGCAATGTTATGTCAAAGAGCACATAGACTCGCGGGGAGAGAGAGAGAGAGAGAGAGAGAGAGAGAGAGAGAGAGAGAGAGAGTGTGTGTGTGTGTGTTTGTGTGTGTGCGCGCTCGCGCGTGTGTGTGTATGTGTGTGTGTGTGTGTGTGTGTGTGTGTGTGTGTGTGTGTGTGTGTGTGTGTGTCGTGAAGCAGAAGATTCAGGTTTTCAAGTTAACACAGCCCAGCCAAACACACAGAGTATTTTCAGGGTCAAACTCCTATCACACACACACACACACACACACACACACACACACACACACACACACACACACAATCTCGTCACAAAACAAGTCAGACCATCGGGGGTAGAGGGAGTGGGGGGGGGGGGGGGGGACAAAACATTTGCTGAGAAAGAAACAAACAGCAAAACATTGTTATAACATGGCAGCTGAGCCACTCACATCTTGAGGCTTATAACATTCGGCCGTGCTGACGATGAACAACAACCACACTGTGAAGACGAACAATGACCACCACAAGAGGACCAACAACCGGTAACAGCAATTGTAAATCAGCAGTTGTGGCAGTAATGGTAGCAGTATCAAGTACTATCGGGATCTGAGGCAGACACTCACCCACTACAAGACAAAGAACACAAGACATAGATATAAAGCAAGACAAGACAGAACAAGACCAGACAAAACAATACAAGACATAAAACAGAAGAAGACAAAGCAAGACAAAACAAGACAAGACGTTTTATTTTGAAACAAACGAAACCTCATGGAGATCATTAGAGAGTGTAACATACTAGAAGAGGGTAAATTACTTGTAGAGGGTAACATTTTTTGAGAGATTACAGAGGAGGGTAAACAGTTTGGAGAAATCATAGAAGACGGTAAAGTACAAGAAGAGGGTAAAATGTTTGGAGAGATTACAGAAGAGGGTAAAGTACCAGAAAAAGATGAAGTTCCAGGAGAGAGCATTGTGCCAGAATGGGGTGAAGCGGTAAATAGATGAAAGGTCAAAAAGAGAAACTCGAAGACTGTAATGTAGCCTGCAAGAAGACGGTAAATAGCAGACTACATGTTTTACCACCCCCCCCCCCCCCCTTCTCTTTTACCTTCCGTTCACCTCACTCTCATGCAGTCCACCATATGTTTCTTCCTCATCTACTCCTTCCCCCTCCACCCCCCACCCCACCCCGCCCCCTTCGCTTCCCCTCCGCCGCACTGTCTCGGTCTTCTCAAGTCTCTTTCTCCTTCTCCCTTCCCGTATAGACATTTGGAAAGCCGAAGGAGGGAGATTCCCTTTGACATGGGTCTAATATCTAAAGCCACCTCAGCAACGTTGTCGCATTCAAAACAGGACTGATGCCACTGTCTGGCACAATGGCGATCCACTCTCCATGTGGCCAGCGTGCAAATGGGTCACCTTGCCAAATCTGGAGAAGATCGGATGAACACGGTGGATTTTTAAGACCTCTAGGGAGCCATAAGACGGAGACACAGAGAGGCACAAAATGCTTTAAGTATAAGATGGCAAACAGCACAAGAGAAACGTTACCCGAAGAAGATGGGGAAAAAAGAAGTACCAGAGCAAATTTGGCCTCTAAAGTAAAAGAGTGATTAAGAACGACATACGGGTGACATGCTAAAGTGAGATATGAAAATATCAGGAGAGCGTACAGTGATAGAGAGGGTAAAATGAGAGAGAGAGAGAGAGGAGAGAGAGAGAGGAGAGAGAGAGAGAGAGAGAGAGAGTACAAACAAATGCGTCAACATACGTGGCAGTCCTATCAGGTCAGCCCGCCCGAAAAGGCAGCGCTCCTGAAGTGTTCCACGTGTCGATCGATGACCTTTTGCCCTGTCAGCCATGCACAGTGCCAAGTTTGGTACACTGAAAGTTGACATGTGACATGAGTCAGCATGCTTACGTGGGGGGGGGGGGGGGGGTTCTTCGTGGAAAAAAAATTGGGCTGGTAACTTTTCCTTTCGGTTTGCCTGCCATTCTGCGTGAACAAGCAAATGATCCGTTAATCTATACATAGAAAATGTCCAGTCATCTTGACAACACGTCTAGGCATACAGGCATTTTGTTTGTTTCGGTTTTGGTTTGGATTTTTTTTGTGGGATTTTTTATGCACTCCCGGTTTAAATCCGACAATGAGTATTCGATATCCGCACACACGCTCGCGCACAATCTTGCTAAAAAGCAAGGTGCAGAAATAATGATACATACCACCCTACCCCCATCCCCGCTCACTTCTACCTCCACTTGCCATGCTGCACACACCCCACACACACACACACACACTCTCTCTCTCTCTCTCACAAAACCTAAGTTTGGGATTTACCTTCAGTATATTTTCGGTAGCGAGTCTTTCCTTAGGAATGACATCATCTACGTTCTCTTATCAGTATTCTTTACAACTGTCTGTATTACATATGCACAAAATCTTTTCCGCTCCCCTCCCTGATATTCCCCCTTCCCACCCCACCCCACTCTAATGTCAAGGCTGTGTATATTCGCTTCTGTCCTCATATCCTGCCGAGACAAAATGACGCAACTGGGATTTCCCGTTTCGGTGTCACAAGACACAGGCCCTGCCAGCTGACGACACAGGTGTATGCATTCTCCATCCTGCCAGCTGCTGACACTGGGTGTATGCATTCTCCATTCTTTCCCCGGATCGATTCTGTCAAATAACTGCGGTATGTGAGAGGAGAATTGCATATTAACACGCGTCATCTTTATTCTCTCTTTCACTAGAACAGCTTTCGGTTTTCCATCGATATTGTTCTGGCCGAGGCAGAAAAGATAACGTTGCACACACGCACGCACGCGCGCACACACAGTCTCTCTCTCTCACACACACACACACACAACCACAACCCCCAAGTTCATAATGTGTAGCCTACTTAACCCCAACTGAAAGACACCTGACGTTTTTCATTCAAATGAATAGAAAACGTTCCCAACAAATCCTATTATTTCGCAGCACTTAGTACACACTGTAAAACTGAATCGGATAACTGCTCGCATCCCCCAGTATAAATCACACACGGTGGTGACCTACTCCCCAGTGAAGAATGAAGAATATATTCCCAAGCTCAACATTGTAACGGATGCATTCCTCGGTTGAAAAAATGTAGAACATATTTTCTAGCTATGAGTCACTTGTTCAAAAATACTTGCTGAAAACACTGTCAAACACACACACACACACACACACGCACACGCACGCATGCGCACGCGACGTGAAATTTGTTCATCAGACAGCACTGTGGCCTGGGCAATGAATATGTTCAACAGCTCAACACTGTAGCGACATACATCCCACCGTATAGAATGTGTTCCCCAGCATCATCATCATTAAGAGTACTTATATGACACACAGTCTCGGTTAGAGACCAAGCTCAAGGCAATCCATGCTTTCCTTCAGACAACGGGTGCCTACCTGGGTAGAGCTTACTGAAGAGCTGCCTGCTGGCGCTTCATTCTGTCGTTTCCCGTTTCATGCAGTCAATATCAGTTGCTCAATGTTCTTCCTCTATTCTTCCGGTTTTTCGCACAGGGTGCGTGCTATATATTACGTACCATCCATACAAACGGCCAAACTGGCCTCTACCGAAAGTTGGTGATGGCATGTTACGCGTGTGAAAGATGTTATGCCTGCGTTCACACACGGAACTTTGGTTTATAGTCTCATTCAAATAACTTTCAGGGTAATACAGACAGAACCAATGTTAACTACATCGTTCCTGCTAATCTGTGCATGTGGGGACATATCCCCGGTTGAAAAGCGCAGAATATATTCCCCAGCTAATCTGTGCATGTAGGGACGTATTCCCCGGTTGAAAAGTGCGGGAATATATTTCCCAGCTAATCTGTGCATGTGGGGACGTATTCCCCGGTTGAAAAGTGCGGAATATATTTCCCAGCTAATCTGTGCATGTGGGGACATATTCCCTGGTTGAAAAGCGCGGATTTTATTCCCCAGCTAATCTGTGCATGTGGGGACATATTCCCCGGTTAAAAAGTGCGGAATATATTCGCTGGTTCACCCATGAGGGCACGCTCTCCTATTGAAAAATAGAATATACCCCCCAGATGAACGCTACGGATATGTACTTCTCTACTGTAAAAAGTAGATTGAATTCCCTAGTTAAAACACTGTGGGAGTGACCCAGCAAATGCACTTCCATGATCAGACGGTGGGTACCAATAGTGTCCTTCTAAAAGGAGAGGAGTGCCTGTGTCGCTCTAGTTGATCACCTGGCCATCTAGGCATCCATACTGCATCTTCAGAGGATGTGACTCCATTTCAGGACAATGGAGATTGTCATGCTACTCTACCACAGCTGGAGACAATGGCCACAGGACAGAGCGGTGCCTTGTATACCACACAGCTCTCAATGCAGGTCTCGGGAATCTTCAACAGATCCCGGGTATGAGAACAGCAGAGTCTCTGAGTGTGCATGAGAGAGAGACAGAGAGACAGAGAGAGAGACAGAGAGAGAGAGAGACAGAGAGAGACAGAGTGTGTGTGTGTGTGTGTGTGTGTGTGTGTGTGTGTGTGTGTGTGTGTGTGTGTGTGTGTGCATGCGCGTGTGTGTATGTATGCGCGTGCACGTGTGTATATGTGATGTGGATGTGTCTAGTGGGGGTGGGGTGCATACTAGTGTGTCTGCATGCGTGTGTACGGTGTTTATTATGCGAGTGTGGCATGTGACTGTGTGTGTGTGTGTGTGTGTGTATGTGTGTGTGTGTGTGTAAGAGAGAGAGAGAGAGGGTAAGAGAACAAATGGCATATGTAAATGTCTGGTGTGTCTTGCATGAAAACATCAGTCTGTGTGTGTGCATGAGAGAGCGCGCGCACGCGTGTGTAGTGCCGCATGTGTGATGGGATGAGTGTGTCTAGTGGGGTGGGAACATATCAGTCTGTATGTGTGTGTGTATGCGTGTGTGTGATGTATGTTATGCTATGTGGCGTGTGCGTATTTGTTTTTTGTGTGCGTGTGTGTGTGTGTGTGTGTGTGTGTGTGTGTGTGTGTGCATGCGTGCGTGCGTGTGTGTGTGTGTGTGTGACAGAGAGAGAGAGAGAGAAAGAGAGACAGACAGACAGAGAGAGACAGAAACAGAGAGAACAAATGGCATAAGTGTATTGTGAATGTGTCTGGTGTGTGCAATTGTCATAAGTGTGTGTGTGTGTGTGGTGTGTGTGTGTGTGCACGCGCGCGTGCGTGTGTTCTGTAAAACGGCTATTTCTTTCTCGACTGTTTCAATAAATAAAGGGGGAACAGTATTTTGTGCCAGCACACACACTTGCACTTTCATAAGCTCACACCCTGAGCCAACACATACACATTTTTTGTAAAGGGGTTGCAGAATGTTGAAAAACCAATTGTGATGGTTACTCAATATACCATCTGAAAACAAAATTTTGATTTGACCATTGACATACACTCGCATGCACTCACAAACACAAACACCTGCACACAAGAACACACACGCCAAAAACTACATCATCAAATCCTCACCATTCTTTTCAACATAATTTATATCATTACATACTGGTTGTCAAAGCTCTTCAAGCTGTTCTTCACCAAACTTGGCTTCATGGGAGCTGGGCAAAGAGAATTCAGCCGACAGTTCAAGTCCTCCTCATCCGTCACCATCAGGTCCTCTTGCACCAGGCATCTCAACACCACAGTCACAGACCCAGGCCTTGCTCAGCTTTTACTCTTCAGTGTAGTACTTTCTTATGTCGTCTTTTGCTGATGAAGATTCCACAACAAATTAATGCCAAGTTCTGGAATAGACAAATCTGTATGCTTGTTGAACACAAACCATCTGAGTTAATATGTCAGCTCAGCGGAACTTTCAGCTGGCAGTCCAGCTGATTATAACAGTGTTTCCATGTCATACACCAGAAAGTCAAAAGTCCCACCCCCACCCCCTGTACAAAAACTAAATCAGTCACCTAATCTTATCATGAACAAAAGAAGGACGTGTGCAATGGCAGCGGCGTGACAAACAATCCCTGAAAATGTCCACACAAAATCAAAGAAGTATCTCCGATTCTTCAGACGAAAAACAGTGACCCTGTCTGTTGGAGCGAAAGTCGAAGAATCTCTTCACTGTTTCATTTTCTTCTCCATCTGAGAAATCAGATTTCTTCCTCCGCTGGTTTGGGTTTGTTAGACTATTGGAACAAAAACCAATGACTGACACCCACCTAACAATTGAAATCTGAATTTTTTTCAGCTCATCTACCCACGAATTAACCAAATCTGTTAAAAAAAAAAAGATCAAAACACAAATGTGGTCTCAAGCACACCTTCAATACTACTGGTTTACTTTTTTCTTCACTGGGTACACTCAATCAAGAAATGACAGCTTCTAACTCTACCATGAAAACATGGTTGTTATATATCTCAACCTCCGTCAAACTTTGGTATGGTGACAGTTACATTCTGGTTTAAATCAAAGAGCTTCTGACAAGAACAGAAATGAACAAGCCGTTTTCCAGAGAGGATTTTCAGATCTTCGATAATACAAAAAAGGGCAAAGAGAGAGAATGAGAGCAACAGAGAGAAGAACAAAGAGCCGAAAGACACATCATACCTGACTGGATGAAGATCTTCCAACACAAACAGTAATATCATTGACATCAGACAGACTGCTCTGACCATTCTATCCTAAAACACAGAGAGCAGACAGAAAAGGAGACAGACTGAAGAAAAAAAGGAAAAGGACAACAGACAAACAGGCAAGCATGGACATCATCAAATCCATGTCCGCGTGCACACACACACGCACGCACACATGCACGTACGCACGCACGCACACACACACACACACAACCAGACTGCAGCAATAACCAAAAAAGAAAAACAAACAAAAGCCAAAAGCCCCTAGGCAGCAAACTCTAGACAAGGACAAGATACCTCCTTTAGGAAAAACAGCGTTAACTAACTCATTTTATGGATTAACAGGCACTTGCATAAATTAAAAAGTATTAAAAAAAAAAAAGAAAATCTTCCTTTGCATTCACTTTTGAAAAAAAAAAAAAGTTTAGACAAAACTTTATGCTCCTGACGTAAAACAAAAATATAGGAAACAACAATAAATCCTAGATATATAAATACCAGGACTTGTGTTCTATTACAAATCACTCTTGTTCACGAGGCCAAGCATACTGCTGTGAACAAAACATGTATGGCTTACATGATAAACATTACGGAAAATATGCACAAATTCAAGATATGAAATTGTGGTAGTATCTCTCTCTCTTTCTCTTTCTTTCTCTCTCTCTCTCTCTCTGTCACACAGACATACACACATCCATACTAAGAACCATGATGTGAAAGACAGTCCTGAAATGTAGCAAAGTTTTTGTTGTTGTTATCGACACTATGGAAAGTGTCTTACTGCTGGCTCACAAGTCACTGGCCAATCATAATCACAAAGCACCATTTCTCTGGTAAATCCTCTAACAACACGCATTCATTTTCTATAACACTACAAGGACACAATAATAATTTTTTTTTAAAAGCTGTGAAAAGATTTAGACATTACAATGCAACCCCCCCCCCTCCCCCCCCCCCCCCCCCCCCCCCACACACACACAAACCGACATTCCACTGGCATCTTCATCGTGGAAAAGATTGGGGGGGGGGGGGGGGGGGGTTTGTTTCCTTTGGACGGATTCTGGACAATTTCCAACTGGATCTTTCCTTCCCTCCCTCCCTTCCACCTCTCCTCTCCACCATCCCATACCCTTGAATGGCAGTGTTTGACATGCAGTATGTGAATGATATATTATGTACCTTTAAACCTGACCGAAATGTTTGTAAGCTGTTTACCAACAATTGATTACTGATTCTATTCAGATTCCACATGTTTTCCAAGAATCTAATTCCCTTCGGAGAGGGACCTGGTCTGCCACACAGGCAACACACAGGCCAGGTCATGTAAAAAAATGAATGTACAAGCTACTAATGTTTGTGTCCTGACCACTCCAACACCTAACAAGCCTAGAGTTTGATGATGGGAGTAGTTTGTCAAAGGATTTCACTTCAGTCATAACTGTTCTTGTTAACCAATGATCTCATTTTTCGCTATCACAATGTGGCCACAGCTATCATCATGTTTTTATCCTCTTCCCATGCATACAATCCGGGTCACTTTTAAGTACAGGTTTTATATCTCAGTATTGCATGGCTATGGATCAAGACATAGAAGTGTGTGTGTGTGTGTGTGTGTGTGTGTGTGTGTGTGTGTGTGTGTGTGTGTGTGTGTGTGTGTGAGTTCATGTGTGTGTGAGTTCGTGTGTGTGTGTGTGTGTGTGTGTGTGTGTGTGTGTGTGTGTGTGAGAGTTCATGTGTGTGAGAGTTCGTGTGTGTGTGTGTGTGTGTGTGTGTGTGTGTGTGTGTGTGTGTGTGTGTGTGTGTGTGTGCAAGTAAAAGCTGAAAACATGTCCCCATTTCTCTACAGTACAGCACAGCCCATCATGCCTAATACAAATCAAAAGCTTTCACCTCAGACTTGAAGTAGCATTGAAAACAATATTGCCTGCTATGCGTCCAAAGGAAATGGGGAAAAAAGACAAGAATGATAATTCTGAACAAAACATGTACATAATTGACCACAAAAGGATTTCAAACAATTCAACCAAAATAAATAAATAAATAAATACGCAAGCTGCAATGTTTTGTACAGCGTTTACAATTGTGGCATATAATTCAAGCCACATGAACACACTTCCACGAATAAAGACAAAGTACAATGATTTTTTGATAACAAGCAAATCTCATCTTATATACATAAATTGTGCTGGTAAAATTTGAAATATTCACACCTCTTACAGATCTGATCCAACCCAGAAATGAAATGCTGCACGGAAACAAAGAGCAGGAAGAAAACAAAACACACATAATACAATACGGCTTTCTGAATAGTGCCTACCTATTATATTCAGTATCCGTCATGCACCATGTTGAAATTAGCAAGCGTGTATAAACCACCAGACTTTCAGATGACATGATGACCAGCAAATTCTGCATGCAGCATGCAAGTAATACACATAAAGAATCCAACAGCAATAATGGCAAAATATACAACTGATACAAAAAAATCAAGGTCCACCTATGTTGGATCAGAGCAAGCACCACTGAACACCATGGATATGACTCGGCAGCAGTGCAGTGTCTCCTCTGGTGGGCTGCCTCAGGATGACTTAACACTACCCTCTGTGGATTGCTGTTGCCAGGGCTGTCGCAGAACATGCTGGACTGTGGTTGGGTCAAAAAGAAGGGAGTGGGTGCAATGCCACAAACGTGGCACAGAAGATGGGACAGCAATACAAAACAAAAAAAAAAACAACACCAGAAAAGAAAAGGGACTACACATGCAGTGTTGTACTAGCCTTTTGGAGGCATGTCTGTTCCAGCCCTAACTATACTGTCTCTTTGCACTGAACAGCGAGTGAACAGTGGCAACACTGGACATCACTTGCAAATGCATCGCCAATGTAATGGCTTGCAAACTAAATTAGTTGGAAAAGGTAAATATTCCCTGGCATTCCTGAAGGTCCTCCTCAAGTCTATGCAGCAGTCTGATCAGCAAGCAGCAGGAGGATTCACATGTTCGCTGTATGATTCTAAAGAGTCACTGAACTGTTAACTCTTCGCTAACAAAGTTTACTCAGAATAGCAAAAAAATGAAGCTACCCAGGCTGCCAAGGCCTGAAAACCACAAAGTGCAGCACTGGACACTTAAAATGTATCATTCTAAGTTTAAGCACAGCCCTTGTGTGTGATTCGACAGGTCAGACTCCATACCACTTTGCAAACGATATGATGGCAGACTATGAAGACGGTAATTTCACACGTGGCTTTCACTTGACATACAAAAAATCAAAATAGCCAACATCAAAACCAATCAATCAGATAGCAAAATCACAATTGTCTAAAGCAATTTTTCCTCCAGCCTTTTCTTCCTTTCCTTACTGAATTTTGCCTTTTTTCTTCTTTTTTTTAAAAATGAAATAAGTCCATTGTCTAAAGATCTGCATTGACTCAGTTCCATATATGCCACCATTAAGTGCATGAAGCTTTTTTTTTCTCCTTTTGTAATTTTTGTTTACTGGCATTGCATTCCACCACAAAATCCAGCAGCGTAGCATTGTCAACAAGACTGTAGCATTGCACACCAAAAACACAGCACTTGACAGGTCTGAGCTAATCTCCCACTTTTTGATCAGTAGTACAGGTGATAAAAATCTACTTAGGTCAGCAAGAAGAAAACAACATACTCAGACAGAAAGTGTGCGGAGGGGAGGGGGGAAAAAAGAGCAGGTGCTGTGTACCATGGGGACCCAGTCTTCTCTGGGACAGCAGGCAGAAAGTCACACAGCTGTGTCCAGGGATGGCTGGAGACCACATCACTACATGCAGACCTCCAATCAAGGAAAAGCAAAAATGGCTCTGATACTGACCCAATCCACAAGCATGCCCTCTTCCCCTCTCCAGTCCTAAAAATGTTGAAACTATCATTTTAAAAGTCGCACTCTGATGCAAATGTAAGCCCATTCATAGTCCTTTCCTGCCTTCGATTCACACACAGCAACACCAATCTTGAGTGTACAGGAATGACCAAGGGCAGTGATGGTATTCTGCCTTCACTTCACACACAGCAACACAAATCTTGAGTGTACAGGAATGACCAAGGGCAGTGATGTATTCTGCCTTCACTTTACACACAGCAACACCAACCTTGAGTGTACAGGAATGACCAAGGGCAGTGATAGTATTCTGCCTTTACTTCACACACAGCAACACCAATCTTGGGTGTACAGGAATGACCAAGGGCAGTGATGGTATTCTGCCTTCACTTCACACATAGCAACACCAATCTTGAGTGTACAAGAATGACCAAGGGCAGTGATGGTATTCTGCCTTCACTTCACACACAGCAACACCAATCTTGAGTGTACAAGAATGACCAAGGGCAGTGATGGTATTCTGCCTTCACTTTACACACAGCAACACCAATCTTGAGTGTACAAGAATGACCAAGGGCAGTGATAGTATTCTGCCTTCACTTTACACAAAGCAACACCAATCTTGAGTGTACAAGAATGACCAAGGGCGGTGATGGTATTCTGCCTTCACTTCACACAAAGCAACACCAATCTTGAGTGTACAGGAATGACCAAGGGCAGTGATAGTATTCTGCCTTCAACCAGGCAGACCAAACTGACTGTGCCAAGGAAGTAGTTTCCCATGACATCAGTGTTGTCTGCTAGCACACAGAAAATGTCACCAGCACTCCACAGTGTTGTCCGCTAGCACACAGAAAATGTCACCAGCACTCCACAGTGTTGTCCGCTAGCACACAGAAAATGTCACCAGCACTCCACAGTGTTGTCCGCTAGCACACAGAAAATGTCACCAGCACTCCACAGTGTTGTCTGCTAGCACACAGAAAATGTCACCAGCACTCCACAGTGTTGTCTGCTAGCACACAGAAAATGTCACCAGCACTCCACAGTGTTGTCTGCTAGCACACAGAAAATGTCACCAGACTCCACATTCACACAGAATTCCCTACAATTCACCACTTCCTCTCCCTCTCTCAATTTTCACTCTACTGGTTTTTTTCAGTTTCTCATTTTCATATTCCTCGATAATCTGCAAACTGGCAGGAAAGTGGAGGCCTGACCATCCAACTCATCGGCCACCTTCTGGTGCGGCCAGTACTGTGAGGTCTGTGCCCATCTCCTCGCACTGGCTGCCATGCACTTTCTGCATCCCTATAGAAGACATTCACATCTGGATGGACTATGGTGGAGCGTTCAAGCCATGACATGAATCTGCTGACTATGCTCCATAATGACTCATCTCTGCCTTCAGGAGCAAGAGCACCAGGAACAGGAGCAGGAGCTGCACCATCCCATCCCCCTGAATGCATTCCAGGGAGGTCTTGCATTCAAATCAAGCACAAACACCAATCTGAAATTTTCGTGAGGAAGATGATCACAACCTACCACTAATGAAGGAACAGCTTCATGCACATGAAGAAAATTCATTGCTTTCATAATCCGCTGACTGCCTCAATCAGTACATATCTCACACATCGCTGTTTTGGTACCCACAGATGCCTCAGTACCCATTTCACACGAAGGAATTTCATGACACAATTTCTCCACACTGGGAGTGTTGTAGCACACTACTGGATCAATCTACATCATTCTACATGACAAAAGAAAACCAAACTGCAGCATGATGAAATCTGATGGCAGCCAAGTTCCCCATCTCTCTTCTCAGTCATGGTTGAATGCTGACTACAAGCCAGAGAATGGCTGATCACAGCTATCTTCATGATTACACATGCAATGTAAGCGGTCCTAGCGCTTTTTGTTATATATCCCCAAGTGTATTGACAGTTAACCAACATGGTCAGTGCCTGTTTATCGACTGGTTTGCGAGGGCAGAGGTTGAGAGGTCACTCAATGTGGATGGTGTGGCACCTGCCTGTCTTCAATCAGTGGCCTAGTGGAGGGCAAAGCAGAGAAGGTGCAATGGTTTCAATGTGTGGATAGTCTTGTCTTTCATTGTCTGGGAGCTGTTCTCACAGCGGTAGGATGAACAGAAATTCAGCCTTTGCCCTGGCCCACAGTATCAAAGGGCAACAGCTCTCTTGAGAGTCAAGAGGTCAAGCATTAGTTATAAAAATGAAATGAATACATAAACCAAACTTTTAGCACCCTAACCTATTTAACAGCATACTATTCACTGGTTTCTGCTGACTGTCAGATTGACAAACAGACTGACAGACACACAGCTTTGGTCCTGTCAAAAAGACAAGAGGAAATCGGGTAAAAGATGGTAAATGCATAGGACAGACTGGAAAAATCACCAAAAAATGGAGGTAGAGACGATGAATACAGGCGAGTCTGGTGCAGTCTGAGTTACCTTTTTCATAGCCCCACCAACCACCAAGGCAGCACAGGGCTAACCTCATTTTGGACAAAAGCACAAACATATCACTGAAGAACACCTTGCAAATCTGGTAGGTAAATACAATTATACAAATGATACACATAATAAGCTGCGATGAATATTTTAACACAAACATGCATAGATAATACAGCCTACAAAGCACTGAACCCTGCCTCCGTTATGTGCTGGTTCATTTAGCAAGGCACAAACACAGAACACAAACAGACCTGTTCCAGAATAGATGCAGGGAAAGATAACACCTGTCTTTCCATTGCAAGTATACCTTTATTCAGTCTATGGGCCAAGCCTACAGATCTACTGAGTCAAGCATCTGATTTGAAGCCCACGCCAGGATAGCGATCAGTCTATCGACTGTCTGCATAACAGGTGCACCATCTCACACCCATGTTTTGACATGCTCTCTGACTGAACTGTTTAGCTGGGGGCTGATGGGGCTAAGCTACTTTGTGCATGTCCATCAGTGCCATTTGTCCTATTAAAATGGTGGGGTCACTCTATGCTGGATGCAAGCTCTAACAGATTCTCTCACTTACAGGTTTCCGAACACTGCCTATTACGAAGCCCTAGATAACACTAGCACACCTGTGTTTCAGCAGCTGTGCACCACAAACTAGATATTATACACTTTATTCACCACTGACCACTTTCTCTGTGTGGTCCAAAACACATTTTTTCATATGACACTCGGACTATGAATCATGTTGCAGGCATTAATGCTGATTGTGTGCACATGCACATGCACACGCCCCAACCCCCCCCCCCCCCACACACACACACAAACTAACATTCTGCAATATAGAGTGTGGACAAGCAATAATCTACAATCATCACATTAACCTTTTAAAGAGTAACAGCAAAACTATAATCCAAGGTATTCACTACTGACCCTGTAAAGACTAACACTCTGCGTCTATAGATTAGTCCTTTCATGAATCCACAAATGAATATTTGTAAGACTAACAGTAACACTTTGCAGTCTATATACTACTTTTAAGTCTGGCAGTAACACTTTCCAGTCTACATATCAACCCTTAAAAGACTAGCAACAACAAACTACAATCCACATATCAACCCTGTAAAGACTAATGGCAACAACTGACAATCCACGTATTAATGATTGAACGACTAACAACAATAGTCAACAATCCATGTACTAAACCTAAAAAAAAGTCTTACGGAAATAATATTCAAGACACATATCAATCCCTTTCAACATGTCATAAGCATAAACAACTGTCACTGCACCAATCAAAAGCATCCCAAAGGACTGCAATACACAAAACAGTGAAAAAGCTGACAAATCACCCTAGACGGCATAGATGAACTCCTTAAGCTCCAACAGCAACCACTCTATCCAACAGCAACCACTCTAACAGACAGTCCTGCCTGTATCCATTCATTCACCTTACATGGACATTTGACGAAAAACTGAACAGATATTTTTTTCAATTTCAAAACAAACCAAAAAAAAAAAAAAAAAAAAAGATTTTGAGTAAACTGCCAAAATTAACTGTTTATCTGGACAGAGACTCTGGCTCGGATCACACTTCCAAAAAGCACTTAACCACACAGTTACTGCTGAAGGCAGCAATCAAAGAAACATTGTCATCACAGCATGCAGCACCAATCTGTGGCCTTCCTCTTGTGCACTGGCATTACAGCATAAAGAATGCTGAAAATCGCATCATTTCCACAGTTCTGTGCTAAGCCTCACTATCTGTCAAGCCTCAAATCTGGAGGATGCTTCAAATACAGAACATTATTACAGTCTGATCTGATCACCTGCATGTGGACTATGTGGCCAGTGTGACCGAGCCAAGGGGAAGAACTTCAGTCTGATGGGCTCTGAACAAGTAAGCGCCCGCACTCAAGGGATCCAATTTTGTCAGAACACTGGACTTGCCATTCAAGTTTCTTGCTCATTGTTTCCAAAGGGTGAGAACCACCTCAAAAGCCAGTCAGTCTGCAAATTCATGGATCTGTTATGTCCAGCTCATTGTTTCCAAAGGGTGAGAACCACCTCAAAAACCAGTCAGTTTGCAAATTCATGGATCTGTTATGTCCTTTCATCACATCAACATTCTTTGTCTTGCTGGTTCCTGGCACAGTTAAAGCCGTAAGTCTCTTTTTGACAGGCTGGCTGGGTACCAAACATTTGTAAAAGATGAATGGTGTTGGAAATGGGCCAGAGGAAGGGGGAGGAGGGTGGAGGAAAACAGGACACAGCTGTCACACTGGTATGCCCAAGACAAAGTCTGTCCACAAACCAAGCACTCCCCAGACACATCCCTAGCAATAAGCATCCTCAGGACTGACGGAAATGGGTCACCTTTCCAACAAGCCTTTAAAACAGTACTGTTGTTCTACACCAAAGCAAGCACAAAGAAGATGGCCAGACCTGATAGTAACAATGCTGCACAGAATTTTAGCCCAATCATATAGGAAGAGAAAAATGAAAGTGCATTTCACTTTTAGAAAAGATGTCAGTTCTTATCTCTTCCCCTGGGGGACGACTTCTGTCTGCTTTGTGTGGACGAAACAGAAAAGAGCTGAATCACAGACTGGGTTGTAACATTGTACTCGGTGTCTTTCAAAACATAAATCAACACGTGTTCTGGCTACACAATTCAGGAAGAATTGTCAACTTACTGGCAGACTGTGTAAACCTGGCATGATGTTTACCTGTTATTTCAGCAATTGTCACACCCAAAATCTGAAGGCATGGAACCCCAAAAAGCCAAACTACCAATACTGGCACAGCAGTCTGCGAGGGGAGGCAATTTTGCTCTTCCTGTCACGCTGGTACCACAAAATGAACAACCTCTTATGTCAGAGAAACCAAGTCTGTATGCTGACTGATATGGGAGTTCAAGCCACAAAAGAACCCACTATGTCATAATCGAGGAGACACAAGAGAATCCATGCAGTCATCATCAAGCAATTTATGTCTCTTATACTGGCCTGCAAACCTATCTGACCAGGGTGAGCGAGGGAAGGATGCTTGGAAACACATCATGTATACCTTACCTCTCACCCCTCTCAACAAAAGACAGCCTTTCATCAACACTTGTCTGAAAAGCCTTCCTCCTAACATCCCTTAGTCAGAAAAACTGAGCAATGAGGCCATGGGACAGGAGCCAGTCACCACACAGACCCTGAGGAAGAAGTGGGGCTGGACAGGACACACCCTCAGGAAGCCAGCATCCAACACCACCTCTCACATTCTGATCTGCAACCCGAAGAAGGGATGACCCAGACAAAGCTGGAGAAGAGATACAGAGAGACAGGCAGAAGGAGGAAGGGATTCCAGGGGACAGAGGCAAAATGGACAGCCCAGAGCCAAGTCTGTCGAACAGCTGTCATCAATGGCCTATACTCTCTTGGCAGCCAAGGGACTGTAAGTACACCCATTCCTCCCTCTCAACAGCCTTCCATAGACATCCTGACCAATGTTCCATACTGGTAACTCAGTCACTAACTAGACCAGTGATGATCAGACTCAGTCACTGACTAGACAAGTGATGATCAAACTCAGTCACTGACTAGACCAGTGACCATCAGACTCAGTGGCTGAGTGGACCAGTGATCATCAGACTCAGTCACTGATTAGACCAGTGACCATCAGACTCAGTGGCTGAGTGGACCAGTGATCATCAGACTCAGTCGCTGACTAGACCAGTGACCATCAGACTCGGTGGCTGACTAGACCAGTAATCATCAGACTCGGTGGCTGACTAGACCAGTGATCATCAGACTCGGTGGCTAACTGGACCAGTGACCATCAGACTCGGTGGCTGACTGGACCAGTGACATCAGACTCGGTGGCTGACTGGACCATGGACCATCAGACTCGGTGGCTGACTGGACCAGTGACCATCAGACTCGGGTGGCAGACTGGACCAATGACCATCAGACCCGGTCGCAGACTGGACCAGTGATCATCAGACCTGGTCGCAGACTGGACCAGTGACCATCAGACCTGGTCGCAGACTGGACCAGTGACCATCAGACCCGGTCGCAGACTGGACCAGTCGCTGACTAGACCAGTGACCATCAGACCCCAGACCCGGTCGCAGACTGGACCAATGACCATCAGACCCGGTCGCAGACTGGACCAGTGATCATCAGACCTGGTCGCAGACTGGACCAGTGACCATCAGACCTGGTCGCAGATGGACCAGTGACCATCAGACCGTCGCAGACTGGGCATCGCTGACTAGACCAGTGACCATCAGACCCCAGACCCGGTCGCAGACTGGACCAGTGACCATCAGACCCGGTCGAAGACTGACCAGTGACCATCAGACCCGGTCGCAGACTGGACCAGTCCTCGACTAGACCAGTGACCATCAGACCCCGTCGCTGACTAGACCAGTGACCATCAGACCCCGTCGCTGACTAGACCAGTGACCATCAGACCCCGTCGCTGACTAGACCAGTGACCATCAGACCCCGTCGCTGACTAGACAGTGACCATCAGCTTGGTGGCTGACTAGACCAGGTGACCGTCAGACACAGATCACTGCCTTGACTAGACCAGTGATCATCAGACTCAGTCCTGACTAGACAGTGATCATCAGACTCAGGTGCTGACTTGCAGTGACTATCAGGACTTGCAAAGGCTCTGATGTCATGACTACAGGATCTTGCAGCTTCTGATGACTAGACAGCCATCTCTGCAGCTTGCTGATGACTGACAGATCTCTGCAGCTTGTGATGACTGACAGGAATCGCTGCAGCTTGCTGATGACTGACAGGAATCTCTGCAGCTTGCTGATGACTGACAGGAATCTCTGCAGCTTGATGATGACTGACAGCCATCTCTGCAGCTTGATGATGACTGACAGGAATCTCTGCAGCTTGATGATGACTGACAGGAATCTCTGCAGCTTGATGAAGACTGACAGGAATCTCTGCAGCTTGCTGATGACTGACAGGAATCTCTGCAGCTTGATGATGACTGACAGCCATCTCTGCAGCTTGCTGATGACTGACAGGAATCTCTGCAGCTTGATGATGACTGACAGGAATCTCTGCAGCTTGATGAAGACTGACAGGAATCTCTGCAGCTTGATGAAGACTGACAGGAATCTCTGCAGCTTGCTGATGACCGACAGGAATCTCTGCAGCTTGATGATGACTGACAGGAATCTCTGCAGCTTGATGATGACTGACAGGAATCTCTGCAGCTTGCTGATGACTGACAAGAATCTCTGCAGCTTGATGATGACTGACAGCCATCTCTGCAGCTTGCTGATGATGACAGCTCTTGAGCTTGATGAGACTGACAGGAATCTCTGCAGCTTGCTGATGACTGACAGGATCTCTGCAGCTTGATGAAGACTGACAGGAATCTCTGCAGCTTATGAAGACTGACAGGAATCGCTGCAGCTTGCTGATGACTGACAGGAATCTCTGCAGCTTGATGAAGACTGACAGGAATCTCTGCAGCTTGCTGATGACTGACAGGAATCTCTGCAGCTTGGTGATGACTGACAAGAATCTCTGCAGCTTGGTAATGACTGACAGGAATCTCTGCAGCTTGATGATGACTGACAGCCATCTCTGCAGCTTGCTGATGACTGACAGCATCTCTGCAGCTTGATGAAGACTGACAGGAATCTCTGCAGCTTGCTGATGACTGACAGCCATCTCTGCAGCTTGGTGAAGACTGACAGCCATCTCTGCAGCTTCGTGATGACTGACAGGATTCACAGCAACTTCTTGTGCGTTACATTATCTTTGGTGCTGTGCTCTTCAGTTTCAATACTGGCTCAAAATCATGGTGAGGATCAAAACAAATATTGGACCAAGATCCTGCACTTGGGGGGGGGGGGAGGGAGGTTGCTGGATTTGAGCGTAATATGTGAAAAACATCATTCTTCTCACAACCACATTTCTACTAACTCTGACTATATGAGATACACTCAATCTTCTTGGCATACAAGACTAGGAACTGTGAAACATCAAATGAACCATGCAGTGATGTCTAATCTAGATCAGACTAGAATTTGGACACATCGATTTTCCTTATTGATTCCAAGACCAAAAATTTCATGATGAGCAGTTGATACATAAACACAGAACTAACATGTGCTTGACTCACTGATATTCAGTCTTAGTTGTAGATAACATTAGAAACAAGTGCCACAAATATCTAATTTCATTTTCAGCAGTTCTAAATCAAGAATCACCAGTACAACCAAACTCAGTCATAGTAAGACTAGAGATAGTGCAATATGCACCATGTTTTTGATTTCCCTGATTGCTAAGAATGACAAGTCATGATGAGTGACCAGTCTTAACAGTAAGCAAGACTGCGTTTTGAGTATTGAGGTTGCATACAGTCATGACTACAATTGCTGAATGAATCCGAGGCATTGTCCCAGCATCAGAACTTCATAGCCCGTCAGCTCAGACATTTGTTCCAACAGCTGAACTTTATGAGGCATCAGGTCGAGACTCGGCGGAGCGAGCACCAGACATGTTCAACCTGGCCACGGCCAAGGCCACAGAGGACTTGGCAGCCACCGGAGGCTTGGCGGTGACAGGACTGGGCTTGGCTGCAACGACAGGCTTGGTGCCTGTGACGTGGGACTGGGCACGGAGAACGCTGGGCTTGGGGCTGATGATGGGCTTGCCTTCCCTCCCGTCCCCTGCTAGTGTGTTGGATTTCTTCAGACCCCTCCCTGCGCTGCTCTGCGAGTCCCTCCTGTTCTGAGCACCCTCACTGTTGTATGTCTTTGTCTCCCGACCAGATAGTCCCCAGCCGTGCTTTTTGGTCGCACAGTGTCTCTGTTGTGAGATGCCACACTCTCTCTCCCTCTATATGATTTCACGGTGGACGAGTCAGTATCCGCCTGTTGTTGTTGCTGGTTATCCCCCTTGTCATGGGAATCACCCTCGATGACGAGGGAATCGCGGAAGAGGTGGGACTGACGGAGGAGGGGGTTACGGCAGATGACAAGGTTGAGCTTGTTGCCGGCTTCAGCAATGAGGGGCACCGTCATAATGCAGTCAAAGTCCCGTGTCTTGTGACCGTTGACCTGGTGGACACACAAACGTCAAGTCACACTGAACACACACATCAAATCATACAGAGCGCAGTCCTCCATAAAAGTCAAACAGTCCTCTTCATTTCTAACGAAATCCAGGACCCGTCCTCTGACCTCAGTCCACACCTAAACCTCGCAGGTTCATCCCGGGGCCACACTGCGCCTTCCCACAAAGTTTTTCCAGAACAACAACTGAGCGGTTTTGACGTCATCTCCCTCAACAAATCACTGATCCAGAGCTGTTTACTCTAAAACTGCTACTGGTGTACTTTTTAACGGAGGAAATGTGCTAAAAAGAATACAGCTGACAGTACTTTTTAACGGAGGAAATGTGCTGAAAAGAGCACAGCTGACAGTACTTTTTAACGGAGGAAATGTGCTGAAAAGAGTACAGTTGACAGTACTTTTTAACGGAGGAAATGTGCTGAAAAGAGTACAGTTGACAGTACTTTTTAACGGAGGAAATGTGCTGAAAAGAGAACAGCTGACAGTACTTTTTAACGGAGGATATGTGCTGAAAAGAGCACAGTTGACGGTACTTTTTTAATGGAGGAAATGTGCTGAAAAGAGACAGTTGACAGTACTTTTTAACGGAGGAAATGTGCTGAAAAGAGAACAGCTGACAGTACTTTTTAACGGAGGATATGTGCTGAAAAGAGCACAGCTGACAGTACTTTTTTAATGGAGGAAATGTGCTGAAAAGAGCACAGTTGACAGTACTTTTTAACGGAGGAAATGTGCTGAAAAGAGCACAGCTGACAGTACTTTTTAACAGAGGAAATGTGCTGAAAAGAGTACAGTTGACAGTACTTTTTAACAGAGGAAATGTGCTGAAAAGAGCACAGCTGACAGTACTTTTTAACAGAGGAAATGTACTTTTTAACAGAGGAAATGTGCTGAAAAGAGTACAGTTGACAGTACTTTTTAACGGAGGAAATGTGCTGAAAAGAGCACAGCTGACAGTACTTTTTAACAGAGGAAATGTACTTTTTAACAGAGGAAATGTGCTGAAAAGAGCACAGTTGACAGTACTTTTTAACGGAGGAAATGTGCTGAAAAGAGCACAGTTGACAGTACTTTTTAGCGGAGGAAATGTGCTGAAAAGAGCACAGTTGACAGTACTTTTTAACAGAGGAAATGTGCTGAAAAGAGGCACAGTTGACAAAACCTGATTTGTAGTGTATCAATACTTTCAGCTCTGCTTTTGGCTTCACTACTAAGGACTGCTAAGGAATTCTTGGAACATTACTTTCAGTTCTCCTTCCAGTTTTGTACCATGGAACTTGCCAGCAATGGAGGTGGGGACCCATCAACACTGAACTTTGCTGTGTGGATAGTGAAGGAAATTAATTGACTGTCCCAGGTCTGAATAGTCAGCTGTTTGTACATCCATTGGTGAGATGGCACAGACCCATAGATTTCTTCTTTATTTATACGATGAATATTACATGTACCATGGTTTTCTTTCTTTAACTTTTTCTTCTGTTTTAAATAAATATATACATACAATGGCTAATACTATGGGAACAAAGTGCATGCTTTTTGCAAAGCATTAAAGAAACATGTACCATGGTTTTCTTTTTTCCCTTTTTTTATTTTAATAAACATATACATACAATGGATAATACTGTGGGAACAAAATACATGCTATTTGCAAAAACATAAAAAAAGAAAGATATATGGCATTTATGTAGTTCTTTTTTTTTCTTTTGTCTCATGACTTGGCTATCACACACACCATTCACTCACTGCCTCACCTGCAGGATTCTGTCAAAGGAGTGCACCTATCACACACACCATTTACTCACTGCCTCACCTGCAGGATTCTGTCAAAGGAGTGCACCTATCACACACACCATTCACTCACTGCCTCACCTGCAGGATTCTGTCAAAGGAGTGCACCTATCACACACACCATTCACTCACTGCCTCACCTGCAGGATTCTGTCAAAGGAGTGCACCTATCACACACACCATTCGCTCACTGCCTCACCTGCAGGATTCTGTCAAAGGAACGCACCTATCACACACACCATTCACTCACTGCCTCACCTGCAGGATTCTGTCAAAGGAGCGCAGGCCAGCTCTCTGAGCAGGACTCCCTGTACGCACAGCGCTGACATACACCCCTTTCTCGTACATGCCGTCCGACAGGCTGAAGCCAAAGTCCACGGTGGCGCTGGTCTTCTCCAGGCTCAGGCGGTGCAGCTGGATGGGGGTGGGGGTGAAGATGGTCTGCAGATGCTGGTCGAAGGTTCGACCCTCCGTTGTGGCCGCTCCCTCCGGCGAATGAGTCTTCCCCTCCAACCTGGAACACAGAATACAATGCTACAGGACTCTGTCCACTCCAGGAAGTTACTCAAGGTTATTTCAGTGCCATCTGGTAGAGGCTTCCTGTACAAACGGTCTAGTCAATTCTGAAACAGTTACTGTTGCCACCAGCGATGTAGGTAAATGAAGTCACCTACTTTTATGTACCGCACAGCACACAAAAACTTAACTAGAGTACTCACTGCATAAAAAATTAATTTCTGATAACTTTTAACAAAGAATATACTACGAGGTTGTCTACCATAAGATCTATCTTACCACCCTGTGGCTTCTCCAAAGCCTCAGATCATTCAGCGAACATGCTGTCGGTCATCCAGGCAACTTAACTGTTTCTGAAATGTTGGCTAAAAAAAAAACATGGGTGGGAGTCCGTAGATTTTCCAATGATTTTTCATTTCCCTATTTGCAATGCTGTCAGCTTTCTGATTCCATAGGAATATGAGTTGAAACAAAGTAACAAAATGATATTCAGTTTCAGTTTCCTCAAGGGGGTGACACTGTGTGCAGACTAGTCCATATACACCACCACATGCGCTAAGTTTTGAGACCACACTGCCCATGACTTAAAGCTAAAGGACAAACAAATTAATGATTAAGATGAGAGAAATCAGAAACATGGAGCAAAACCAGACAGCCGCAAAATGCGCAGGTGGCCAAGAGAGTTGAAGCTGGCAGCATGTGTATTGCTTTCACATGTGTCTGGCACTGAGAGGGCACAGCCGGCCTGATTCCTTAACAAGAGCAAGCAAACGAGATTTCTACTGATCAAAACGGAGCTAATGTTGGACATGACAACGTATGCCCTGACAAAATGTTATTTCAGTCCTTTCTAGTCTTCTGTTGCTTTAATAAATTTTCTCATACAGTCAGTGTCTTCAGTGCACACACTGTGATCTGCATGTACTACATCTTGATCATACTTTGTTCATCCTTTACATTTCTGATTTGCAAAAACCCTTCAATGAAGAGGCATAGGATCCAGAGAAAGGTAATTAATTCAGACTGTTGTAGTTTTACCTGGCTCAACTACAAGTCTCTACCATGCCAATTCCAACAGACTTCACTGTGTTTGTGTTACTTCATATCTATTAGTGCTCTTTCCCCACGTCAGTCCTTTCCTTCTCTTACCTCCTCTCTCTCTCTCTTCCTCATAGATCATAGTTGAATAGCAAGGGCAGACTGGAAGACAAAGCACTGCCTAAAATCTTATCCTTGTGCAATAAAGCCTTTCTGAGTATCCCCTACCCCCACCCCATACCCCCCCTCTCTCCTTCCCCCTTCCTCCCTGACATGTTGGTAACATTCCTACAGCATGCCTGCTTCCCTCACCTGTGTAATGTAGGTAACATTCCTACAACAGGCCTGTTTCCCATCACCTGTGTAATGTAGGTAACATTCCTACAACAGAATTTAGAAAAGGAAAGAGTTACCGCCAATGACATTGACAAACAAAGCACATGACAAGACACGATGCCTTTCGACCTCTTGGGTCTTTTTCAGGCAAAAAACAAAACAAAACAAAAAAAACAGATCACATTTAACATTTAGGACAGTACAAAGAACGAAGAGTGACTCATCTGTTGTCCATGTGGTAGGGAGAATGGCCGCTGGGCGGAAATCTTCCATTTCCATTTCCGCCCAGCGGCCATTCTCCCTACCACATGGACGACAGATGAGTCACTCTTCGTTCTTTGTTTGTACTGTCCTAAATATTAAATGTGATGTTTTTTGTTTTTTTTTGCCTGAAGAAGACCCAAGAGGTCGAAATGCATCGTGTCTTGTCATGTGCTTTGTTTGTCAATGTCATTGGCAGTAACTAACACCCTCCTTTTCTAAATTTTGCTTCGTTCTCCGCCATCAGTCACTCCATTTTGAAACATTCCTACAACAGGCCTGCTTCCCTCACCTGTGTAATATTGGTAACATTCCTACAACAGGCCCGTTTCCCCTCATCTGTATAATGTTGGTAACATTCCTACAACACGACTGCTTCCCTCACCTGTGTAATGTTGGTAACATTCCTACAACAGGCCTGTTTCCCCTCACCTGTGTAATGTTGGTAACATTCCTACAACAGGTCTGTTTCCCTCACCTGTGTAATGTAGGTAACATTCCTACAACAGGCCTGTTTCCCTCACCTGTGTAATGTTGGTAACATTCCTACAACAGGTCTGTCTCCCTCACCTGTGTAATGTTGGTAACATTCCTACAACAGATCTGTTTCCCTCACCTGTGCAGTCCGTCCTGTGACCTGCTGGTGCGCTGTACGCGGGAGGTGCTCTGGGAACGTCTCTCGGCACGACGCACCACCTGCTGCCTGGAGTCAGAGGCATTGGAGCGGCGGTCCAGGCTGAAGGTGCTGCGCTGTCGCAGGCTGGCGCTGATCTGACGCAGCATCTCTGACCCTGAGCTGGCCTCAAGGTCACCCAGCGTCCGCACCCAGTCCTCCACCTGCAGGGAGAAAGTTGGTGATTGGTTGGGAAAAGTGAGTGTGTGTGCTTGTATGTGCGTGCGTGCGTACATGCGTGTGCGCATGCGTGCGTGCATGCGTGTGTGTGTGCGTGTGTGTGTGTGCATGTGTGCAGGCATGTTTATGCCTGCCTCTATGCATGTGTGTGTGTGTGTGTGTGTGTGTGTGTGTGTGTGTGTGTGTGTGTGTGTGTGTGTGTGTGTTCATGTGTGCAAGCGTGTTTGTGCTTGTTTGAGTGCTCGCTTGAGCGTGTGTGTGTGTGTGTGTGTGTGTTGTGTGTGTGTGTGTGTGTGTGTGTGTGCGTGTGCATGTGTGTGTGAGTGTGAATGTGTGTGCATGTGTGTAAATGCATTTAACATGTTGATATGTGTGAGATTATTATGATTACTTTGAACAGAATAGCGTCAAATGTGTGGAGAAGTCTGACAGCAGCAAAAACACTGCAATTACTGTCTTCCTCTGGCCTGTGGCAAGTCAGTGTAGTAAAGCAACTTGCCCAAGTCAAACTGTGGTACCTGATGCATGTCATTTCTTTGCTTTGTATGGGCTGTTCCAGCCCATTCCTTTCATTTGTGTCGACCGAAATGACACACCACAACAAACCTCATCTCACGCACCTCACCCCACCCATCCACCCACCTCACTCCCCCTCCCCCACCCACCTCCACATTGCTCTCTTCGCTGTGTTGGCTCCTATCATCATCCTGCCTGTCCTCATCGTTATTGTCATCAGCGTTCTCCTCTTCAGGCCAGCCGTCCGACGACAGGCGGTCCTCGGCCATGCCCTCCCCGCTGCCCTCCAGGGTGGTGGAGTTCCGGGACGGCAGCTGACTGCTGCTGGCCATGGAATAGCGCTGAGACTGCGGCACTGCCACCACCATGGCTTGAGAGTGGCCTGCCATTGCGTGAAAATACTCTGTTTGAGTTCAGTCCTTTACTTTCAGATATGAGCTGGTTTGGAACTTTTACTCTTTGCAGCTAAGTGTTTTTAACTATCAAGCTTTTCTGACTATGTGTACCAAACTTCCGAGTTAATTTTGTAGAGCATCAGACAAGCAAATGAAATTGGGGAACATTTTGAAAATAATCATTATCTGCCCTAAAACCTGTATGTCCACATTGTGCCAAATCTGGCTTCAAAGCTCTCAGGCATGCCAACTTCCTGAAGACAAAAAAGAGGATATAAATGGAAGATCACAAAAAAAACACACAAAAAACAGGCAGCGCTCTTAAGCACCTGTTTCATATTGCAAAATAACAGATTTCTGTTTTCAGAACCTTTTTCAACAGGTTTAGAAAATCATCAAGAACTATTGTAGAAAGACTGGGCACAAAGAGAGTCTTACCCAGACATGCTGGAATTTTTTTTTTCTTTTTTTGCTATTCGTTATTTTGTTATTTAATTGGTAGGCCAAAGCACCTGGAACAACAAAAACAAAATGAGCACCATTTAGACGAAACAGCCAGTTCAAAAGCCTTTTAACCCGAAGAGTGCCTATAAGCCGTCAGCTGACGCCGAAGTAAAAATGCTTTCCCAGTGCCTATGGGCCGTCCACTGACGTCATGCATTTTTCTTGAATTTTCATTCGTTACTATTTCTATTAACAGACTTAAATAGAGTGTGCATAGTAAGCCTTATATGTCTGTAGTATTAAAATGATATGCAAATGACCACACGTGAGGGGAAAGCCCATTTATTCTCATCACTGACTGGATGACCAGCCAGCACTTCGTCTCGCTTGCAAAGATGGCGGCGCAACCTTCGACAAGCGTAGCGACCAAATCAACGTATTTACACAGCTGAGCAGGCTCTGCTAATCATTTTTGACAAAGACAATAATCTTTTATTCAACGACTTACTCGAGCATGAAGGTGAGATGATGATTGTGATGGAATTGCCGACCGTATTCGTCAGTTATTGTGTCGGGCTGTGTGACCTCAGTGTGTGTTCAGCTGATTGGTTTGCCAGCGTCGAACAAGCTTGCCTAGTGTGTACTCTGCACTGCGTGCCAGTGGCCAGTGATGTGATAGTCAGCGCGAGAGGGGAGCGTGGCCTGCTTGCGGCGTTTTAGGGCGTGACACGGGGCAGAGGGAAAGGTAGGAGAAGAGGAGGAGTGAAAGAGAGGGTTGAAGTCCAGCAAGGGGGCGTGGTGGGGGGAGAGGGGCGTGGTCGTGGACTGACCTGTCTGCATAGAGTGTGAGCGTCTTGATAGACTTCTAAACTGTTTTACTTTCATTTACATGTGTATTGTGACAATACAAACTTCATTTTCAACTTTTTTGCTTTGTGTTCTTTTTTGGATGTGAAGCTGTAGTGGTAAATACATATGTTTTTGATCGTGCAAAAAATCTATCCAAATCTAAATGCCTAAATATTTTTTTATTATCAAAATTAAAACAAAAGAAGCCCACATTCAAAATCTTCATTCAATTTCCTTCAAAAATCATATATATTTCATTGTTTATATCTTTTGTAGTTTCTGAGCTAGAATTTTTTGTTAATTATTACCCCCAAATCATTAGATTTCCCTGGCACTGGGAAAGCCTTTGTTTGTAACATTTTCAAGCAGTGAACGGGTTAAGGAATCTTTACTACTAAAGGATGGTGGATACTATATTTCAATGAAACAATGGACAGGTATCTGTCTGTATGCACTTCGCTTTATTTTATACACACGCCAACAACAGCATGCCCACATACAATTTCATTTCAATTTATACTGCTTATGGCTGAGCCAACTAGAGGGGCTGTTAGGACTGTTACTGTGACAAAATAGATCTCATGCATTCATGGTGAAAAAAAAAATCATTCCGAACACACACACACACCATTCTCCACAAACTCCATACATTCCAAACCCACCTCCGCCATACCCCCCAACGTCCTGCCCCAAACTGTCCCATGATGCCATGGCACTGTCGATACTAGGAATTGGGGTGGTGGGTGTCATGGACTCTTCCAGCTCAGCCCCCTTGGGCTTCAAACCATCCGTGGCGGCAGGGCGAGCGATTTTCAATGTGACGACATCTCCAGCACTCTGCAGCATGCGGATGGCTTCGGACAGGGGCTTGTTGCGTGTGGTGGAGTCGTTGATGCCCAGGAGGCGGTCGCCCACGTGCATGGCACCTGTCTTCTGGGCCAGGCCTCCTGGCGTCAGTTCCGAGATGACGATGTCATCCAGAGGATCCTCTGTGCCGGAGATGGTGATGCCAAGAGGACCGCCATGACGGTGGAGTTGTACGGTGTAGGTGACACAGTTCTTGGTGCCTTCTTCAGGATCGTCCCTCTGGACCTGGGAAATGGCAACCATTTGGAAAATTACGTCATGGAAACAATAGTGATGAAGACGAAGATGATGATATGGATGATAAACATTGAGCTTTTCTTTCTTAATTTTTCCATTTGGATGACGATAATGGTGACAGTTAGCAGTAGCTTTCTTGTGAATGTGACTCATAGCATGATGCTAATATTCATTGGCAAGGTAAAAATTAAGTGATAAGGATATCACACATCAAATATATCATTCACACAAAAGTATTCATACACAACAATGCTAACATGCCCAAACACACACACACACACACACACCCACACCACACACACACACACACACACACGCACACACACACACATACACACACGCGCGCGCAAACATCCACATATGAACTTGCACACACTAGCGTACCATACATATACACACATAAGTATCCATGCAAGAACACACCTGGACAAGCACACACAGTTATTACAACTGAACAAAAAAATGAAAACATAATGACTGACAGATGAGATGACGGAACATGTACCTTGAGCTTAACCAGTTCATCAGGTAATTCCAACAGGTGAGTGGCATCCTCCACTGTACAGGAGTCCAGACAGACGTCATTGATGGCCATCAGCTTGTCTCCTGGCTGGATGGACCCACACCTGGGGAACAAAGGAATCAATGAATCAATCAAAATCAATTCATCACAGCAGGGTTTGCACCAGAAAAACGATTTCAAACTTCCCTAATTTTTACAACACTCATTCAGAATCCCTCTACCTCAAAAAACCAATATTCATGTTTTCGTTGCAAACAAAGCAAAAGGCAGAATGTTTTTGGCATCGCCTTTTCTGATCCTGGTTTTTTTTTTCAAGCTAAATGTCCCTTAGCTGACACACTCCATGCACTGCACCTTACTGCCACACGACTGTACATGTAAATACAAATCAAAGAGAAGAACTTCAAATGTCCACTAGTAATAAGGAACAGAGACTAAACATTGAGCAAAGGCAACAGACACTGATTCATTTATTTTGAATCTTAACTAAAGATTTCAGAATAATGATCAAGTGCTGCATACGTTGGGCATCATGTCAAATTTTCCCAAACTGCAGAAACACTTTCCATTTTTCAAAGTTTTGAAAGCCGTGAAAATGCCAGCTGTTTTCCTGAACATTTCAAACCTCTTCAGTGACCAAACAAACCCTGATCAATTCATCAACTAATCGATGGACTTGTATGTGAGTAAGTAAATCAAGTAAGTGAAGGTATCATGGACCTTGAAATGGATGGGAGCACTTCAGTTTCAACAGTACGACTAGTCCACAAACAGGATATTTTGTCCCTTAAAACTGCCATAAACATTTTTAAAAGATTACCCTGAAGGAATATGATTGGTGCTCTATTTACTCATAAATCCAACAGAAGATGAATAAATCAACAAGCATTCACAACAGCCCCATTTGATCTCCCACCATCCCATCACCAACCTGTGAGCTGAGCTCCCTCGCCGCACATCGGTCACCACCAGGGGGTCAGTGGTTCGACGCCGACCCCCGATAGTGATCCCTGTGCCTCCACTCTTCTTGACCAGCTTCACAGTGTACGTCCCACAGCTGGGGGTCACCGACTCTGCCACGTCAAACTCCACCTCCAACACACAGCGGGGTCGCGACTCCCGCAGGAACTGGTTCACCTCCTCTAGAGTTCGCTCCCCTGAGGTGTCCATGCCGTTCACCTGCAGGATGCGGTCCCCTTCCTGCAGCACTCCACACCTGTACAAATATGGGAAATAGGAGAGGGAGGATGAGATTGTAGTTCCAGGGAAAGTACTTGAGCTTTTTCGCATGTGTGTGTGTGTGTGGTGTGTGTGTGTGTGTGTGTGTGTGTGTGTGTGTGTGTGTGTGTGTGTGTGTAGCAGGAAATAGCGACCTAACCCAGGACTGATATACACTGAGAAAATCAGACATAAGTAAAAGAAATGAAACAGACAGGTGTGTACTCATAACACGACCGATAAGAAGATGACACAGAGAGAGATAATGTTGCTTACAGCCTAGCCAACACAGGGATGAGAACAGATTTTAAAAAAGCAGAGGTGATTTTTCTGTTGGGGGTCTGGGGGCAGAGCCCCCCAGTGGAGTCAAGGGGCAACGCCTCTGTGGGGGTCAGGGGGCAGCGCCCCCTGAAGCTGAAGCATTTTTTTTTATATATAAACAAGAAAAATCCACATTTAAAACCATCAAAATATGTTTCTAGCCCTTATCTAAATTGAACTAAATTTTTTTTTTTTTTTTGTCAAACATGCAGATGGATTTAATACAGGGCTCTCTGCGTTTGTCTCTGGTCGATTTACGTAAGAAATGGGTTTTTCCGAAAATTACCTGCCCTTGGCCCTGGTGCTATTATTAGTAACTAGACGTCTAGGTTTTGTTTCACAACATAAAGTCAAAAGACGAATGTTTCAGCTAACTGTGATAGTTTGACCATTGCAAATGAATGATAAAATATAACAAAGAAGAGAGCAAAATCACCAACAGCTTACCTTCCAAAGCTGAATTGTTCTTCAATGCCTGTGAACAGGGCGTTTCATGTGGTCAGCAATTGTAATGAAGCCACGACTTCCGAAGCTGATTTTCTTGTTGCAAGCTACACATAATGCCTGCTCTTCACTGCTTTTGCATATGCTATCTCCAACTCTACTCCCACACACCTCTTCCTCGAGCCAGTTTTCTTTCCAACGGTTGGGATATTTTTTCTTTTTTTTTGCGATTTCGTTCAACGCCATGAATCACAGATGACACTCGGTCGATCGGCGCTGTAAGCGGATGTGCAGTGGTTGGCCGAGTCAACCGAGTGAAAACCAGCCCATTTGGGTACAAGCCTAGAGTAATCTCGCCGGAGGCGTCTCGCCGAGATTGGGAGCAAAAAAAATCGCGATAGCTTTTTTTTTTTTTTTGCGGCGGAGATTTTTTCAAACGGCAGAGATTTTTTTTAAAGACGGCGGAACGGCAGAGAACGGCGGAGCTGTTCTCATCCTGGCAACAGCAAAGGGCCATATTTGGGCTGTTACCCCATCAAGCCAAGCCGACCGCAAAGGGCCATATCTGGGCTGTCACCACATCAACATTCACTCTCTCACATCATAAGGAAGATGGAAAGAAATAGACTGATGCATTATTCCCAGAGTCACAACTAGGTAAATGAAATTAAATAAACCGCAAATGTCATACTAAGCACAGAGCCCATCGTTTTGGTCTTATATACTGTACAGAAGGCTTAACATCATGGTCCTCAATGGTACAAAGATCATAAACGAGACATGAACAATTGTCTCCCCTATCCACCTATCCATACCTGTACACTCAAACTCCATTACAAACCAACCAAAAACACAGGTTTTGCATCCACCACCCCGACACACAAGAGCCTTGCTCACTTATCGGCAGCACTCCGAGGTTCAATGGTGGCAATGGAGGGTGGGTGTGACAGAACAGCCGTGGAGAAGACCCCTCCCTCCAGGGTGATGCCCAGCCCCTTGACGTCAGCGAACAACATCACCTCCACTGTCTCTGAGTGACACACTTGGTTGTTGGCTGTACGGATGGAGGTGGTTGTCGACACCATTGACACTGAGGGCAAAGGTCAGGCAAATTAGATTTAAAAAATTAAAAATGCAATAACAGTTCAGTTTTCAAGAAACTGCACATAATAAAGCATTTTTTAATTTGCAGGATACGTTGACATCACAGTCAGACTGTTCTTCGTTTTTATTTACAATTTCCCCCACCTTGAGCACCACCACCTCTTTCCCTCTCCCTGCCAATCATCCTTCCTCTGGGCAAGAAAAGGAATTAGTAATTCTTGGTGATATTTCTGCATATAGGTGGAAGGGGAATAGGGTAATATGCAAGTGTGTGCATGACTATGTGTGTACCATACCTGTACTGCTATGTCTATTGTGGCGATAGCTGTCACAGATATTCAAAACAGTTTTAACCGACCAATGCCCCACCTCTTTTCTCCCTTTCAAAATTTAAAAAAAAAACAAAACAAAACAAAAAACCCAGCATAGAAATGACTCACTGCAGGAGTTGACCTTGCGGTGGACAGCTGGCCAGGTGTATTTGCTGAGCCCCGATGCCCGCGACCCCCGAGACAACGTGGCGAAATGGCCGATGCCGGAGGTGGAGGCAGCTTGGGAGGAGAAAGAAGGCATTGTGGGAAGAGTGGCGCTGTGGGCGGGGCCCAGAGCGGGATTGCTGGGAATGGCCACAGAGGACATGGACGGTGCCAGAGCTGCAGGAACACAGTAGATGTCGGTTGACGCTCCATCATATAATGATAAATCTTAAAAATTATTTGTAAGGCTCCACTGAAAAACATAGACAAACGAATCACAAGACAAAACACGTCAACGCCCATCTTGCACCGAATTGGATGAAGATAAGCAATTGCTTGTTCATTTTCGTTGTCCTGTGTGTTGTGTTTCTTGCCTGAAGAAGACCTAAGAGGTCGAAACACGTCATGTTTTGCCTTGTGATGCGTTTGTCTACGTTTTTCGGCAGGGCCTTATAAATGATTTTTCAAAATTTGTTTAGATTTCCCCCTGCAGTCGCCTCACTTTGCAACTAAATGTAATGATAGTTTCTGTTTCTGTGTTCACCATCCACTCTCTTCTCTTTTCTTTCTTTCTCTTTCTACAGATTCCCCAATGACTCATTAACAACACAAGAGGAGGATTCTTTAACATGCATCAAAAATATGCATGTCATGTCCACACATATGATCATGCAGACCCAAACTGCTCACACGTGTGTATGTTTGCTCTCTCGCTCTCTCTCTTTTACACACACACACATATATGCGCGTGTGCACGCGCACACACACACACACACACACACACACACACACACACACACAACCAAACATCTCATTACCTGAACACATATCCACACACATGGATTCTCTCTTTCTCATCTCTCTTTCTCATAAAGACCTTATATAGACACCCTAACACATAAAACACACAACTATATCTGCATCTTTATCACACATCTACCTGTAAAAACACACAAACACACGTCCTCTCCCTTTTCCTTACTTTCATGTGTGTGTCAACCACCCCACCAACCAAAAGGAAAGTGCGTACTAGCCACGGTGGATCAGCAGTCGACCCCAAGACCAACACTTGGGAAGCCACGGCTTCGATTCCATCACTGGCTCATACATCAAGGTGAAATGTATGGCTGGAATCAATTCCTGCCCCTTTCTGTGTGAAACATGAGCTCAAACAGGAAACCAAACCAAGTCCTGTTTATTGCCTAGCCAGTCATAAAGGCCACACTGGCTAAAACAGGCAATAAGAATGTTCTCCTTCCTTCATCACAAATATTTTAACGCATTAGACCTAAGATCCATTCTGTGAAAAAAAAAAGAAGATCCATTCTGTGGGAAGGGAATCCAGTCAACCCCTACACACATGCTCAGATTCTTAGACCACAGGGAGTCTTGTATTTTGGGGCCTACTGGCAGCATACCCTGTGTATCTGAAGAACCAGTCAGGGCTCGCTTGTGAAGGTCATTCAAATGACAGACAACACAGACTTCCTTGCAAGCCTCATGATCAGTGGTCTGCTGTTATCATGACTCAACGGAACTGGAGGGAAGAGAGACAGGAGGGCAGTGGTTATGGGGAGTGGGGCTGAAGGGTGGTAAGGAGGGGGTTGGGAAGGAAGGGGGTTTAGTGTCCATCAGCCAGACGGAGGCCTGTGGGACATGTTGACCACTGCCATAAACAACAAACAAGTAGAATAACATGCAGACAAACAGTAACCAATACAGTTAACCTCAGTTTGATTGGTATGAAAGAAAATCTGAAGTGAGGCAGGGAACAGCAAACTGAGGTTAACTGTATTTGTTAATGATTTGTCTGTGTGTTTGTTTGACTATATTCAAGATCAAAAAAGCTGTGCCAGTCTTGAATAAACGTTGATTTGTATTTGTTCATTTCTCCAGTTGTTGTTGCTGTGTAGATGTGTCAGGTAGGGGGTATATGGGCAAGCTTGGAACATCCTTTTCAGGAATGTCTCCTTGTTTGTTCCGTGTGCCTTGTGTTGTTTCGGCTTGGCATTTGGTGTCGCACGCAGCATTCATTTCATCATGGGAGCAAGAGTTGGCCTACTTGTTTGTAATTTACTGTTTACTGTTCCTGCTTCACTGAAGATTTCCTTTCATTACCATGAAGACAGACCACTCAGTGGCCCTACAGATGCCGGCTGGGAAACAGGCCATGACCACCCTGCTGACAGGGGACTTCCCTTCAGTAGGCAGGTGCCCTCACTACATCCCCATGCCTGACACTGAATGACACTGCTTGGTTGATCCGACTACATCCCCCTGCCTGACACTGAATGACAGTGCTTGGTTGATCCCACTACATCCCCCTGCCTGACACTGAATGACAGTGCTTGGTTGATCTACATTCCCCTGCCTGACACTGAATGACAGTGCTTGGCTGATCTACATTCCCCTGCCTGACACTGAATGACAGTGCTTGGTTGATTCGACTACATCCCCCTGCCTGACACTGAATGACAGTGCTTGGCTGATCTACATCCCCCTGCCTGACACTGAATGACAGTGCTTGGCTGATCTACATTCCCCTGCCTGACACTGAATGACAGTGCTTGGTTGATCCCACTACATCCCCCTGCCTGACACTGAATGACAGTGCTTGGTTGATTCGACTACATCCCCCTGCCTGACACTGAATGACAGTGCTTGGCTGATCTACATTCCCCTGCCTGACACTGAATGACAGTGCTTGGTTGATCCCACTACATCCCCCTGCCTGACACTGAATGACAGTGCTTGGTTGATTCGACTACATCCCCCTGCCTGACACTGAATGACAGTGCTTGGTTGATCCCACTACATCCCCCTGCCTGACACTGAATGACAGTGCTTGGTTGATTCGACTACATCCCCCTGCCTGACTCTGAATAACAGTGCTTGGTTGATCCCACTATATCCCTCTGCCTGACTCTGAATAACAGTGCTTGGTTGATCCCACTATATCCCTCTGCCTGACTCTGAATGACAGTGCTTGGTTGATCCCACTACATCCCCCTGCCTGACACTGAATGACAGTGCTTGGTTGATCCCACTACAACACAAACTGGTGTCAGGGAACAGGCACTGTGACTCTGCCTGTGATCCACAAACTGCCACACTGACCCCTTTCCACAAAGGCCTTGGTCTGACAGCAAACTCTCCTCAAAAAGCTATGGCTGCTGGAACATTAATCTCACCATCTACAGCCCCCAAAATACAGGTTCACATCAGAACCAGTCTCCACAGCATCAATCTAAAAACAACCCAACTCTCCGCATGGGTGGAGAAGTCCTGGAAAAGGGCAGAGAAGACAGAGGTGGAGGAGGGGGGAGGGCCAAGCCTACAGTGTCTGGCCAGGGCTTCCCGTGAGGCACAGTGCTGCAGGTGGGTGACAGGCAGGATTTCCAGCTTCACAGAGTTGTCTGCTCCTGACTTCAGCAACTGCGTGGCCTCGGCCACTGACATGTGCTCCACGCTGGCTCCATCGATGGACAGGATGTGATCTCCCACATGAAGAGCTCCACTCCTGACAGAACAGTACAGGACATGTTGTTAGATCCCCAAATATTACCAGCTACTGGAATATACTCTGAGAGACACTTTCTTACTGCTAGATCATAATGATGGACATTAACAAACACCCACGGCAAGGACATCATTTGGGGAACTCTCACACCCCTTAAAAGGACATGATTTGAGACATTAAGGCATCTGCTACTTCTGCGCAATCTCAGATACAGTTCAACACATGTTGGTATTTTCATGGATGGACAGAAGTAACAGAGTGTGTGTGCTCTACAACAATGGTACCACACTGAAAAATACATTGGCTGAATTAAAAAGAACTGGCATCACAAAGTATGTCTGATGTGGAACACCTACACACATCTCATCTTTAGTGCGCCCCGAATGTCTTTGTCCCTTGCTGCTCATTCCGGATCTCTGTACACACCCACACCCAGGTATATACCTGTCATTTGGCAAGTGAGTTCATGGTATCATGTGAATGTTCAGTCACAACAAGCACCACTGAAATGTTTCAGCAGCATTGTAGTGTCTCGTCTGGTAGCGTCCCTCCTGACAATAAACTGATAGTTCCCAGCATACTACAATTAAATCATATGGGGTGTGGCTTTGTGTAGGGGAGCAGGAGTCAGTGAATGAGCGTGATGCCACCAAGAGGGTACACAGTTCAAAACACTTTTCCAACCTTCTAAACAAATCAAAATCAATCATTTGAAACACTCCGATGTCCTGGCAAGGACGAAAATTTCAGAGACAGTCATACTCTCACTACAAACACAACTTTGTTCAAGAGTTTTTGAGACACAAAATCGTCATCTCTTTCACACCCAAACACCAACCTGTCGGCCACACTCATTGGTCGAATGCTCTCCACACACACGCAGGCTTTGCCCTGATAGGAGCTGTGAGTTAGCACGATGCCCAGTGCTGACCCAGGCGTCTTGTCAATCTCCACCAGCAGGGGGCCCGATGCCTGTTCCACGGCATCTACACACACATCTACATCCTCAACGCTTCAGAAGAACCGACGCAAGCTACACTGTGACTGAATCTAAATTTCATACAGTCCTTTGTGATCTAAATCACCTACAGACTTTCCAATATTCACTTTGTGATCTAAATCACCTACAGACTTTCCAATATTCACATTCTCATCAGTCTTATAAAATCTACGGTCAACTGTCCAGATCTCCACATCCTCAACATTCTGTCAGAACACACAGAATCAACAAGCCAAATACACAGAAACACACACACAAGCCAAATACACAGAAACACTCAAAACAGAGTGCAAAGGAATGTTTACTTACTGCACAAAACAAGACGGACCAGCAAATTTCAAACAACTGTACAGCCTTCCAACACCACAAACAACAGAATAAAAAAAAAGCACCACACAGTTTTCCCCGGAACGCAGTCAGGAGATCCCAGATTCATGTCGACTATAATCTGGACAGCATTGTTAGGTGCACTTTTCATGTCTGTTGTTTGTGATATCTGAAAAAGACACAGTTGGTGAAAACTCGGGTATCTCTTTAGTGCCATGTATTCAATAAAACATTACTTTGGACTCTGTTTTGGAGTAGTGTTTATTGGTGCTTTGTCTTGTTTTCAGTAATCTTGCAAACTGTTTCAATTTTTCAGTGTCATCAACAGTTCATTTAACTGATCAATCAAGTTCTCCTTCAAAACTACCTGCTCTTGTATCTATCCTGTTATGTTGGCACACCACCATCTTATTACAATTTAAAGTAGCACTGTTGTCCTGTTCTTAAGCATTTACCAGGTAAAAGAAAATAAAGTGCTTAACCTGTGCTGGAAAAGCAAGATGAACTGTAAAACATGAAACAAATCTGTATCCCTTTCATCTGCATTTGTACTTAGTCCAAGTTCGAGACAAGTGCCCAAAAATCTAATAAATAAAACCCAAATTTACATCCTTAATATCTGGAATCAATGGCTATAAATCACCATTCTCTTCCCACTCCCTCTTCTATTCCTCTCAAAAAACCATCCACAGCAAGTCATATAGTAGATGAACAGCAAAGGGAATCTAATGTCCTCATTATAGCCACCCCCTTCCATAGTATCCTCATCACCCCAAACTCCTCTACCACCATTCACCCATGCCAGTCACATCCCAGATGACAACAAAGGCAATCTGATGCCCACATTGCTATACCTCTTCTTTACTACAGAGATGCAAGTGGGGTCCTGGAAAAAAAAGCTCACCATCCTACAGGAACTGTCTAATCCACCCCTAAAACCGTGGTCCATCCTGCCTAGTTACACTTGTAGCCACGTTTCTTTACCAAGTTCTTCAATTTTGGCACTGTTTGTACACTGAAATCTTCACAATGGTACCCTTCCTTACAGACAACAAAATATTGTGTAGCCAGATTAGTCCTGGCTGGCCAACCAAAAGGAAGCTGACAAACGCCAGCTAAGGGAATGCACTGTGCATGAACTGTCTGCCATCCACTCACACTCTGAATGGAAAAAACATGTATGCCCATTTGCATGTAGTCTTTATATTCCTGTTAGTATCCACCACCACCCCCGCCTCACTGCAACTCTCACATCCACCCTCCTATAATGATCATGTCGCAGATGAAAGTTCAGGGAGTATGAAATCTGCATCCCCTCTTCTCCCCCACCCCACCCCTCCTCATCCCCAAACAAAACCATCCACCCATGACAGCAACATCTTAAGAGATATCAAAGACCTTTCAGATTACTGCACCACAGGCTGCATTCATACTGAATAAGAGGAAGAAGAAGAAGAAGAAGAAGAAGAAGAAGAAGAAGAAAACGGAGAAGAAGAAGAAGAAGAGGAAGAAGAAGAAGGAGAAGAAGAGAAGAAGAACAAGAAGGAAAAGAAGAAGAAGAAGAATAGTAATGATGATAATGAAGATGATGATGATGATAATGACAATGATAACACAATGGAATCTCTCTGCAAATACCTTGACAATAACAACAGAGCAGTCTCTGTAAAGAAGGATCTTAACATGGAGGCAAACTGACTGGCAGATTAATAATCGTGAGTCTAAAAGTGCTGAAAACTTATCATGAAGTGACAGTTTTGTCCATGCATGACAGAACAGTCAAATGCCCATGCAGACTGCTCCTCACAAAGGTTAAACAGGCTGGTCACAAACTCAGAATGGGAGGAGCTTTTCTACGGAGCTAAAAAATGGTATCACAGTGTGAGAGAAATGACTGTCACACTCCTTTACAGTGGTATGTCTAAGAAAAATGATGCTGCTATAGAATTATTGATGGCCGACAGTAGGGAGACACTGTACAGAAAGATTGTTAATGGAGCTTCCATTATGTAGCTAACCCTGCACACAGAGTTTCAGTATGAACGCAGTCCACACTCTCTCCACTCTCCTCTCTCTCTCTCTCACACACACACACACACACAGACACAACCACACACACACACACACACACACACACCCATGACAGCAACATCGTAGGCAACAGTGAAGGTGGTCTGATGTCCACACTGTTGCAGCAGCCCCCACATCTCCGTCAGCGACAGGTGTGTGACCTTGTAGCCGTTCACCTGTGTGACGCGGTCCCCGACCTTCATGTGCTCGTGGCGGTGGGCGGAGCTGCCAGGGCGGATGGCAACAACAGTGAAGGGGAAAGGTCGCATGTTGTCCACCTTCATCCCTCCCCGCAGGGTGAAGCCGTAGCCCGGCCCTTCCTTGTCCAGAGTGATCTCCCATTGCCGGGTCTGGATGTTGGCCGTGCTGGGGGCTGGGGATGCAGAGTGTTTGTTTGGCTTATTTTCTTCAGAGCAAGTTAAATCTATGGATCCTATAGCATGATGAAACACACATACACAAATTGCTACGGAGGATTGTGCAACTCAAATGTAATCATACTTTCACACACAATTTCCTCTTCCTCTTGAAGGTGTTGCTATCTGTCATTCTCTAGTTCTCTATCTTGTTAGAATTATATTGTTTTATGTACATATTTTTTGTAACTAGAAGTTGAGGGGAAATAATTTTTGAGCTGCTTTGTACTTTTTCATTCTGTTCATTTTTTACTACTTTTAATAATTTTTTCTTCTTTCTCTTTCTCCCTTTGTCTCTCTGTCTCCAACACATACACTTACACAGGCATGTGTGTGCATGCATGTATGCAGATACATACACTATACAGGCATGCACCCCACACACACACACACCACACACACACACACACACAACACACACACACACGCACGCACGCACGCAAGCACACAAGCACGCACGTATGCACACACACACACACACACTCTCTCTCTCTCTCTCACCTGATTCGGGCATCTCATACTCCACCTCCAATGTAATCTTCTCCCCAGCATTCTTCAGCAAGTTGATGATTTCATCATGTTTCAGGTCCTGGGTTCGGATCCCATTCACGGACAGAATGACATCTCCCACCACAAGGGCATCTGACCTGGTGGGTGACATGAGGGAGTCATCAGTTTGAACAGTCCGTCCACGTCAGATGCAGAGAAGGAATGGGCTGTATTTGTGCTTGCCTGTGGTGTGCTGAATAGCTCGCATACATGATGATCCATGCAGCTTTGTGTGTCCATGGCTTGGCGTTTGTAGCATGGTGTGGTGTGCTGAATAGCTCGCATACATGATGATCCATGCAGCTTTGTGTGTCCATGGCTTGGCGTTGTGTAGCATGGTGTGGTGTGCTAAGATGTGTGCGTATGCTGATGTATGTATTTGTGATGTGTGTGATGTGGGATGATGTGTGTGGTGTAGTGTGGTCTGGTATGGTGTGGCATGGTGTTTCTTGGCATGTTTTGGTGTGGTGAGGTGCAGTGTGGAGCAGTGTGACATGGTGTAGTGTAACGCAGAGTGGTGTGTGTTTGTGTTTTCAAATCCAAATGTACAAGCAAGCAAGCATATATGAGTGAATGTCTAATGGTTGCATACGTGGTGTGATGTGCATATGTGTGGATTAAAGGAGAAAGGGAGGCAATCTGTT
>CM065721.1:18399409-18421909 GCA_033310375.1 Conus canariensis
ACAGGGACAGAAACTTCTGATGGAGGACGCACATATGTGGGTTCTGAAAACAAACAAATACACAAATATGTATATCACACCAGTGATTTCTGGTAACAAAGAAATACACAATCATGTACATCACATTGGCAGTTCTTGAAATTGAGAAATACACAGACACAGACATGGTCAAACACATCAGGTAGTGCTGAGACCAAAGAAATAAAGACATGTATTGCACACCAGACCTGAGAAACACACAGATCATTACATCACATCAGTGGGTGCTGAGAAGAAAAAACAGAGATATACATCATGGAAGGTGATTCTGGGAACAAAGAAACATAGATACGCACATCATAAAAGACGGTGATGGGAATGAACAAACACAGATACAGACATCATACAAGGTGATGGGAACAACAAAAATAAAGAATATTCATGTCAGTGCTGGAATAAAGAATTGTAAATATATACATCTTTTAAGATGTAGGAACCAAAAAGTACACAGACTTGCAACTAAATTCATTTGCAGGGAACAAAGAAATGAAGAGACTTGCTCCATCACACATGCATGGTTGAATACAGAATTATAGACCTGCACATCACTCAAGTCTGTTCAAAGAACAAAAAAAATACAGACTCGTACATCCAATATATGAGTTCCGAGAACACAGAGACACAGACTTGCTCACACACACACACACACACAAAAATTCTTATCACTGATCTGATCTGTCTCACAGCCTGACTGCTACATACATCTTCTGTGATGGGTATGTACACATACTAAAATGTTCATGTACCTATACTTGTACACAATCTGCTGTGTGTGTGTGTGTGTGTGTGTGTGTGTGTGTGTGTGTGTGTGTGTGTGTGTGTTCATTTTCATGTGAGTGTGTGTGTGTGTGTGGGTGTGTACACAGGTATACATATGCATGAGTTCATATGTATGCAAGAGCCTGTTACTATATCATGCATGTCTATGTGAACTATACTTGGGGGGGTGTACACGCACATGTGTGTGTGTGTGTGTGTGTGTGTGTGTGTGTGTGTGTGTGTGTGTGTGTGTGTGTGTGTGTGTGAGAATAAATGAGTGACAGAATTCATAAGTTGTCAACACAAACAGCACTTGACACCACCACATGCAGACTGATAACAGATTTACATCTGCTTGTGCAAAACAACACACACACACACACACACACACACACACACACACACACACACAGAATTTCCAGATTCCATGAATTCTTTCTAGCCTCTATGCTTACACCTGGGAAAGACTTGTGCTGCCACATTCTGTTTTCACAGATGGTATTGACACACTTCCAAACACATCCCTCTCTCCCTCTCTGCTGTCCTCCGTCTCTCTCTCAGTGTATGTCTCTGATTCTCTCTCACTCACAGTCACACCCACAGACGCATTCCCACATCCCTACCCAACCTTTCCTCCCCACAATATCTGCAATGCACATGTGCACGTGCACATGCACACAGACACACACACACACACGTACGGCATGTATAAACACACGTACGCCATGTATAAACACACGTTCACATGTACACACATGTAACACACACACACACACACACACACACACACACACACACACACACACACATATGAAGACGCATCAGGTACACCTACACACAGCAAACTCCCACTACACACAGGCTACATGCCTTAGCATCACCCCTACCCTCCTGCTGCCTCCCCCTTCCCTTCTCTCCCCATCCCCCCATCTGCTCAGTGGAAAAAGACAAACAAACAGAGTGGAGTCCAATTACTTTTCCTGCTGCTGCTGCTCCTCCTGCTGCTGCTGCTGCGGAGACTGAAGCATCCACACATGCCGGCTTCCTCCTCCATCCCCATCACCATCATGACTATCACAACATCAGCAGCCCTCAGGCCCACTGCTGCTACACTCCCCATGACATCAGCACACTCTGGGATTACGCCCGTCTTTTTTTTTCTTTTTCCTTTCTGATGTTGCTCAGGCCTGCTGCAATGTTCACACACTGTCTGCACTGTCTGTGGGTATGTTCTCTGCACTGTCTGTGGGTATGTTCTCTCTCTTGCTGCACTGTTCACACACTGTCTGCACTGTCTGTGGGTATGTTCTCTCTCTGTCTTTGTCAGTTTTTCTTTTTCTTCACAGTAAGTTCCACAAGGATCACATGCTTAGGAATTTCTGAAGAAATGAGAACTGCTGTCACTTTTTTTTTCAGGGCTGCTGGGGTGGGGGAGGGGGGAGGGATGTATGGAAGGGGGGGGGGGGTCTTTTAGCTCCAGGGCTATGGGTGAGTTTTCTCTCTCTCTCTCTCTCTCTGTCTCTCTCTCTCTCTCTCTCTCTCTCTCTTCTCTTTCTTTCACTGGGTCAAGGAATAGAATCTAGAGCCAGCACCTTGAAGGAAGATATATATTTTTAACCCCCTTTCTACACTAGTTCCACTGCCTCCCAACGTTGGGTATGCTGGCAACCCTGTGTCCTCCCTGCTTTCTGCTGTACGATTTCCTCTGGATTCTGGCTGTTCCTCTGCTTTGTCTTCTGATGGACACTGCTTCTGCCCTCGACATTACTCTGTGTCTTCTTTTTTCCCTTCTCTTTCTTTCTTTCATTTTCCATTTCCTTTCCTTTTTCTTTCTTTCTTTTTCCCTTTTCTTGTGGATCAAATCCTTGGTCTTAAGCAGTATCCCCTGCACATTACAGCCCTCCAATCTTTGTGTAGAAACAACCTTTGATTCTGCCACACCAACTCTGCACAGTACAGCCCTCCAATCTTTGTGTAGAAACAACCTTTGATTCTGCCACACCAACTCTGCACAGTACAGCCCTCCTATCTTTGGACAGAAACAACCTTTGTTTCTGCCACGCCAACTCTGCACAGTACAGCCCTCCTATCTTTGGACAGAAACAACCTTTGATTCTGCCACACCAACTCTGCACAGTACAGCCCTCCTATCTTTTGGACAGAAACAACCTTTGTTTCTGCCACGCCAACTCTGCACAGTACAGCCCTCCTATCTTTGGACAGAAACAACCTTTGATTCTGCCACGCCAACTCTGCACAGTACAGCCCTCCTATCTTTGGACAGAAACAACCTTTGATTCTGCCACGCCAACTCTGCACAGTACAGCCCTCCTATCTTTGTGTAGAAACAACCTTTGATTCTGCCACACCAACTCTGCACAGTACAGCCCTCCTATCTTTGTGTAGAAACAACCTTTGATTCTGCCAAGCCAACTCTGCACAGTACAGCCCTCCAATCTTTGTGTAGAAACAACCTTTGATTCTGCCACACCAACTCTGCACAGTACAGCCCTCCTATCTTTGGACAGAAACAACCTTTGTTTCTGCCACACCAACTCTGCACAGTACAGCCCTCCTATCTTTGGACAGAAACAACCTTTGTTCTGCCACACCAACTCTGCACAGTACAGCCCTCCTATCTTTGGACAGAAACAACCTTTGATTCTGCCACACCAACTCTGCACAGTACAGCCCTCCTATCTTTTGGACAGAAACAACCTTTGATTCTGCCACACCAACTCTGCACAGTACAACCCTCCTATCTTTGTGTAGAAACAACCTTTGATTCTGCCACACCAGCTCTGCACAGTACAGCCCTCCTATCTTTGGACAGAAACAACCTTTGATTCTGCCACGCCAACTCTGCACAGTACAGCCCTCCTATCTTTGTGTAGAAACAACCTTTGATTCTGCCATGCCAACTCTGCACAGTACAGCCCCCTATCTTTGGAGAAACAACCTTGATTCTGCCAGCACACTCTGCACAGTACAGCCCTCCTATCTTTGGACAGAAACAACCTTGATTCTGCCACACCAACTCTGCACAGTACAGCCCTCCTATCTTTGGAAGAAACAACCTTTGATTCTGCCACCCAACTCTGCACAGTACAGCCCTCCTATCTTTGTGTAGAAACCACCTTTGATTCTGCCAGCCAACTCTGCACAGTACAGCCCTCCTATCTTTGGAGAAACACCTTTGATTCTGCCACACCAACAATCTGGCACAGTACCAGCCCCTCCTATCTTTGTAGAAACACCTTTGATTCTGCCACCCAACTCTGCACAGTACAGCCCTCCTATCTTTGGACAGAAAACAACCTTTGATTCTGCCACCCAACTCTGCACAGTACAGCCCTCCTATCTTTGGACAGAAACAACCTTTGATTCTGCCACACCAACTCTGCACAGTACAGCCCTCCTATCTTTGTGTAGAAACAACCTTGATTCTGCCACCCAACTCTGCACAGTACAGCCCTCCTATCTTTGTGTAGAAACAACCTTTGATTCTGCCCACACCAACTCTGCACAGTACAGCCCTCCTATCTTGGACAGAAACAACCTTTGATTCTGCCACGCCAACTCTGCACATACAGCCCTCCTATCTTTGGAGAACAACCTTTGATTCTGCCACGCCAACTCTGCACAGTACAGCCCTCCTATCTTTGGAAGAAACAACCTTTGATTCTGCCACCCAACTCTGCACAGTACAGCCCTCCTATCTTTGGTAGAAACAACCTTTGATTCTGCCACCCAACTCTGCACAGTACAGCCCTCCTATCTTTGGACAGAAACAACCTTTGATTCTGCCACCCAACTCTGCACAGTACAGCCCCTCTATCTTTGGACAGAAACAACCTTTGATTCTGCCAGCCAACTCTGCACAGTACAGCCCTCCTATCTTTGGACAGAAACAACCTTTGATTCTGCCACCCAACTCTGCACAGTACAGCCCTCCTATCTTTGGAGAAACAACCTTTGATTCTGCACCCAACTCTGCACAGTACACCCTCCTATCTTTGTGTAGAAACAACCTTTGATTCTGCCAACCAACTCTGCACAGTACAGCCCTCCTATCTTTGGACAGAAACAACCTTTGATTCTGCCACGCCAACTCTGCACAGTACAGCCCTCCTATTTTGGTAGAAACAACCTTTGATTCTGCCACACCAACTCTGCACAGTACAGCCCTCCTATCTTTGGACAGAAACAACCTTTGATTCTGCCACGCCAGCTCTGCACAGTACAGCCCTCCTATCTTTGGACAGAAACAACCTTTGATTCTGCCACACCAACTCTGCACAGTACAGCCCTCCTATCTTTTGGACAAACAACCTTTGATTCTGCCACGCCAACTCTGCACAGTACAGTCCTCCTATCTTTGTGTAGAAACAACCTTTGATTCTGCCACACCAACTCTGCACAGTACAGCCCTCCTATCTTTGGACAGAAACAACCTTTGATTCTGCCACGCCAACTCTGCACATTACAGCCCTCCTATCTTTGTGTAGAAACAACCTTTGATTCTGCCATGCCAACTCTGCACAGTACAGCCCTCCTATCTTTGGACAGAAACAACCTTTGATTCTGCCACCCAACTCTGCACAGTACAGCCCTCCTATCTTTGTGTAGAAACCACCTTTGATTCTGCCACACCAACTCTGCACAGTACAGCCCTCCTATCTTTGGACAGAAACACCTTTGATTCTGCCACCCAACTCTGCACAGTACAGCCCTCCTATCTTTGGACAGAAACAACCTTTGATTCTGCCACGCCAACTCTGCACAGTACAGCCCTCCTATCTTTGGACAGAAACAACCTTTGATTCTGCCACGCCAACTCTGCACAGTACAGCCCTCCTATCTTTTGGACAGAAACAACCTTTGTTTCTGCCACGCCAACTCTGCACAGTACAGCCCTCCTATCTTTGGACAGAAACAACCTTTGATTCTGCCACACCAACTCTGCACAGTACAGCCCTCCTATCTTTGTGAAGAAACAACCTTTGATTCTGCCACACCAACTCTGCACAGTACAGCCCTCCTATCTTTGGACAGAAACAACCTTTGATTCTGCCACGCCAACTCTGCACAGTACAGCCCTCCTATCTTTGTGTAGAAACAACCTTTGATTCTGCCATGCCAACTCTGCACAGTACAGCCCTCCTATCTTTGTGTAGAAACAACCTTTGATTCTGCCACACCAACTCTGCACAGTACAGCCCTCCTATCTTTGTGTAGAAACAACCTTTGATTCTGCCACGCCAACTCTGCACAGTACAGCCCTCCTATCTTTGTGTAGAAACAACCTTTGATTCTGCCACACCAACTCTGCACAGTACAGCCCTCCTATCTTTGTGTAGAAACAACCTTTGATTCTGCCATGCCAACTCTGCACAGTACAGCCCTCCTATCTTTGGACAGAAACCACCTTTGATTCTGCCACACCAACTCTGCACAGTACAGCCCTCCTATCTTTGTGTAGAAACCACCTTTGATTCTGCCACGCCAACTCTGCACAGTACAGCCCTCCTATCTTTGGACAGAAACAACCTTTGATTCTGCCACACCAACTCTGCACAGTACAGCCCTCCTATCTTTGTGTAGAAACAACCTTTGATTCTGCCATGCCAACTCTGCACAGTACAGCCCTCCTATCTTTGGACAGAAACAACCTTTGATTCTGCCACACCAACTCTGCACAGTACAGCCCTCCTATCTTTGGACAGAAACCACCTTTGATTCTGCCATGCCAACTCTGCACAGTACAGCCCTCCTATCTTTGTGTAGAAACAACCTTTGATTCTGCCACACCAACTCTGCACAGTACAGCCCTCCTATCTTTGGACAGAAACAACCTTTGATTCTGCCACGCCAACTCTGCACAGTACAGCCCTCCTATCTTTGGACAGAAACAACCTTTGATTCTGCCACGCCAACTCTGCACAGTACAGCCCTCCTATCTTTGGACAGAAACAACCTTTGATTCTGCCACGCCAACTCTGCACAGTACAGCCCTCCTATCTTTGGACAGAAACAACCTTTGATTCTGCCACGCCAACTCTGCACAGTACAGCCCTCCTATCTTTTGGACAGAAACAACCTTTGTTTCTGCCACGCCAACTCTGCACAGTACAGCCCTCCTATCTTTGGACAGAAACAACCTTTGATTCTGCCACACCAACTCTGCACAGTACAGCCCTCCTATCTTTGTGTAGAAACAACCTTTGATTCTGCCACGCCAACTCTGCACAGTACAGCCCTCCTATCTTTGGACAGAAACAACCTTTGATTCTGCCACGCCAACTCTGCACAGTACAGCCCTCCTATCTTTGGACAGAAACAACCTTTGATTCTGCCACGCCAACTCTGCACAATCTTCCACAGTATCTCTGTTCCACAATGATACACCACAGTGAAGATCCTCTGGAGCACAAACAAACAAACAAAAATCTTGGCGGCCTAGAAAAGAGTTGGCTTTTTTTCAAGAAACATTTGTGCCTTCTTTTTACAATAGATTTATTTCTGAAGAAGAACACGCTCCTGTGAGTGCTTGTTTTTCAAGTCCCTTTTGACCTTTTTTTTCTTTTCTTTTTTTTTTTTCAAACACCTGATTCACTTCTGAGTAAGCAGTCATGTTCCTTTGGAGCACTTGGTTATCTTGCACATTTTTGCCTTCTTTACACTAGATTCACTTCTGAATAGAAACTCATATTCACTTTCAGCACTTACTTTTCTGGAATTTTTTTTAGCTACATTAGATTTTTCTCCTAATTTGAACTCCTCGCTTCTTCAACTCCAGTTAAGTCATGGTGTTTCTAGCCAAGCTAACCACACAGGCTACATCAGTGCTACAAGCCAGTTACACAAGAACTACATACAAGTTGAAATGCCAAGACTAAACATCTTCTGACTAAGACAAGTCCACCACTGAAACTAAAAGATCGATCTTAAAGTATTTCGCCAAATTCAAGTGACATGAACGAAGTGCACAACATTTTCTAGAAGAAGCTGACTAAAACTCGCGTCCGGCAGACTATCTCACAACAAGGTCTTTATGACATCCACAGCCACATGTGCATGTGATTGTTCATATCCCAACCCTCTATAAACAAATCTTAAATAAGTGTTAGCGAACCGCCAAGAGAAACATGGGCAAACGAGTCACAAGACAAAACACTGTGTTTCGTCTTGTGACTCGTTTGTCCACGTTTCTCTTGGCGGTTTGCTAACATTTATTTACGATTTGTTTAGATTTCCGCCTGCAGTCGTTTCACTATGCAACTACCTCTATAAACAGACACTGAATGGTCTGGGGTTTTTTCTCTCCCTCTCTTCATTTTTCAACAAGTACTTTGAGGCTGACAAGTGGTGAGATTTTGGTGAATGCAGCCATCCTAGTATTCCTACAGTCCACCATTCTGGTAGCCACCTTCCATTTTTTAGGATGATGTTTTATCTTCGTGTCATCCATCCCACCTCCATACAATGGGCTGCTCTTCTCCAAAAAGTGAATTGGCATTATAAAGCATGCAAGACTTTTCATACATGTTCACCCACAGGATCTCAGTGAACAGACTCTTCTGATGGACTAGCAAGGGACTGATATCTACGCTGATGGTAACTCAGAAGTGACCATTATCATTCGACTAATTCAGAAGGCAACATTTTTTCAGCCAGTGGGAATCAAAACCTGGACCTTACAATGTCCCTAATAGTTTTGGTCTGAGGTCTGTGAAACCCTGCACCCTTGCCCAACATCCCCCCCCCCCCCCCCCCCCCTCTCCTACAACCCTTGCCTGTACTCCTGTACTATGTTTATCAATGCACAGGTAATTCCAACTCAATAAGCTCTCAAGCTCTCACGTCATCTGGTTACAAGAGATGACACCAGGCCTGAAACAGCTTCTCAATATGACAAGGGAACTTATACAAACTCTGGCATTTCAGATAAGCTCTAAATGCAATTTCAAATGTCAGAGTTTGTACCATGCTTCTTGTGAAAGAAAAAAGAACTTTTCTCCATGATGGAAAAATAGGGCTTCACCTGTTCATCCCAAACACCACCACCCTACCTCCTACTCTCCTCTCAGGCCCCTCTCCCACCAACCCCCTCCCCCTCCAGCCTCCCCCCTTCCCCACTACATTTCTCACCTCCTTCCCCATGCACCCCACCATCTCCACTTCACCCCTCTACTCCTACACCGGCAGCAGACAGCCAAAATATCCACATCTGTCTGTGTGGTGAACTGAATGATTGTTTCATTAGGGGAAGAAGCTTGTTTCTCCACAGAAGAATTGGATTTGTGTATTGTTGACGGGTTATTTCTCCCTGTCTCACTGTTAGTTTTCTTTCTTTTCTTTTTTTTTTTTTTTTTGTATGGGGTGGGGGTGTGGGTGGGTGGGGATGGGGATGCGAGGTGGGAGACAGCACAGTGTGAATAAGGGTTAAGGTTCTCTTTCCATCACTGGTGTACACAGCTCTAAGCACACATCTTAGAAGAAAACACAGTTTGTAATGTAAGCGACACAGCATCAGTGACAGCTCCACACTCACTGCTGAGGCCAGTCACCAACTGCACACAGTCACCTGAAGGGACAGTCCACTCTCAGTCAGTTTTCACTGTCCACATTTCTCACAATGTCTGCAGGCTTCCACAAATTTCACACAGTGATCCACATGCAAATTCATTTCTCTCTCTCTTTTTTTCTTCTTTCTTTTTTCTTTTTCTTTTTTTTTTTTTAGCCACACATTAGCTTCAGGTATAATAAAAGGAAATTTGCAACACACAGATCTGCAGTGAATATATGCAGTTCACTGTCAGTGTAGATTCATGAAGACAGAAGGACTGTTCCGGTCCACATCCAATACCAAACTGCTTCCACTCACAAGACACACAAGGTCTAGGCCTTTGGCCACGATTCAAAATCCACAAGATAGTGTTCCCTCAGTTTCTTCACCTGAATTACTACAGTTAACTGATCAGTATCAGGTATGAAATGGGCACAGCTTTTTGGTGGCTGTTTCTTTCTTCTAATCTGTGAAAAATTCTCAACATTTTTGTTACTATCAGGATTCGTTATGAAATATGAACAGATTTTTTTTTGGTTTTGGTAGCTTGTCATTTTTTTTTCTTAAAATCTGTGAAAGATTCTTAACATTTCTGTCACTATCAGTATTAGTTGTGAATGTGAACATGATCTTTTGGTACTTTGGATTGCTGGCCATTTTCCTTAAATCGATGAAAGATTGTTAGCAATTTTGTCATACTCAGTATCAGCTATCTGTGAAATGTAAAAATGTGTTTCGGCTGGTTTGCGTCGCTGGTCATTTCTTTCTTTGTATCTGTGAACCATTCTTAACATTTTTTGTCAGTATCAGTATTAGTTATGAAACAGGAACTGTTTTTTTTTTTAATTTTTGGCTTGGCTTGCTGGTCATCTCCTTCTTTGTATCTGTGAAACATTCTCGACATCTTTTGTCACCACATTCGCCATACATTTTGTCTCACAGAACAAGGCAGCCTTGTCAAGGGAGGTTATCTAACTGGTTCCAAAGCACGACCAAGGCTGAAAATCTCTACCTCTGTACTCAAAGAGAATGAGGTGTGGTGTACATGGAAACGGCTAGTCCACGGCACTCCAGTCTTAGATCACACCTCACCCACAGATCAGGACCAAGCCAGTGGTATGGCTTCAGTGGCGGACCACTCTCTGTGCTATAGGCTCTGCTTCCACAATCAACACCACTGCTTTCAGAAGCAACAAGGACTGCAACTCTCTGCAGCCAAAGAACATATATACTGCAGTGACACTGGGCTAGACGTGGGCGGGAGGTTCAGGCAGGCAGGCAGGAGGAGGAAGTGGTTTATCACCACACCTTGTCTATCAGCAGGTGGGGGGCAGTGGGTGGTGATAACGACCTGGGGGAAAACTAAACGGTGCTGACCCAGGTCCTTTCACACCAACTTGTTCCTCCCCAGGGACCCATTTCCTCCCCATGATAATCACAGAGGAAGATAGTAGTGGGGGAGGACGGGGTGGGTGGGTGGGTGGGGTGGGGTGGAGATGAGGAGCTAACAGTCTACTGACTCTACCACTGTCACTTGCCAAGCTTGCCCTTTCTGTTCGAGTCCTTGAACTTGCCTACCTGTTGCAGGCCTGTGCACCAGAGAGACTGGGAAACTTGCCGCTCGACCTATTCCTCACCAAAGTAACCACTGGTGGATTTACCAGTCAACCCAGAGTATTTTGAAAACTTCTTTGCCTTTCACAGTATCATCACTGAAAATGCCATCTGAGTGTAATTGGACTTATCTGCTTGGGTGGCAGGGCATTTGTGACACAGGCTGGCAGAGCGAGAGAGAGAGAGAGAGAGAGAGAGAGAGAGGGGGGGGGGAATTTGATGAGAAAAAAGAAGCTCACAATGGACATGTCACATTTTACACCTCCCCCTTAAAAGGGATAAAAACAGGAACAGACAGCTCAAATACAACCACCCTCTCCACACATACTCATGTTTGGTACAAAACAGCAAATGTGAAAACAACAGAGACAGACAGACTGGCAGACAGCGAGGACAAACTGATGTTTCAAGAGACGAAATTTTTGCACTATATCTAGACAGATTCATGCCTCTGTCTATTAACTCTAGTGGTTACTGCCCATAGTAACAGTCTAAACTGGAATACTCAACACAACTTGCAGCACTGTGATTCCAACTGATTCCTATAGCACTACAGCACACAGAGCACTTCACAGCCGTATTAAGAGTTAACAGACCCAACCTTCTGCACCTGCTAGCGCCAGAGGGGCTGGGTAAAGCCTCTCTGCTAGCGCTGCTGACAGGAGACGACTACAGAACTCAGCACACTCAGGTAGAAAAGACCAAAATGTTAGAGGAGCCCACGGTCAAAACATTAAACTGTATAGCTGTGGAATACCAATCATGAATTCAAACTGTTCGTGGGGATGGATTTTTACAGCTTGGGCTCTCTCTAAACCAAGCCAGCAGTAAATGGGAGCCTGATTCATTGCATGGAGGATGAATGCAGTGGAAGGTGGAGATGGGCACTGACTTCCATCACACCATGCCTTTGACACAGTGACTCTTCAACAGGTCACTGCCCCTACAGCCATCAGGCCATGGGACTTTCACCTTTAACTCCACACCTGACTGTCACTGCCACTCACAACACACTGCAGCATGATCAGCAGACTTCAGCACTGGCTCTGATGACCAGTAACAACAGGTAGCACTTACTGTTGAAAACAATACATTTCACACACACACACACACACACACACACACACACACACACAGAGTCCTTTTTTCTTCCCCCCCCCCCCCCCCCTCTCCTTCCCCCCACACTCCCCTTCTCTTTCGTATTGTCGTCTCATGTTCTGTGGGCCCTCAGTGGCATTACTTCCATATCACCTGTTCCAGCTCCCCCATCCACAACCCCACCCAGGTGGGCTGACCTTCTATATACCACAACGAAATGAAAGACTCCGGCAGGTAATCCTACACTCCAGCAAATAAAATGGCAGGTAATCCTACACTCCAGCAATTTCCATAGACTTTTACCCCTGGCTGCCACTGTAAGCAAAGACTCCATCATCGTGACACTTCACTAACAGTACTAACTGTCTGTAATCTAAGACACAAGCACTTTACACTTGATAACTAGTGTGCATCATCTAAAACTCAAACATTACACTTCACTGTCAGTATCTGTAATCTAAAACTAATGCATTTCACATTTGGAGATCTTTGTCTGTCATCGGTGACTGAAGTACTTTACACATGACCTTTTGCCTAATCAAAGACTGGCATGCTTTACACTCTACTACTGTTGTATGTCACTGATGACTGTAATCTGTAAGCTAAAGACCTGATGCAGGACCACTTCTGTCTGTACCTGAAGACTGAAGTACTTTACACTCAACTCCTATTATCTGTAATCAGTGACTGGTGTGCTTTACACTTAACTATAATTGTCTGCAATCTATGACTAAAATCTGTGCCTCAAACAAATATATGACTACTTTTGTCTGTAAACAAAGATGGAAGAACTTTACACTTGATTACTATTTTTTGTAAATGATGATTGAAGTACTTGACACTTTATATTATGACTGAAATCTGTGCCTGAAGCACTTGAAATGTAACTACTTCTGTCTGTAATCAAACATTGAAGCTCTTTACACTATATTACCATTGTCTGTAATCAATGACTCAAATACTTTCCACTCGACTGTCATTGTCTGTAGTCAAAGTCTCAAGCACATTATGCTTGACTTCCACTATCTGTAATCAAAGATTTGAGAATTTACACTTGACTTCCACTGTCTGTAATCAATGACTTGAGCATTTACACTTGACTTCCATTGTCTGTAATCAATGACTTGAGCATTTACACTTGACTTCCATTGTCTGTAATCAATGACTTGAGTATTTACACTTGACTTCCATTGTCTGTAATCAATGACTTGAGCATTTACACTTGACTTCCATTGTCTGTAATCAATGACTTGAGTATTTACACTTGACTTCCATTGTCTGTAATCAATGACTTGAGCATTTACACTTGACTTCCATTGTCTGTAATCAATGACTTGAGCATTTACACTTGACTTCCACTGTCTGTAATCAATGACTTGAGCATTTACACTTGACTTCCACTGTCTGTAATCAATGACTTGAGCATTTACACTTGACTTCCATTGTCTGTAATCAATGACTTGAGCATTTACACTTGACTTCCACTGTCTGTAATCAATGACTTGAGCATTTACACTTGACTTCCACTGTCTGTAATCAAAGACTTGAATATTTACACTTGACTTCCACTGTCTGTAATCAATGACTTGAGCATTTACACTTGACTTCCATTGTCTGTAATCAATGACTTGAGAATTTACACTTGGCTTCCATTGTCTGTAATCAATGACTTGAGCATTTACACTTGACTTCCATTGTCTGTAATCAATGACTTGAGAATTTACACTTGGCTTCCATTGTCTGTAATCAATGACTTGAGCATTTACACTTGACTTCCATTGTCTGTAATCAATGACTTGAGAATTTACACTTGACTTCCACTGTCTGTAATCAATGACTTGAGCATTTACACTTGACTTCCATTGTCTGTAATCAATGACTTGAGAATTTACACTTGGCTTCCATTGTCTGTAATCAAAGACTCATACACTGTACACGTGTCTGTTACCGTAACTCAGATATTTTACACTTGATTACCACAGTATGAAATAAAGACTCAAGCATTATTCACTTGACCAACACCGTAGATAATCTACATGAACTCAAATACTTCACAACTGTGAGCTGCCATTATCATAATCCAAGACTTGTTTACCTCCTGCCATACCCAAGCTCTAAAAGCAGCACTTGAAATGGCCTGTTACCAAAGAGTGAAGTCATCAGTTCCAGCATCTCCCTGTGGCTGCTGTCCCTGATCATTCACTGTGATACTCAGCATCAGGACCCGCCTTCATTCACAACACTCTCCACTTTTGGCCTCCAGCCCACACTTCCCATCCCACGCCCACTGTGGTAATGCACACACGTGCATGTGCAGCCCTTGGCACAATGCTCCACATGTTTGCTGCGGATCTCAAAGGTCACAGATTCCATGCTATTGTAGGTTCCAGATTTTCTGCCAACTCCATGACAACATGTGCACTGGGTCCGTTTACAGCACTTTGAGGGTAAAAAAAAAAAAAAAATGCCGTAAACATCACACGCTATCAATTCATAGTGACACTGTAGTCCACATCAACAGCGTGAGTATCTACAACTGACACTGCCAGTATCACAAGACCCCATCAATCAAAAAAAAAAAAAAAAAAAGACTTAAAATTAAACACACACACACACACGCACACACACACACACACACACACACACACACACACACACACACACATGCATGCACAGCAGTGCTTCGAGGAATGCACTTTGCAGGGCTTTGAAGATAAAACAGATGTTGAAAGCTGGCAATGTTACAATGCGAAATCTATAAGTATCAAGGAATCTGCACTGCCACACCAAAGTCTCTAGGAGCCCCGCCACACAACTCCATAGCACTCTGAGGTAGTCTTGAGAAAAATGGATGAAATCACTTCACATCAGGCCTTAAGATCAACGGACAGCAACAGCACTCTCTTGACCATCACAGCACTACCTGGCCCCCAAGGTGCATGGCAAGGGCCTGAGGACTTGATGACTGCACATTTCTGTTAGGCTTTACCGCTGCACCTGTTTATGGTGGGCCACACCTGTCTGCCCTGGCCTTTCCCCCTTTTCTACCTGATTTCTTTCTGACTACTTTCTCTCTCCATTCCTGGCATTTCTCTGTCTCTGCTTTCCCACGCTTCTGGGTCTATCTTTTCTTCTTTTTTTTGTGTGATCAGGGTGTATCTTGTTTTCGTTGTGTTTCTTCAACTCCCCTCCTTCCTTCTCCGCTGATCTGATGCGTCTCTGAGTCAGGGCCCCCTTGACCCTCTTTCATTGTGTTCTGCGGTGCGCCAAGACAGGGTGTATCTGTGTGTATCTGTGTGGGCACTTAAGGTTTTGGCACCACCGACTTGCTCTGGCAGGTTATGCATCTTGATCTGCCATGGGATAGTTCTACCCCCCCCCCCCCTCCCCTTCTCTGCACTGTGTGTGTGTGTGTGTGTGTGTGTGTGTGTGTGTGTGTGTGTGTGTGGTGTGTGTGTGTTGTGAGCTACAATAAACACTGGCAGAGACATCAGGTGAGGAAGAGGGGTTGCGATTGGGAGATGGACAAGTTGGGGGCGAAAGAGAGGGAGATGCTGACAGACAGACTCAAAGAGACAGACAGACAGAGAAAGAGAGAACCACAGAGAGAGGGATGAGAGACATACAGACAGACAGACAGAATGACAGAGAGAGAGAGAGAGAGAGAGAGAGAGAGAGAGAGAGAGAGAGACAGAGAGAGAGAGGAGTGAGACAGAGAATCTAGCACTGATGAATACAGCTGTAACCCATGCCTTCTTGCCACTGACATCTAACTTACATAGTATTTTATAGGCTTTTAATGGCAGTGGAGTTGTCTCCATGCACAGTAATTTCAGCCAGTATTGAATGCTCTTTCTTTTAGAACTATCATACAATAAATCTTCAATTTTCCATGCTCTCCATTGACAAGATCGTATGGAGTTTTACTATCCACTAGGTGGTTAGCCGACAGGTACTTCAAGGTGTACTTATGGTAAGAACTGTGACTTTGGTTACTGTTCAGATACTTCAAGGTGTACTTATGGTAAGAACTGTGACTTTGGTTACTGTTCAGATACTTCAAGGTGTACTTATGGTAAGAACTGTGACTTTGGTTACTGTTCAGATACTTCAAGGTGTACTTATGGTAACAGAGCTGTGACTTTGGTTACTGTTCAGATACTTCAAGGTGTACTTATGGTAAGAACTGTGACTTTGGTTACTGTTCAGATACTTCAAGGTGTACTTATGGTAAGAGCTGTGACTTTGGTTACTGTTCAGATACTTCAAGGTGTACTTATGGTAACAGAGCTGTTACTAGTTACTGCTCACAGATACTTTGTAATTTACTTTTCAATGCACCTCAGTTTTAGTTCTTCTTCAAGAGATTTTCATAAATGCAAAACATTAATGTTACCAATTTTTCATGTGCTTTGCAAACTGGTAACCACTATCACCACCATCCTTCCTTTAAAAAAAACCGACATAATACTGGGTTTTGATTATGTGCAAGAGAGAGAGAGAGAGAGAGAGAGAGAGAGAGAGAGAGAGAGAGAGAGAGACAGACAGACAGACAGACGACAGACAGACGACAGACAGACAGACAGGCAGACAGACAGACAGACAGACAGGCAGGCAGACAGGCAGAAAGGGACAGAGAGACACAGAGAGAGATTACTTCACTATAGTAAAGGTTCTTGCTCCTGCAAAATTGCTCGTGCACATGCACGATACACATGCACACATACACACAAACAGCCAAAGGCAGAGGCAGAGAGAGAGAGAGAGAAACTGACACACAGACTAACAACAGAGAAACAGAGACAGGGGGGAGGAGGTGGGGCACACAGGGGGGGGGGGGGGGGGGGGGGGACAGAGACAGAGACAGAGAGAGAGAGAGAGAGAGAGAGAGAGAGAAGAGTAAAAAAGAGCCCAAGACAGAGAAGGAGAGCGCAGACAGTTGCAGGCATAATACAGGGGCACACATCACGGTCATCAAGCCCTGTGTTTTCTGCACTGTCCCACAGTCAGTGTCTGCACACCACGCTACAGCTGCCACAACCCAGCACCATTTTTATCCCCTTTTACCACGCTGGATCAAAGCAGGGCACAGCCAGCAGCCACAGGGGAGAGCTCTGTGTGTGTGTGTGGGGGGGGGGGGGGGGGGGGGGGGGGGGGACAGCCGGGAGGGTAGAGACGAGGAAAGGATGATGTGGAGATTACCAGACTGTGTTGACAGGCAAAGATATGAAATGCTTTTACCATAAATCATCACCTTTCCCTTACTAGAACATTTATTTATTTTTACTTTTTTTGTCCATTTTTTTTTTTTTTTGTTCATCTAGGTGTGCTTCCTCCTTCACAGATGCAGAAAATGTTGATAGAGAGAGACAGAGACAGACAGAGAAAGAGACAGAGAGACAGACAGACAGACAGACAGGCAGGCAGACATAGAAAGAGAAAGAGAGAGAGAATGATAATGATTATTTTAAAATGGTAAAAGCACTTGCCTCGTGTTTTTTTTTCATACTTGCTGTTACTTTTCTATTAAACTAGTGCTGAATGATACAAGAGAGAGAGAGAGAGAGAGAGAGAGAGAGAGAGAGAGAGAGAGAGAGAGAGAGAGAGAGAGAGCGAGAGAATGAAGAAGTAATTCCAATGCACGAGTGATACTCAAGTGGCCGGGTGGCAGACAGTATACCCCATTCCCAGAAGAGGCCCCCCACCCCTACTCCCACCCCACCCAGCTATCTTTCCCCTGCACGCCGTGTACACCCACAGCGCCAAGGAAAACATGCTGTCCTATGTCTGATTGTCACTTTCAGCCTCTCTCTGTGGCCCGGTGCCAAGACGGTGTACTTGGTGTCAATCGACAACTAACACTCTGTGCCATGGGAAGAAAGACCGTGAGACTGATTCTGTGAATCCGAGCAAAAATAGTACGCTCTACGGACCGCAGGGTGTACTGTTGTTGATCTGAGACACTAACAAAGATATAAGTACCGAACGAGAGAGTGAGAAGACGCTTGAGAAGCTGGAGTAGAGAAAACGAGAGCGGAGAGGTGAGAGGTGAGGGGACGGGGTAGGGGTGGGGGAGGAGGGTGTGAAATAGGGGTAGGGTGGGGGGGATGCGGGAGGGGGGAACACAGGAGAGAACAGAAGGTGAAAAAGATGAGAGAGAGAGGTACATCGAACAGAAAGGAAAGAGAGACGAACACGCGCACAAACACACACACACACACACACACACACACACACAAGAGAGAGAGATGGCGGGAGGGGGTGGGGGGTCAGGGCATAGACACACCGAGACATACAGGACTGAAGGAAGCCGACAGGCCCGTTCCTGCAGGATGTCATAAATACCGTGTCCTTGTCACAGCCGGCGAACGGAGCCACAGAGGGAGGAGAGTGGGGAGTGTAGTGCTTGGAAGGTGAAGGCAGCTGGTGGGGTGCGTGTGTGTGTGTGTGTGGGGGGGGGGGGGGGGGGGGGGGAGCGAGGAAGTGGGGAAGGGGAGGGGGGGCAAAGGATCCATGAGAAAAAAGACATCAAGCAGATGGTAAGGATGACTACCATGCCGTTTTATTCCATGATACAACGAAAACTCTGCTTATACCCGTCAGCAGCGGCAATGGTTGGACCTCTCCTCTCTCTCTCTCTCTCTCTCTCTCTCTCTCTCTCTCTCTCTCACACACACACACACACACAGATAGAGAGAGAGGAGAGAAAGAGCGCGAGAGAACACACACAGATAGAGAGACAGAGAGAGAAGAGACAGACAGACCGACAGACAGAGAAAGACAGAGAGAAACCGAGACAGGACGACAGACAGACAGACAAACAGTCCTGTCTTCCTCCTTCTCCCCATGAATCCCAAATCCCCCCTTTGTCTCCCCTCCCACCAGGTGGTGGTGCCGTGCACCTTGACAGCCCCTCCTGAGGAACAGTGTCCAAGGAGGGCAGCACGTGGCACAGTGATCAAAGAACAATCCCCAGTCCTGTCTGTACTGACCTTCAATGGCGGCGCCAGCTGCTCTTCACCACACACCAGCCGCCAGCTTACGGCTGTCAGGGACACTGAATTGCACACACACGACACACACACACACACACACACACCACACACACACACACACACACACACAGACCATATCCACTACCCTCCTCCTCTTTCCAATGTCTGCCTGCCTGTCTGTCTGCTTGTCTTTCTTTCTCTGTCTGTCTGTCTGTCTGTCTGTCTCTCTCTCTCTCTGTCTCTCTCTCACCCCTTTCTCTTTCCTTCTCCTGCCTCTGTAGAACAGATCAACGAAAATAAAAACACACGCACATCAGCCACGTGCGCGCGCGCGCGCGCGCGCGCCGCGCACACACACACACACACCACACACACACACACACCACACACTTTGTGAAAATATACACCCTCAAAAGTACGGGGGCGAAGGGGCGCACTGTATAAACTACAACAAACACCCTGAAAGTCAGCCTGCCAAAGGCAGCACCTAATGATGACTGTCCCTCATCGTTTCACAAACCATTACTGCATTCCCCGCCGCCGTTGGTGCCAACCGCCGATTCACACTGACTGACAGAGGAAGAAATGACCAACGATTAACGGCAGCGCACAGTGGAGGGACGGGGATGAAAAAAAAATGCTCTCTCTCTCTCTCTCTCTCTCTCTCCCAATAATGAGTCCGGAGAGGGGAGGGGCGAGAGAGGGTAAAGGGGGGGGGGGGAAGAGACAAAAAGACAAGGGCAGAGAAAAAGAGTGAAAGGGGAAATACCAGACAAAGAGGGAGTGGCAAAAACAAAAAAAAAAAAAGAAAAAAGAAAAAGAAAAAGAAAAGCAGTGCATAGAGAGAAAGCCAATCAAGCCTTCCACCACCTTGTCTTGATGTTGGTGCGCTCTGAGACAGACAGCTGGAGCTGTCCGAGGAAAGGACAAGAGCGAGTGAAAGAAACTGACGCTGCATCACACGAGCTGGAGAGCTCTGCTGATCACCCTCCCTCACACACCCAACCTTTCCTTACACATATCTCCATCCTGCATCGCACTGCCTGCAACACACAGGCGGTGACAGAGAGGGAGAGAGGGAGGGAGAGGAGAGAGAGAGAGAGAGTGTGTGTGTGTGTGTGTGGGGGGGGTACGTATGTGAAGGAGAGAGGTGAAATGGAGAGGGGGAATGAAGACCAGCTAGAGAAGGGAGGGAGAAAGAGAAGAGAGAGAGAGAGAGGCTCCGATAAAAACACTGTGGATCTTCACATGAATCTCACTGTGGCTTTTCCATCACAGACTTGCCCAAAGGTAAACCGGCTGGAATATTCATTAAGACATCCTCCCACAAACCGCTCTTCATTAGCCTTCACAGAAACTACAAAACAGTCGGTCAGCCCTGTCCCAGCACACCCAAGACTTCAGACAATCCGGAAATGTTCTACAGCCCTACAGCGCCATAATGCCCCACACAGTTTATGTGTACCGGAGCTAGTCCTTTCGCTCTGTGTGTGGTGTGTGTGTGTGTGTGTGTGTGTGTGTGTGTGTGTGTGTGCGAGCGCGCGCGCGTGCGTGCGTGCGTAGCGTGTGTGCGTGCGTGGTGTGTGTGTGTGTGTGTGTGTGTGTGTGTGTAATAGTTATGATCGCACAACCTTTGCTTATGTAACGTGTTTGATGGTTTGCGATGTTTTTCAAATTTCCAAGTAAGACCTCCTACCTACTTTGATAATCCGCTCTTTTAAACGGAAATATTACATTCTAACCCGTAAAATCAGTTTTAAATCACCAAACTTAAAAAAAAAGGCTTATGCGGTGTCGTGCACTCCCACAGTCCCGCTGTGTAGCGGGCGGCAGGTTATGAAGCATCATGCTGCCGCTGATAATGAAGGCGGTACGAAGGGCGGGGAAAAGCGTTAACAAACATCCTGCCTTCAAACGGCCTGATGCAGGCTATTTCATCTTGCCCACTTTCGAGTGGAAGTGAATATAACTGCCAAACACGGTGGGAGGGTGGACAGGGAGCGAAGGGGGGTGACACCGCTGTGGGGGAGGGGGGGGGGGAGTAGCGGAGGTGGCGAGGAGGGGGGGGGGGGGTGACACCGCTGTAACTGACCCTTATCAAATGTTATTTGTGTGATGTAACATCAAAAGCCGTTTATATAATATGGCTTTTGATACATCGTAGGCAAATCACCGTAATTAGGTCTTTTCTCATGATTAAAAAAAACCAACTATGTTGAAGTATTAAACGACCCTGGGAGGTGGGGGGGGGGGGGGGATTTTTAAACTATCATCTTTCAAACTGTCTCATTAAAAAGAAAATCACTGAAAAATCCACAACGTTCAATATGAACTCCCTCACACACACAAAACGTAACCTCCCCAGAAATGACCAGGCTGACAAATACAGCAAACACTGTCCCGGCAACCCTGTCTGACATAATGATGCGTCCAATCAGGTTGAAGCTCCCAGCATCACGTGATAAACACAACGAGGTGAACACAGGAGGCCACACAATCAGCGCCAGAAGAGTGGTGATGTTGCCAGCTCCTCCACTTCACTTACCATCCTGGGCCTTGAACTCGCCACTGCCTTATCCCTGGTCTGAAGCCACCTCAAAGCCAGGGTCAAGTCGTTACGGTGGTTAACAGACAGCAGCAGGGGAGGTGGTTGAAGTCAGGCAGGCGAATCTGTCCAGAACAATTACCACCACCCAACACAGCGGTCCTCTTTGTATGCTCTCTCTCTCTCTCTCTCTCTCTCTCTCTCTCTCTCTCTCTCTCTTATCTCGTCCACTCTTGACGTGATAAACAGTTGTCTTTTGCTGGAGTTGCCTGCCCTTCTGAAGTTTCCTAGACACTCTGAAAATAGTCCTGATACGTTTCTATTCTGCTCTTTTGTCTAAACGGCAGTCAGTGCATCTCTGACCATTCTCTGTTGAAAAGAGAGTACACCTACTATCGCAATGATATAAACGTGCGAAACGGGCGAGATAAAATGTTATTAGTTTTCATGGTGATCTCTTTACGCTTTGAGGAACTTAGTTGTGAATGTTGATTCAGTTTGTCCGGGTTGTGTGTGTGTGTGTGTGTGTGGTGTTGTTGTGTGAGGAGAGAGAGAGGAGAGAGAGAGAGAGAGAAGAGAAGAGATTGTGTGTGTGTGTGTGTGTGTGTGTGTGTGTGAGAGAGAGAGAGAGAGAGAGAGAGAGAGAGAGAAAGAGAAGAGATTGTGTGTGTGTGTGTGTGTGTGTGTGTGTGTGTGTGTGTGTGTGTGTGTGTGTGTGTGTCTACGAGAGAGAGAGAGAGAGAGAGAGAGAGAGAGAGAGAGAGCGAGTGTGTGTGTGTGTGTGTGTGTGTGTGTGTGTGTGTGTGAGAGAGAGAGAGAGAGTGTGTGTGTGTGTGTGTGTGTGTGTGTGTGTGTGTGTGTGTGTGTGTGTGTGTGTGTGT
>CM065721.1:18429409-18434409 GCA_033310375.1 Conus canariensis
TTCTATACCCCTTTGGTACCTTTTCTTGTTTCTGTTCATTCCTTCTATACCCCTTTGGTACCTTTTCTTGTTTCTGGTCATTCCTTCTATACCCCTTTGGTACCTTTTCTTGTTTCTGGTCATTCCTTCTATACCCCTTTGGTACCTTTTCTTGTTTCTGGTCATTCCTTCTATACCCCTTTGGTACCTTTTCTTGTTTCTGGTCATTCCTTCTATACCCCTTTGGTACCTTTTCTTGTTTTGGTCATTCCTTCTATACCCTTTGGTACCTTTTCTTGTTTCTGGTCATTCTTCTATACCCCTTTGGTACCTTTTCTTGTTTCTGGTCATTCCTTCTATACCCTTTGGTACCTTTTTTGTTTCTGGTCTTCCTTCTATACCCCTTTGGTACCTTTTCTTGTTTCTGGTCATTCCTTCTATACCCCTTTGGTACCTTTTCTTGTTTCTTTTCATTCCTTCATTACTCTTTTTTTTTTTTAATCCTTTCTATCTTTCAATTCTTCTACTAACCTTCTTTTTCACCCTTCTTTCTTTCCACTCCTTCTATACTTTTCCTCTACGTCCCTTCTTTTTTCTTTCTATTCCGGCATTACTCTTCCACTTTATCCCATCTTTCTCTTCTGTCCATTCCTTCTATACATATTTGTTTATGACTTCATTCATTCCTTGCCCTCCCCTGCCCTTTTCTTTGTCCCGTACTTTGTTCTTTTTCGTTGGTCTTTTCCTTCCTTCAGGCTTCTCCTTTCCAAAATCATCTCTTCTTCCTTTTTTCTTTTTTTTTTCCATTTGTTTGTATGTGTTATCTCTCCGCTCAGTCTCCCAGTCTTTCTCGCTTCCTTTCCTCCTTTCCTCCATGTTTCTCCATCGCTTCTGTCTGTCTGTCCGTGGTCTCTTTCATCCGATCCAGTGACCGTGCATCAGCTGTGGGGGAAGGCTTTACTGTTGATGCAACGTCACGTTTTTTCCCATTACGCAAAGTTACAACATCTGGGACACGCCTGCGCATCTGGTGAGCTCTCTCTCTCTCTCTCTCTCTCTCTCTCACACACACACACACACACACACCACACACACACACACACACACACACAAAATGCGCGTCGAGTATGCAATCACAGCATACTCACTCGGACAGACTTCATTAAAACGTGGCAATATGAATCCTAACCCATCTACAAGCACGCGCAAACACACATGGATGTGCGCGTACACAACTGATCACCAAAATCCTTCCCCATGCCCTACCGAAAACAACGTCTCCCCCCCCCCCCCCCCCCCTCCGTGGGCAAGACCTGGTGATACGGACAGAAATCCATCACTGCCCAGTCTGACGCAGGGTGATGCCGAAAAGAATACGACAACATGAAGGTGTGTCTCCACATGTAACATGCTGTCCGTCCCACTGTCCTGGGGCAGGTCCACATCCACTGACGGAGAAATGTCATGCGCTGCCACGTCCCACACATGTTGTCTATGTCGGTTATTACGGCACGTTCACTCACTCTGTGTGTGTGTGTGTGTGTGTGTGTGTGTGTGTGTGTGTGTGTGTGTGTGTGTGTGTTGTGTGTGTGTGTGTGTGTGTGTGTGTGTGTCTATCTGTGTGTGTGTGTGTATGTCTGTCTGTCTATGTGTGTGTGTGTGTGTGTGTGTGTGCTATCTGTGGTGTGTGTCTATCTGTGTGTGTGTGTGTTTGTGTGTGTGTGTGTGTCTATCTGTGTGTGTCTTGTGTGTGTGTGTGTGTGTGTGTCTGTTGTGTTGTGTGTGTGTGTGTGTGTGTGTGTGTGTGTGTGTGGTGTGCTTGTGTGGTGCGTGTGTGTGTGGGGCGGTGTCGTGTGTGTGTGTGTGTGTGTGTGTGTGTGTGTGTGAGTGAGAGAGAGCGAGCGAGCGAGCGAGCGAGAGAGAGAGAGAGAGAGAGAGAGAGAGAGAGAGAGAGAGGAGAGAGAGAATGCGAATAATTTACTCATTGAGGCCTTGGCCCCTCATAAAGGGGGAAATGGACAAAGAATAAAACAGTCGCTACGTTGCATTATTACAATACACTATCATACAAACAGCAAATATTGTAAGACTTACTGCACTTGCAGAATACTAAAACAACTGAAATGTTAACAATAATAACACTATATGAATTGAGAAGAAAAGCCTACAGTAATATACCACTGCAATTATTCTGTACCTGAATGCAGAGTACAAAAAACCTGACTCATTCCATACTTCACTTCTTTTTTTTTTTTTTTTTTTTTTGAAGCCAACAACAAACTTCATTTAAAGGCACATGGATGCCAATAATATTTCACAGTGATCAATTTTTTACGGGTTTCATTCAAACTTGGACAACACGAAATAAAACGTAATTTATCTTCTTCAAATTCCTTGCGCAAAAGACACTTGAGATCTGTGTCGTCAGAATCTCTTATACGAAAATAATGCACAGTGAAGTCTGATATACCCAGCCTAAGTCTTGTTGTTTCGCATTTCAAACGCTTATCTGTATTGAGAGAGAGAGAGAGAGAGAGGAGAGAGAGAGAGAGAGAGAGCACATTCCACATCCATTTTGCGCCCATTTTGAGGACATAAGTGACTGTTCGTTCTTCGTTTTCATTGTCTTGAATGTTGTTTGTCTTGCCTGAGGAAGATGAAAGAGGTCGAAACGCGTCGTGTTTTGTCTTGTAATTTGTCCGTTTCGTTTGGCAGAACGCGGTAAATCTTCTTTTGATTCTGGTTCAATTTCGGCCTGCAGTCACCTCACTCTGAAACCATCTTCATAGGAATCTGTTGATTGCAACTGCAAGTCTTCTGATATCTCCTGATTGCAAGTCTTCTGATATCTCCTGATTGCAAGTCTTCTGATATCTCCTGATGGCAAGTCTTCTGATATCTCTTAATTGCAAGTCTTCTGATATCTCCTGATTGCAAGTCTTCTGATATCTCCTGATTGCAAGTCTTCTGACTGTTGATTGCAAGTCTTCTGATATCTCCTGATTGCAAGTCTTCTGATATCTCTTGATTGCAAGTCTTCTGATATCTCCTGATTGCAAGTCTTCTGATATCTCTTGATTGCAAGTCTTCTGATATCTCTTGATTGCAAGTCTTCTGACTGTTGACTGCAAGTCTTCTGATATCTGTTGATTGCAAGTCTTCTGATATCTCTGATTGCAAGTCTTCTGATATCTCTTGATTGCAAGTCTTCTGATATCTCCTGATTGCAAGTCTTCTGATATCTGTTGATTGCAAGTCTTCTGATATCTCTTGATTGCAAGTCTTCTGATATCTCTTGATTGCAAGTCTTCTGATATCTCCTGATTGCAAGTCTTCTGATATCTGTTGATTGCAAGTCTTCTGACTGTTGATTGCAAGTCTTCTGATATCTGTTGATTGCAAGTCTTCTGACTGTTGATTGCAAGTCTTCTGATATCTGTTGATTGCAAGTCTTCTGATATCTCTTGATTGCAAGTCTTCTGACTGTTGATTGCAAGTCTCCTGATTTATTGATCATGCCGTGCAGCTCTACTCCGTCTGTGCAGGGTCTGGCTCTGAGAGTGAAAAGAAAGTTATGTTAAGAACTAAATAGCTTGAATCTAATAAGAACTATCTTTGAGGATGATTCTTGACTGCTGATCTTCTTTTTGACAAATAAAAACTCTTTAAGGATGTTCTGAAGATATGCAATAGTTTTTAAAAAAAAAACAAAAAAAAACAGAAACCTTACTGTTCGTTGTTTTTTTTTTGTTTTTTTTTTAACCAACTGCAAATCGTCGGAACATCTTCCAAGATAGTTTTCATTTGTGAAAGAGAAGATCAGCACTCAAGAACCATTTTGATTAGCCTGAATCTACATTCCAAATACAGCTACAGTTATGATCCCAAACTCCGCCATGGCGAAGTCTTTCCATTTGTCATCAGCAAAACAGACCACCGACACAGGTAAAAAAAAATGAGGAAGTGGGAACTACAATATATCCCTGACAGAGCCCCTTGGTCTAGGGCATTCACTGGGCAAACGCCTAACCACCTGTTGTAGAACCTGTTGCTTCTTGACGCGCGTGACCAGTGCACACACATGCCCATCAGCACGTACTCGCGCACATAAACACGCACGCATAAACAAAAAACACGCACAGAGAGAGAGAGAGAGAGAGAGAGAGAGAGAGAGAGAGAGAGAGAGAGGAGAGTGAGGAGAGACAGAAAGAGAAAGAGAGAGAGAGAGAGAGAGAGAGAGAGAGAGAGCTCAAAGGCGCACTCACACACACCCACTCTCTCTCTCTCTCTTTCTCTCTCTCTCTCTCCCCACACACACACACCACACACACACACACACACACACACACAGAAGACCAGTGTTATCAGAGTATTGGGGGTGGAGTAGTAGGAGATGCCAACAGTCCTTATCTACCCCCCATGCCTGACGCGCGCACACTGCTCTATACTAATGAAAACCACTCTTCCTAAAAACGTTTCTGCCATCCTCTGACCCTCCTCCCTCCCTGCCCTCGCCCCTTGTCACAGTCCTATGTGGTCTGCCCGTCCTTAACAGGAAGAACGTGGTTAAAAGCATGCAGACCAGCACTCTGCTATCTTTAGTTCAACGACCTATCCACTCGCTTTGACCCAGTCAACAACCATTTATGGTGTTTAGACCAGCGGAGAAGGTAGCGACGTAACGTGCCACGTGCCACGTTTAGGCCTGCGCCGTTACTTTAACCTTTCCTTTCAAACGTTCTGGCTGGAAAAGGTCATAGTACTATTTTTTTCGTCAAAACATTATTTTTTCCATAAAAAGTACTAACAACTCTATTCGTGTGATAGTGCACTATGAAATCAATTGAGTGCGTCAAGAAAATAGTCATTATCACACCAACATAATTTTCGCTGCCTTTGATACTGTTAATGCAACGTACAGCGAACCAAAATATGAAAACACAGAACGGCGAGTGCGGCGAAAAACGCTGTTTGTTGGCTGATCTGTTCATTTTTTTCCCCTGTGGCATTACTCCCAGCAA
>CM065721.1:18439409-18444409 GCA_033310375.1 Conus canariensis
GTGTGTGTGTGTGTGTGTGTGTGTGTGTGTGTGTGTGTGTGCGTGCGTGTGTGTATGTGTGTGTGTGTGTGTGTGTGTGTGTGTGTGTGTGTGTGTGTGTGTGCATGGGTGCATCCACGCGCGTGCGCGCAAACAATGATGTGCACGCCATACAGTAACAAAGCAGCCAGTGCCATCAACCCTTCTCAACAGCAAGAATCGGCCCTTCTCTGTGCCGGGCCAGCTATGTCACGCTCTTGGTTCCATTATTCCAGCGCGCCTTGTGTGCCACAAATGGCTTTCCCCAGATAAATCATGGGAGCCCACCCTTAGATAGCATCTTCACAGACAGAAAGAGGGGGAGAAAGGGGAGCGCGCGCGCCGCGTGTGCGTGCGTGCGTGCGTGCGTGTGTGCGTGTTGTGTGTGTGTGTGTGTGTGTGTGTGTGTGGTGTGTGTGTAGATGCACACAAAGACAGAAACACAGACAGAGAGAAACAGAGGGACAGACAACACACAGAGAGGGAGAGAGACCGGGGGGGGGGGGGGGGGGGGCAGACAGACGGAGGGAGAGTGAGCGAGCGAGAGAGAGAGAGAGAGAGAGAGAGAGAGAGAGAGAGAGAGCTGAGCACACAGACAAAAAGCCAGAGACATAGAGAGACAGACGAACAATAAACGGGGCAACTTCGAAAGCCTTTACGCCAGTGAACCATCAATAGTGACAGGATAACCAAACCGTAGCATCACACAGCAGGTCTCTGCCATGCTGATCAACTCTATGTGCTGCACCGTGCCGTGCTGTAATATGCCGCTGTGTCAGGCAGTGCTATGCTGCATGCATCTACTCCTCAAATCGACTGCATTCTTCTAAGTCAATTGGACACTGAGGCATACTACATGATAGTATCGATTGCTCCGTGATTAATGCGTAGTGCGAGACTGTTAGACTGAACCACGCTGCACTTAAAATATGTTGTGTATGTGTGCGTACTTATGTGTTTGTGTGAGTGTGTGTGTGTGAGTTGAATGAGTGTAAAATTTATGTGTGCGAATGCATGCATATAGGCATGTTTGATAAGCGCATGTGTAATGATATACTGTTCAAATATCAATAATTCATTGTAAGACACGTCTGTTCAGTTCTACAATAATAAAGTAGTCATGACGGGACAGCTGGACACTGCTAGTTGCAGTACATTATTTTCACACATACATAGAGGCTTGCGTACACATGTGCATGGATACTAGTATACACACACACACACAATGAATACACGTACGAACGCACGCACGCACACGCACACGCACACACGCACACGCACACACACACACACACACACAATACGGGAAACAAGCACCAACCACCATAATCAAAGCCAAACAGACCCCAACAACAAACAACACAGATGTACGCAGATGTCAAAGCCTGCCCCCGAATCTCCACCAACTTACTAAACATACTGAAAAGACCGACGACGCCCACGTCTGAAGGCGACGGACGGAAACCGCTCTAAGATGGGAGTGAGTGAGTGGAACACTTTGGGCAAGGAAACCTTCATAGCTGATCAGGACAGGGGTGTCATTTCGGCCACAGTTTTCTCCTGCTCACAGCTCTGACCACCAACCGTCCTGCACATAGCGGACATCGATTCCTGACCATGAATTCGCCAGACAATGGCTTCATAGTCGTCGGTCAAGCTCAGAACACGACTGACTCATGGGCAACCACTTAGGTTAATTGTGGACCTACTCCACACAACCATTTCCTGCGCATTGTTAACTTTCCTGTCTCAGCAGTTGTCGACTCACGTTCCCAACTCTGAAATGATGCTGTCAGCAATACCCCACGCAGCAGGCAAAACGCTGTCCAGGTACAACGGACCTAATCCACTGATCTCGCACGTTCTTTCCTGCACGTGCACAAAGCACAGGTGGCAGATTGGGCGCACTTTCTAAGCGCAGTCTCCACCGCTTGTAATCCTGTTGTGGTCAGAATGGCCGCACACACAAACGCAGGACTGGCAAAGGAAGAAGCATAGTCTGCCTCCGTTTGAAATAACAGGGAAGGAGCGTACAGAAGCACGAACACAGGCTGGAGCACTCCGCCACTGTTGTTGGCGGCAGACATGCCGGGGATAATCAATGAAATGACAATCGCAGCATGCATCTCTTCGGGTTAGACCACGTGACGACCTGCCTTGTCCTCCCCCACCCCCTCCCTATTTCTCTTCATCCCACCCTCCATGCACACCCCCGCTTTCTATCGACCACACCCCTTCCCCTCTCCATCCATCCATCCAATTTTCCCAGCCGTCCCCCTCCGCTCTCTCTGTCTGTCTGTCTCTGCTATTAAAGTCCCTTATACTGTGTAATGTCATTCTGTGTGTATGTGTCATTTTGTCATGCGAACCAGCCGGTATCAGATAAGTTATGCCCTTTTCCCCCCTCATACCAACTCATACGTCCCCTACAGCCATTTGCTGTCTGTCTTTGTGTTCGCTTCGCTCTCCTCCGCTGACGCCATAGCCCCCGGGGCAGTCTGGTGCTGGGAAAAAGAAACATTGCGTCTGTCCCATTCTCTGTTGTGTGTGTGTGTGTGTGTGTGTGTGTGTGTGTGTGTGTGTTTTGTTTTGTGTGTGTGTGTGTGTGTGTGTGTGTGTGTGTGTGTGTGTGTACACACACACACACAACACACACAGCCTCCACTTAACACAAGAGTTGCAGCCTATTCACACTCAAAGGAGTTTTGTTCTTTTATGTTTTGTTTTATTCACATGCCTGGATTTTCCTTTCTTTTCTTTTTTTTTTTCCCCTTTTCTTTTTTTTTTTTTCTTTTCTTTTCTTCTTTTCTTCTCTTTTTTTTCTTTTTTCTTTTCTTTCTTTTCCTTGGTGTGGTCTCTCCACCGATAGTCTTCTGAGCTGCACACATTACAGGTTTTCACCATGGCGCAGTTTAGCCTGCAGCTTGGCAGAAACGATGGAGTGAAAAGGGAGAGCGCACTTTATTCACTTAATTCACAAGTTGTACTAATTAACCTTGGTTTCTCCACCTCGGCACAACGTGTTGCGTCTAAGCCACTGTTTCTGTTGGTTTCACAGCCAGGTTTCATCTTCAGGGTATGGTGTTCTCCACCTTGCGAGAGGCATGATCTAACATCCCGGGATTTCCCGGATCTCAAACAAGACTTTTCTTTAAGGAGGATCGGGGGTGGATGGTTCCATTGTGGCACAAGCTTTGGGGGTTAGTTTGTAGGCCTATTTTGTGTTTGGTTGTTTTTGTTGTTTGGCTGGATTCATTGTGGCACAAGGTTTCGGGTTAGTTGGTATTCGTTTTTGATTTGTTTCCCCGCTTTTCTTCCCCTCAGGTTTGGTTTTGCTTTGACTTCAGGGGACGTCTATCTTCACACAGATCAACTTCTGTTCGCGGGAAGGGGGAGTGGATGGGGAAAGGGGAGGGGGAGAGGGGTTACAGTTAAGATGCAACCGATCGATCGTTATTCACAGCTGCTAGCGGGCTTGTCAGAGCCGCATTCCTATGTAGACGGTCGCCGAGGGCGTTTGATTCAAACAGGACGGGTTTCCTGGTGCATGATGGTTCAAGTGTGGGCACAGACTGAACTGAAACCTGTTGTTTTTCCACTTTCACCTGTAAACACCTTGTCAGAACTTGGCCGTTCTACTGCCCCACATCTCAGTGACTCCACTACGTGGACCCGCTGAACACTAAACGGAATGGTCCTTACCACCACTTTCTTCATGATGGAAGCAGCCACTAGTCATCCAACTGCGAAGTGCGGACTGAAGATTCATGCCTCTTTGCTTTCAACCGTTGACAGACTCTGCCTCGGACTGATGCCACAGTGCATAAACCAGCATTTCAATGATGTGTGCCTTTCTTACTGGTCAGCCACAGTGCATAAACCAGCATTTCAATGATGTGTGCCTTTCTTTACTGGTCAGCCACAGTGCATAAACCAGCATTTCAATGATGTGTGCCTTTCTTTACTGGTCAGCCACAGTGCATAAACCAGCATTTCAATGATGTGTGCCTTTCTTTACTGGTCAGCCACAGTGCATAAACCAGCATTTCAATGATGTGTGCCTTTCTTTACTGGTCAGCCACAGTGCTAAACAGCATTTCAATGATGTGTGCTTTCTTACTGGTCAGCCACAGTACATAAACCAGCATTTCAATGATGTGTGCCTTTCTTTACTGGTCAGCCACAGTGCATAAACCAGCATTTCAATGATGTGTGCCTTTCTTTACTGGTCAGCCACAGTGCATAAACCAGCATTTCAATGATGTGTGCCTTTCTTTACTGGTCAGCCACAGTACATAAACCAGCATTTCAATGATGTGTGCCTTTCTTTACTGTCAGCCACAGTGCATAAACCAGCATTTCAATGATGTGTGCCTTTCTTTACTGGTCAGCCACAGTGCATAAACCAGCATTTCAATGATGTGTGCCTTTCTTTACTGGTCAGCCACATGGTGTTTTCATGGTCAACAGACGGAAGAGGAGAGCTTTTTCTTTTCTCTTTTATGTCTTTTTTAACTGCAAGTCCCAGGTAGTTCTTACTGTCACGCACTTAACGCTGATCTCCATTTTTCGAGTCTGAATTAGGTAAATTCAAATGCAGCGGTTGTATTTCTGTGGCCGACTGCTTCAGAATTTTGTTGAGAAAAATATTTCTACTTCTTGTAATTTTGCAGTTACATTAACAAATCATACATAACACTTTAATTTTCGCTTAATTAAGTGAAACTGTCCAAAAATGGATTTGAACAATTCAACTTTTGCTCAGAATAATCTGCTATACGTTACGGTTGCGAGGATTGCCTGACGAGGCCAAATCTCTCGTCGGTCCCCACAAAAGCGGGGCTTCTCTGTCTGTCGTCTGCCCCGTAGAGCCAGACCGGCCGGTCCTGTCAAGGTCAGCGTGACATTTCATCTCCCTAGCGCCGCAGACAACGCCAACTGGCGAAGTGACCTTTTGTGTCTGGGTTCACAGCACGCTCCAA
>CM065721.1:18451909-18489409 GCA_033310375.1 Conus canariensis
GTCATCCGTATGTTCTGTGAACGGACACACAGCAACACCCCGACAGGAGGGCCTGTGAGGGATTTCTCAATCTCCGACGGGTCAGTGGAATTTTTCTTTGGGACCACGCGGCAGCTCCGATCCCGGATCTACTCAGGCTGTCCTGGAGTGGTAGGCCCTATCACCCGGGCACAGCCGGGTCTTTTCCCCTCAGCCTCTTGCCATCAACACACGCCGCCGAAATGCTTCCACCCGGCTTCAGTTGAATGAACGTTTTGCCGGGATCAGATGGACACGGCACACTCCCGTGTCACCTGGCAGGTTCACACGTAATGCGCCACACACACACACACACACACACACACACACACACACACACACACATGCGCGCGCGCGCGCACGCACGCACGCACACACACACACACACACACACACACACACACACACACACACACACACACACACACACGCACGCATGCACTTTATCAGCTATCGTTTTCAAGTTGATACACATCGGATGGAATCGGTTTGGTCACTGAGAAAGCGTTCAAGTGACAATGTTCACCGTTTTGAGCTTTGGTGTCATTTTCTCCCTGCTCTCGACAGTCACCCGTATTACTTTTATATTGTCTTAAACATGTTTACCACTCCACATTTTATCTTTCTGCTCCCTACCCTCTCCCTCCCTTTGCCCCCCCCCCCCCCCCCCCCCCCCCCCGCACTTTTTCTTGATTATCACGGACTCGAGCTTTGATGATGCTTCGATTTACAAGTTGACTACAATTTTTACCCACTTGTGGCACAACGAAGAGCATTTGTTTAACAAAAAAAAAAGAAAAAAAGAAAGACAAGAGAAAGAAATACACGTGAGCTTGTATAATTCTCCTCAGTCATCTTTTCTTTTTCTTTAAAAAAAAAAAAATCTAATTTACCCCCGTAATCCTCCACACACACACACACACACACACCCTCCCCCCCCCCCCCCCCCCCCCCCTCCGTTTCTTCTCTTCACAAGTAATGTCAGTCAAGAATCCGACTTCTTCATAGAGTTGAAACACCGCCAGCCCACCGGCCCGGTGTAGAGTAGCAGGCTGCCGAATGTGATCGATGTAGCCTACAATTAGGCTACTTCGTTTTTAATGCATTCACAGTTTGTTACATGACTGATGAATGTTTACAATTTTATGCCGACAGAAATAACAGCAAGCTTATAACAACGCAGCCAACAGTTCATTGTTTTAACGGCTCAACATACATCCGTAAGCTAATATTTTTGCTTCTGAGTGGAACACAGCTTTCGCACGTGCACCCACGCGCACAGTCACAGATCGAACACTGAACGCTCAACTTCTCTTTTCAACTAGGCTTGCACCATAGTGACGAGACTGAACTTACTTAGATCTAGATTGCCTTGTAAGAGAAAGCGGTATTTATTTCGTAGTTTGATTTGCTTCGTTGATTCTAAGTGTGGAACCAATCTCTATACCGTCGCGAAGGATGAAATTGAAAAGGCCCATCTCAAAAACTACTGCGAAAAGAGCACAGGAAAGTTGCTGCTTCATCCCGTCAGCCTGTTGAATAATATATGCAATATGATTAAAAACTCTCATAATTAACCAGCATTTTTGGAAATGATGTGTGCATGGTTTTGTGCTTTGATGACAAGTGTACAGCATTCTAACGAGTAATACAAAAAAAATCATGCATTTCGACAACCTTATCAATATCTTTGACGTCAGCGATCATGTGACTCGAGCAGACGCCGTGGGCTTAATGTTATTGGGTATGGGACACTCTTTCAGCGCAAATTAAGGTAAATCCAAATCAAAACAAGTCGACAGACCAAACAGTTTCGAAGACAGTTTCATTCAGACTTTGAGATTGCTATCATAACAGTGAGGCTCCTTTTCTGCCTCAGGAATTTCAACATTCACGATGCCCCGCACTTACACGGGTCTGTGAATGGAAAAATTAATCCCCATTTGGCGAACCAATGAAATGTCGATGCACCCGGAACTGAAAGTAGGCAAACCGACCCTGAATGGGAATGCAAAAAGCAAACTTTTACTTAGTAGCTGAGTGTCTTTTTTTCGGCGCAAAATAAGCAATTCAGATAATATATCTGCGCATTTATTCGAATATTTTCAGTTTATAGCAGTTGGGGAACAATATCGCACCTGTGATTTAAAAAAGAAAACCATTTTTATTTTTATATGGGCCTAAATGGCTCCAAAGGTGAAGGTCGATTCCCGATTTGTCTCGCTGGAATTTTCAGTGATCGGCTTCGCAGAAGAAATGATTACACAAGAAGCACACGAGCATTACTCATTGACTGTGACCGTATAAAAGGTGTTGGTAAAAAGTCTGGTTGCCTCTTGTCGTATTTCATCGACTCCGCGGGTCGTTTGAGGTTCCTGTCAAAATTTAGGACGACGGGTGCTCTCAAGGTGGGCATTGTCATGATTGTGTGTTTACAAAAATTAGGAATAGGCTCAGATCAGAATGCATGATCATGTAGGAGCACAGGAATGCCAGCCCATCTATGACCAATCACTAGTTCCTAACAAGTTCGTTAGAAGCTTCTTCGTTTGTCTCGTCCACGTGTCTTTGTTTTTGTTAGGGGAATGTTTGTGTTCTCACTTTGTGTTTCAGTACGGATCTACTGTATTCAATGTATTGCAAAAAATAAGTTTGAAAATAATGCTACAGGCAACCAGCAGTGCAGTTACCTCTTGCAGCCCAAATATAGCGACTGCTTATGCCACGCTCACAGTCTGGAATGTTTTCACTGTTTAGCTGGAATGTGACTGCTGCTTTACTCAAAGATATAACTCGGGGTTGGCTTATGAAAAGGGTACACAACTGCAGAATTAAAATTTTTCACTAGAATATTACATTTTTTTTCATGTTTCTTATGTCCAGTGATGCATGCTTCCTTGAAAATCTGAGGATACACAGACCTCACATCGTTTTATCAGTCTTTCGCAATCTTATTCCGTCAAGTTCTGTTGTCATATTTGTGGTAAAATGCCAGAGTTTACTGTGACATAGTAAGATATATTTCTCCTCCATTATAATTCATATGGTTTTTGTACTTACAGTTGTAAGATTAATAAAGGTAGGGTAAGGTAATGTTGCTTACAGCCCAGCCGACCGCAAAGGGCCATATCAGGGCTGTCACCATGTTAAATACAGTTGTAAGATTAATAAAGGTAAGGTAAGGCAATGTTGCTTATAGCCCAGCTGACCACAAAGGGCCATATCAGGGCTGTCACCACATTAAAATCAACTCACAAGTCATTCATTCACACAACTCTTTAACATACATCTTCTAAAAACCCACCCGAAAGTTGTAAGATCATCCACTGAGATTTTGACTAACACTTAACACATTGTAACATTATTTCACTGGATCATCATGTCTGAAAGAAAAGAAACTGAGGGGAGAATTGGCCAAATCATTAGAAAATCAGTATCTCCAAGCAGCGTATGATAAAGGAAGGTATAATATCCAAACACTCTCCTTGTACTTACCATTTGCATATAGAAGAAAAGTTAAAATATGCTTGTTTTAACAAGACAGATGTTCTGTGCCTGCTCAGCCACGGTCAGCTTTATGTATATATAATAATACACATATTACAGTGTGTGCTGGACAAGGGTTGGATGCTTGGCTGAAAGAGCTGAAATTAAAAAGTGAACTTTTGAAGGGAAATCTTTCCTGTGCTTAAGCTTGCTATGCTTTTCTGAATGTTTACAAACAAAATTGCAGTCTTGTATGAATCCTTTCAAGTTCATGCTTGAAAATAGTTAGAAGATAAACTCACATTCCAGGCCTTTGGATGAAATATTGATAGCCAGATCTGTTGGGGGAACATACATAGTCATTTCATTTATAAATGACAGTCACATTGGTAAAACAGGTAGATCTGGAGACTGTCTCTGGATTGCACATCACCCTGATTTGTTCTTAAGTGGTTCCTTTAACTGAGTTGCACACACATGGAGAAAAATGCAGACACGTGGAGAAAAATGAATTGATTGAAAACAAACCAGAGGGATGGTGCCCAGACAAGTGGAAGCTGATCTAGCATATGAAACCTGGAAGCTGAAAAGACTGAATCAGAGTAGAATTGTTGTCTACTTAAAGCATTAAGTGTACCTATAAGCATGTGCCTGTAAGTTGCCTCAGCATGAACTCTGAAAAACTCCATGGGAACCATTAGCTGAATATATGATAATGAGTGTAATGTATGATGGATACCATTTGACTGTAGTGTAAGTCAAGATATTATTCATTCTATTTGGTTACTTGATACCTTAATATGAAGATGATTAAGGTCCATGTAGAAGGCCAGTTCATCATTCCTTGGCTACAACTTTAGTATTCATGGCAGAGTAGTTGTGGCGACTGGAGATGTACCTTGATGGGAAAGCTGTGCAGTAGATGTTGAACCTGCCTTTGAAAGTACCAACAGTGTGGGCACTGACCACCGACATCATCTGATAGATATTCCAGGTAGCTAATACACTTTGAGACAAGAATATAAAACATTCTGTAAATATTGGAGATCATAAATCGGAAAATTCAAGAATTCCCCATGACTAAATGTTTATGACACCCATTATCTTTTTTTTTTTTCCAGTCATGGCGGCTGATCCACGATCACACAACTTCAGCGTGGATGTGGTGCAGGGAGCGCTGAACCAACTGCTTTTCCTGAAACATGTGGCTGAGGAACCTGCCCTGGAAAACACTGCAGTTCTTCGACAAGCACTGGATCGTTATGAGCGTCTGTGGCTCCCTCTGGCAGCCAAACATGCTCCGGAGCCCATGGCAGCTCCTGTGGACATCGAGTGGATATGGCACTGCCACTTGCTGGCTCCTGTGTCATACCAACAAGACTGCCACATTGTGGTGGGACAAATCATCGACCATCATGTTTTCAGTGACAAAGAGAGGAGCAAGAAACTATCGAAGTCCAAGGCCCGATGGCAGGATGAGTATCCCAATGAGCCCTTTGAGGTAGACTTGAAACGAAGCACAGGATCTGACTCTGCCTCTGGAGCGACTTCCAAACTGACTTATGACATAATTGCAGCCTGCACACGCCAGAAGGCGTTCTACTACCAGGTCAGCCTTCCCCATTACCGTGACTTGCGCTTCTTGAACTACGGCTTGGGTCGGTATCGCAAGTTCCTGTTTTTGAAGCAGAAGAATCCAAGTCTCTTTATTGTGCCCTGTTATGACACAGACCTGCTCTGGCACACCCACATGCTACATCCGCTCATCTACAAGACTGACATGGAGAGCATTCTGGGTAAAACCTTTCCTCATGATGACTCGGTGAATGACCGCAGTGACGGGTCCAAGCTGAACACTTCCCAGAAGCAGACCCAGGACCTATGGCTGAGCACCTTTGGGGAGAACTTCATGCTGTATGGGGCCATGTACAGGGGAGATCACCCCAGGGTAAACTGTTCCCCATGACCAACCAGCACTATTATGACCTGGCCACCAAATCCTGCTTTATCCGCTTTGAGCGTGTGGAGCTCAAGAACATGCCTCAGCTCAACGGCAAGCTCAAGGTCAAGCTGTACACCTCCGCCAACAACAAAGTCAAGACCACTTTCGCCACTCTGCAGGGAGAGCCTCTGTGGCAGCAGAAGAGTGTGGCAGAAGTGAACTTTGACACCAAGGACGTGAACTGTATCAAGTTTCGGGTGATTGAGCAGACTGGTTTTGCCTGTTTTGGGTCCAAGATGGTGCTGGCGGAGAATGAGTTCAACTTGCTGCCCATCATCAACTCCTCTTGCCAGGCTGCCTTGGTGGAAAAGTGTATCTCTCTGGGCCAGGTGAGTGGGACTCTTTACACTTAGTTACAAAACTACCCACAGTTTGTGCAGATATTTGCTAATCATGGAAATAAAGTTTGTTTTTTTTTAATCTGTCAGTCAAGGTGGAAGAAAGGCACTTAAGTGTCAGGCGGCCAACCTGGCTAGTTCACAGAAAAAGCTTGTGACCAAATCCAAACCCATGTAGCCAAAGTTTAATTCACGCAGTGCAGGGCAGCAGAGCAGCTATGTAGTTCTGATGGAGAAGGGAAAATCCCATAGCCATCTGGGCTAACTCCTAGAAAAAAGTTGCTATCCCAACCATTTTTCTGAAAGGGTACTCTTGAAAATGTGAAAGCATATTCATACTTCAGCTTGAACTTTTTTGATGGTGGTGGTAGTAGTAGTAGTAGTAGTAGTAATAGGGACGGCGTTTGGTTAGCCTAGACCGCGAGGTCTAATATTTGTCCCCACATGGTTTGATTCTGGTTGTTTTTATCTAGATTGGTCGTACCTAATGGGGTTTCTACTCGTCATAGCCATAAAATAGATCTTCTAGCTGGGGCAGTTTGTCGATCAGGTTCTTGAACTCATTCACAGATTTTGCAAATTTAACTGATGAAGGTAGTGCATTCCAGGGGTTAACAATCTGAAAGAAAATGAGAATTTGCGCTTGTTGCATTACAAAGAGTTTTCCTGCAGAGTTCCTAGTAACATTCACAGGTGCATAGCAAAACAAAGAGTGCAAATCAACATCATCATATCCATGGAAAATTTTAAACATCTGTATAAGATCACCTTGTAGTCGTCTACCCTTCAGTGAATGTAGGTTCAAAAATTTTAGTCGATCATAATAGTTCATTTCTTTGCATTCCTTCAGCAGTCTAGTTGCACACCTCTGAACTCTTTCGATCAGGATGGATCGTCTCTTTAGGTTTGCAGGACACCAGATAACATTTGCATATTCCAGATGCGGTCTTACAATGGACTTGTATAATGTTGTGAAAGTATCTTTGTCTAAAAATGTGAAGGCTCTCTTTACCATTCCTAATACTTGGTTTGCCTTACCAACAATTCGGTTTATGTGCGGGTCAAAATCAAGGCTTTCATCAAACGTAACACCCAAATCTTTTTCTTCGTTGCATCTTGTAATCTTTTGAACATTATTACCCAGCTTCATTTCATACTCATTTACAGGATTTTTATTCCCCATATGTAGAACAAGGCATTTTGACACATTGAAAAATAAGCACCAGGTCTCTGACCACTCTTGTAGTTTGTCGATATCATTTTGGATGGTGGAGTTTTCCTTTGCAGTGTTCATTATTTTGGTATCGTCAGCGAAGATGTGGCACATACTCTGCAATGTAGAGGGCATATCGTTTATGAAAACAGTAAAGAGAATGGGACCTAATATGCTACCCTGGGGTATACCACTCAGTACTTCTGCTTTTTCGGACTTAGCATCACCTACCCTCAGGGTAAAGGGAAAGGGTAAGGGAAGACATTGCCTGATGTTGAAAGTTTTATGTCCTGGTGGCAACAGCATTTTGGACATAGTAGTTGATTATATATTGGCTGCCCTACAGTTATGTCATATCAACTTGCCATCCTGTTTTTCAAGACTAGCTTGTTCTTTCAGCTAAAGTTCTTTGAAGGATTCCTCATGATGATTTTTTTTTGTGATGAGATGTCGCAGTAGATGGTCATTTGGTGACAGCAGAATTGTCTGTATGTATTGTTAGATTTAAGCTTTTTGTTTCATGGAAATGAAAATGCTTGCTCTTGTGTGTGCGTGTGTGTGTTTGCGTGTGTGTGTGTGTGTGTGTGAGTGTGTATGTGTGTGTGTGTGTGTGTGTGTGTGTGTGTGTGTGTGTGTGTGTGTGATGTGCATGTGTGTGTGTGCGTGTGTGTGTGCATGAGAGAGAGGAGTGTGTGTGTGTATGTATGTGTGTGTGTGTATGCATGTGTGTGTGTGTGTGTGTGTGTGCGTGTGTGTGTATGCATGCGTGTGTGTGTGTGTGTGTGTGTGTGTGTGTGTGTGTAAGAGTTAATTCCCTTGAGGTAACTTCTTTCAGTGGCGATGACCCATGCAAAGGAGAACTGTTGACAAAATGCAGTCTGTTGTTTTCAGCTTGAGAGTGTGCATTTTAAACAGAGGGTTGCCAAGTTTGGTCATGTTTCAAGCTCTTTCATCAGCAGGTCAAAATGGATGCACCAGACATTGATATGATGTGTTGATACACACTGGCAACTGTCACGCTTTTTCTTCCTTCATTCTAAACTTTTTAAAAGTGTTTGGCTTTTCAATATATGTATGAGACACAAAATGTGTTATATAGGAAGCCCTGTCATTGCTGTTTAAAACCACCAGTGGAGATGGTTTGAGGAGGAGGGAGTGGAGAGGATGGGAGACTTGTTTAAAGACAGAATGGCTTTGTGATTGCAGCATGCACATGATCAGTCAAATGTGACACTTAAGTATGTTTCAGCGTTACCAATCTTTGCCTCAGATGCCTGAAAGGTGTACAGGTTATGCTTAAAGAGGGCATTGATGACCTCAAACAGGCTGGGCTTTTGGCAAATGCACATATGTATACATGTGATTATTTGTAGCTGCCAATTCTCTCTTTCAGAATCCCACAGGACTCTTGTTTTATGAATTGTGTTCTCTTTACTGACAGCAGTTAACAAACGCCCACACACTAGGTATCGGTGTACCAGGGCTGAATCTCATGTTTACTGACTCCATTTGTGCCTAAACATGGCTGCCAACAAATTCAGTTTATGGTTCTTATGGTCAAGGTGGGGACATAAGCATTTCCCTGAGCAGCAGATATTCTATAGATGCGCAGTGCACAGGTCTGTATTCTCAGCACTACACACAAGCACTGCAGGGTGACTGTAATACAGGAGAGAGAGTACAGGTCAGCTGCAGGTGCCATCTTTCATCATTTAACACTGTTCCTGTGCAGTGAGTCATGTCAGACTGGAATTAGTTTCACTTTTTGCAAGCTGATTTTGGCAGCCAGACCCGTCATTTTCTGAGTAATGTGTCAGCCTGCTTGAAAGCTAACAGGCAAAATCTTTGCACTGTGTCGATGAGGCTGTTGTTGATAATGGTATAAAACAGATAACATGATCTTAAACATGAAAGGTGTATGGTATATCTTAGTCAGCGTGTATACACTTGTCTTACACACAAATGTGTGTGCATGTATAACTGCATAATTCATACCTTTTTGTTAGTTTGTATTTATGCTTGTTAGTGCATTTTGTGTCTGTTAGGTTGCATATTCTTTATGCTGTTATTAACGTTTATAGTAAAAGTGAGCCTCAAAGTACATAGGTGTCAGTGTATGTCCATGTGCAGGACAACAGCCCAGAGCTGAACTTCAAGGCTCACCTGAGTCAGCCCAAGTGTGGTCCCATCCTGCTGATCCTTAAGGCGTCGTCCTACACCCAGGCTGTCATGCCAGAGACAGTGGAGTCCATGTGGGGGCCGGTCCCCCTTCGCAACCTGCCGCCTGGGGTGGACAACAAGTGTGACGTGGCCTCACACACGTGAGTCATGAGCTACGTTTGGTGTTGAAGCATTTTCATGTGTTGTGCTGTTTATTGTAAATCTTTTTCTGGGATGGACTTTTATGAAAAATGTATCGTTAAAAGATTTTCAGTGACTAACTGTACCAAACAGCATTTTAGGTACTGTACAGTTATAGAATTAAACTGTTTCCCATGTAACTCTGTCATGTAATTTTTTTTAAATATAACTTTTGTAACTGTACATTGTAGATTGCATATCAGGTGTGGATATCCATCAGCTCTTATGCTGTGTTTGATAATTTCCTTTTCTTGTGAATACGCATTTTGCATAATAGAAGATGGAATGCTTTACGGGTAGGTAATCATGATATTTCACAAAAACAAACATGGTTTTAGGAGCATGCTGATGCAGCATAGTCTGGAACTGAATTTGAGAGAAATTTCCCATTCCTCTTGCCACAGGACAGAATCTGCAAGTAGTAGATTTCTTCTCATTAATTTACTTTGCGCTCCTTTTTCATTCGACAGGTCATTCACTCATTAAGTAGACTAAGAGTAAGAGAGTTCTTGCTTGCATAGGTGTCTAATGATGTGGAGTTCTTTGTCAGGGTAAAGGACGTGCATGAATCTCATCATTGTATTCAGTGGATGATGTATGTTTTTGACGCTATCAATAAGAGTTGTACCTGTTGGTTGAACCCTTTCATGGCTGCTGTAGCCAAATGGCTGCTTGCACACAGAAACCCACAGTAGCTGCTTGGCATCGCGGACATGGTGTGATTCAGTTTTTGTTTGGGTGTGCATTTTCTTTTGAGGTTTTCTCTGTTTGAATAGGACATGGAATCAGTAGCAGTTGTAAAATCTGTAAGATGTATAAATGATAACAACTAGTGTAATGGTTCAAAACTTACAGCCTTGTGATGGAGTACCCACAGTAGCTCTGCTATAGAGTTGGTTTTCATCTGCTTGCAGTATGGGGCAGTGAAAGGGTTAAAGTAATGGTTTTTAAATGAGGATGCTTTTTCAGCTGTAAAGTAACCATACTGAAGGCCTAACTGTTGGGTGTGTATGTGTGTGCGACAGACTGGTCAACCACACAGGGTCGGTGATGTTCACATGCCGCATCATTCACAGTCTGCCCCTGATGCAGTCGGTCATCCACATCTTCTACCAAGACAAGATGACCGCCGTGGCTCACCTTGTCGGCTCCGACACCTTGCCCCTTCCCACCCAGGTCAGTGTGGTACTGTGTTTGTCAGGCTGAAATTCCCAGCAAAGCTCTGTGGCACCAGCCTTGCTTATGTAGGTACCCCTACAAATCAGTGCCAGGTCAGACTGTGCCTGTACTATGAGCTGTGAGCTGTACTGTGGCTGTGTTGATGCTGCGTGGTGAAAAGGATGATATCCTTTTCTGTAGAAGTGGCCCCACCATGAGCAGTATCTGGACAACTGGAGCTAGCAGAGAGTGACAGTCATGTTTCTGGTACTTATTGTCACTCACAAAGGGTTTCACATCATGTACAAATGGAGGTATACCACATACTGAAATCAAATTAAGTATATGAAAGAAGCAAAAGGGACGAATGTGTAAAGTATTCAAATGGTATGAATACATGTTGATTTTAGGCAGGGGTCTGGTTACAGACAGTGAGATGAGTTGAAAAACTGAAAGGGATGATCACATATGAACTTTGTGAAGAGTACTTTCCCTTTACATATCCCTGTTCATCTGTCAGCCAATCGGCAAAGGCATACATTAAGTTTCTTGATAGCAAAATACTGGATAGTTCTCGTGCTTTCCTTCAGCATTAGAGTGACATGCAAAGAAATGAATACAAGTTTTTTTTACAGCCATTACAATCACAGATCACATCCAAAGATACTAATCTAAACTGCCAGTGCTGACTCGACATCAACAGAAGAGACTGAGTAAGGTTTTTCCACTGCAATATGTGATGGATACGCACATTCCACAAATTTCATGTTGTGCAAATTTGCTTACACCAGAAAGCTTATACTGTTTTCACCACAGTAGCATCGGGAAAGTTTCAGCAGTCAGTACATGTTTGCTATCAGAAAGTCAAGATAACAACGATTGTCTATACATGTCAAAATCAAGATAATCCCAGTTGTCAGGCAGCTCATCATGCCGATTGTCAGTGCCTTGTTAATCAGTTCTGTGCTGGAGACCGTGATCAACATGCATACACACACACACAAGTGGTGTGACAGACTGTGAGTGCATGGAGGTGATGGTGTTACAGGTTCAGAACCCAAAGAAGGCGGTGTACCTGAACCCTGTGGCAGGGGAGAGGGCCATAGTCATCAAGAACAATGAGGGGGACTGGGCCTTTGTGGTAGGACGCTGGAAGGGATTCCGCAAAGGGGTGCCAGGCGTGCCAGGTGAGTGGTCAGCTAGCAAAGATGACAGGCAGACCCACCTTCTCCAGCTACAGTGGGTGTCTGGACTGTAGGAAACAGGCAGGCCGCATAGTTGTCCATTGTGGGAAGTGGGATATCCAGGGGCAAGGAAAAGTAATTGGTCACATAAAGAGAAAGGTGATTGTGTTTTGAACAGCTTGATCATCTTGATCGCAGGTGTTTCAGCCAGATGAAATTAAGAGGTGAATAGAAAAATAAGTTACAGTGCACTTCTGTTGTTGAGGACCGTAATGAATTAGAAATGTAACCTTTAGAGTCGTTTTTGATCTCCTGTTTGACTTGACTATTATTTCAGTATCGTCAGATATAGGTTTTTTTTTTTTCTTTTTCTTAATTGCACCTTAAATGTGACTGGATAAAAAGCTCCCTAAAGGAGATGATAACAGGTGATTATTATGAAGAGAGATAGTGACGGACAGCTGATGATGATGATGACAAACTGGCTCGGGATGGAGCTGACCAAGTGGTGGGAACTATTTGGGGACAGTATGAACTATGACATGGGGACTATGAAGCAGAATGCGTTTGATCTGGCTGGAAATTTGACTTCTGACAGTTAGGAAATACTCATCCTGTTTTGTTTTAATCTTCAAAACAGTCACTCAAGATCTAAAGAAATATAAATTTAAGATGAAAGAAAACATCAAATACAGTTTGAAATCAGGACAGATTTATGTGTGGCTAGGAGTAAATATATCTATATGGGAGCTCCAATGTTTACATGAGCAATACAATGGGAAGTAATGTAGATGAGTAATGTTTTTCTTCCAACAGTTGCTGGCCTTGTGAAATCACTGATTTCTGTGAGGTTTTCTGATGAAAAATTTGGCTGAATTCACTTTGCATCATGCAGTTGATGTTCTTTCTGTTAGTATAATTATCAAATTTAGGATAACATAGGATGACTTCTTGACATGAGATTGTTGAATATATCCAAAAATGTTCAGGTTATTTTGGATTTTGTATGTGTGTTTTATTTGACAAGACATTAACGTTGATCTGTCATTATTAAAATATTTTTGTGCCTTTAAACTTGATTCTAATGTGAAAAGAGGTTATCATTTGTTTTTATGACTTTGAATGATCCACAATGAAGTTGAGAGAGCTTGGCTATTGATTCAATTCATTTTCCTTCATTAAACTTTTTTTTTTAAAGGTGCTGCATTTCAGGGACCTGATTGTCATTTTTCGGCAAGGGAAAGGGGACAGACTTGACTTGAGAGAAACTCACCATGACCCAGAGAAGGAGAGGAGGATAATGTTTGAAAATTAATGACCCAGACATTGTAAAACAATTGAGGGACAGCCATAGTGGCTTTGTGAAGCCAAAAAATCAAGCTGAAAATAGCGAATTGTGGGCAGTGTTCCCGATCAAAGGAAAGACAGGAAGCTGAGCTCACAACTCAGTGACAGAAAGTGGTGTATGAAGTCCCAGAAGGTCAGCCATCAGGCACATGGAGAGGTCAGATTTAGAACAGGAAGTGGTGTATGAAGTCCCAGGAGGTCAGCCATCAGGCACATGGAGAGGTCAGATTTAGAACAGGAAGTGGTGTATGAAGTCCCAGGAGGTCAGCCATCAGGCACATGGAGAGGTCAGATTTAGAACAGGAAGTGGTGTATGAAGTCCCAGGAGGTCAGCCATCAGACACATGGAGAGGTCAGATTTAGAACAGGAAGTGGTGTATGAAGTCCCAGGAGGTCAGCCATCAGGCACATGGAGAGGTCAGATTTAGAACAGGAAGTGGTGTGTGAAGTCCCAGAAGGTCAGCCATCAGGCACATGGAGAGGTCAGATTTAGAACAGGAAGTGGTGTATGATGTCCCAGGAGGTCAGCCATCAGGCACATGGAGAGGTCAGATTTAGAACAGGAAGTGGTGTATGAAGTCAAGGTCAGCCATCAGGCACATGGAGAGGTCAGATTTAGAACAGGAAGTGGTTATGAAGTCCAGAGGGTCAGCCATCAGGCACATGGAGAGGTCAGATTTAGAACAGGAAGTGGTGTATGAAGTCCCAGGAGGTCAGCCATCAGGCACATGGAGAGGTCAGATTTAGAACAGGAAGTGGTGTATGAAGTCCCAGGAGGTCAGCCATCAGGCACATGGAGAGGTCAGATTTAGAACAGGAAGTGGTGTGTGAAGTCCCAGAAGGTCAGCCATCAGGCACATGGAGAGGTCAGATTTAGAACAGGAAGTGGTGTATGAAGTCCCAGGAGGTCAGCCATCAGGCACATGGAGAGGTCAGATTTAGAACAGGAAGTGGTGTGTGAAGTCCCAGGAGGTCAGCCATCAGGCACATGGAGAGGTCAGATTTAGAACAGGAAGTGGTGTATGAAGTCACAGCCATCAGGCACATGGAGAGGTCAGATTTAGCACAGGAAGTGGTGTATGAAGTCACAGGAGGTCAGCCATCAGACACATGGAGAGGTCAGATTTAGAACAGGAAGTGGTGTATGAAGTCCCAGGAGGTCAGCCATCAGGCACATGGAGAGGTCAGATTTAGAACAGGAAGTGGTGTGTGAAGTCCCAGAAGGTCAGCCATCAGGCACATGGAGAGGTCAGATTTAGAACAGGAAGTGGTGTATGAAGTCCCAGGAGGTCAGCCATCAGACACATGGAGAGGTCAGATTTAGAACAGGAAGTGGTGTATGAAGTCACAGGTCAGCCATCAGGCACATGGAGAGGTCAGATTTAGAACAGGAAGTGGTGTATGAAGTCCCAGGAGGTCAGCCATCAGACACATGGAGAGGTCAGATTTAGAACAGGAAGTGGTGTATGAAGTCCCAGGAGGTCAGCCATCAGGCACATGGAGAGGTCAGATTTAGCTCCTGCTCTCCCACTTTTTTTTGTACTTCGTCTCCTAATTGTTCATGGCCAATTTCTTGCCAAGATGGTTTGTTGAACTGTTTGGAATGTCAGGTATGAGAAAAAGACTGCCGATGATGAGGAAAGGTGATTGGATGGATGGCCCACTCATCTTGGAAATCAGAGGATCCAGAGTCACCTTAACAGGTGTATTTACTTTCCCCTTTCCTCAAGACATTAAGGAGTAGCCTGAGTATAAGTCTGCAGGGCACACAACATGGGGAGGATTTTCCGTTGATACATGTAGACGACGCAGGAAGGTCCTTTGGATGACATATATAGACAGTACAGGGTGGTTCTTCAGGTGATGTCTGTGGACAATACAAGGAGATCCTTTGTGCAGCATGCATTTAATGCTCATGAACCCACAGCAGCAAAGGAGTTGACCATGGTAAATTCTGACCAAAGAAGGTCAACTTGGGTAGGCATACAAGAATATGCATAGACAGGTAAAACGAGCCAAACAGCCACCCGAATAGGTTAGAGCACCAGTTTGCTTTTAATGGAATCAGGCTGGCACCCAGGATACAAAGTGTCATTTTCGCTGCCATCTTGGTGCATTGTCGTCATGCTGGTGTGGTGAAGGGTGAGATAGACCCTTTTCCCCATTCTCCTGCAATAGTTAGCGTGTTGTCGTTCTGCTGGTGTAGTGAAGTGTGAGACAGACCCCGTTTCCTTCCCGTTCTCCTGGAATGGTTACATCTGTCTCCCTCATAGCCTGAAATGTATAACCTTAAACCTGAATGTAGCCAGCTTTAAAATACTAAAGAAACAGAAAGATAACAAGAGTGCTGCCAAACTATACTGAAATGCTTTACTCTGGGGAAAGCAGCCCAAATTTCACACAGAGAGGTCTGTTATGATGACAGATTGATGTAATGCTAAGAACTGATCCCAGCAGAACACAGTACAGCGCAATGCAATGCAATCCAATCCAATCCAGTCCAATGCAGTGCACTAATTGAGGATTGTTGGTGACAGGTACACGTTACCTGAAGGGGAGGCCAGGTCGGCCTGGCTGTTCAGGCACCCTGATGGTGAGGATCTGGATGTGCAGTGAGAACCAGTGGAGGAGTCTGGAGCTGCCCTACCTCAGCAAGAAGTTCCACTTCACCCTGGACGGCCTGACGGTCAACCTCAGGAATGGGGCGGTTGAGGTCAGGCAGTGTAGTCACTGACATCGGGTTCTGTTTGTCTGTCTGTACCTCGGTGTGTGTCATAGACTGCTTTCTGTCTGTCTGTACCTCAGTGTGTGACATAGACTGCTGGAGTTCAGTGTGTCATAGACTGCTTTCTTTCTGTCTGTAGCTCAGTGTGTATCATGGACTGCTTTCTGTTTGTCTGCAGTTCAGTGTGTTATAGACTGCTTTCTTTCTGTCTGTAGCTCAGTGTGTCATGGACTGCTTTCTGTCTGTCTGTAGCTCAGTGTGTGTCATAGACTGCTTTCTTTCTGTCTGTAGCTCAGTGTGTCACAGACTGCTTTCTGTCTGTAGCTCAGTGTGTGTCATGGACTGTTTTCCGTCTGTCTGTAGCTCAGTGTGTGTCATGGACTGCTTTCTGTCTGTAGCTCAGTGTGTGTCATGGACTGTTTTCTGTCTGTCTGTAGCTCAGTGTGTGTCATGGACTGTTTTCTGTCTGTCTGTAGCTCAGTGTGTCATGGACTGCTTTCTGTCTGTAGCTCAGTGTGTCACAGACTGCTTTCTTTCTGTCTGTAGCTCACTGTGTCACAGACTGCTTTCTGTCTGTAGCTCAGTGTGTGTCATGGACTGTTTTCCATCTGTCAGTGTGTGTCATGGACTGCTTTCTGTCTGTAGCTCAGTATGTGTCATGGACTGTTTTCTGTCTGTCTGTAGCTCAGTGTGTGTCATGGACTGTTTTCTGTCTGTCTGTAGCTCAGTGTGTGTCATGGACTGTTTTCCATCTGTCTGTAGCTCAGTGTGTGTCACGGACTGCTTTCTGTCTGTAGCTCAGTGTGTGTCATGGACTGTTTTCTGTCTGTCTGTAGCTCAGTGTGTGTCATGGATGCTTTCTGTCTGTCTGTAGCTTAGTGTATGTCATGGACTGCTTTCTGTCTGTAGCTCAGTGTGTGTCATGGACTGCTTTCTGTCTGTAGCTCAGTGTGTGTCATGGACTGCTTTCTGCCTGTCTGTAGCTCAGTGTGTCATGGACTGCTTTCTGTCTGTAGCTTAGTGTGTGTCACGGACTGTTTTCTGTGGGTCTGTAGCTTAGTGTATGTCATGGACTGCTTTCTGTCTGTCTGTAGTTCAGTGTGTGTCATGGACTGTTTTCTGTCTGTCTGTAGCTCAGTGTGTGTCATGGACTGTTTTCTGTCTGTCTGTAGCTCAGTGTGTGTCATGGACTGCTTTCTGTCTGTCTGTAGCTCAGTGTGTCATGGACTGCTTTCTGTCTGTCAGTAGCTCAGTGTGTCACAGACTGCTTTCTTTCTGTCTAGCTCAGTATGTGTCATGGACTGCTTTCTGTCTGTCTGTAGCTCAGTGTGTGTCATGGACTGCTTTCTGTCTGTCTGTAGCTCATTGTCTCATGGATTGCTTTCTGTCTGTAGCTCAGTGTGTGTCATGGACTGCTTTCTGTCTGTCTGTAGCTCAGTGTGTGTCGGACTGCTTTCTGTCTGTAGCTCAGTGTTTGTCACGGACTGTTTTCTGTGTGTCTGTAGCTTAGTGTGTGTCATGTACTGCTTTCTGTCTGTCTGTCGCTCAGTGTGTCATAGACTGCTTTCTTTCTGTTTGTAGCTCAGTGTGTGTCATGGACTGCTTTCTGTCTGTCTGTAGCTCAGTGTGTGTGTCACGGACTGCTTTCTGTCTGTCTGTAGCTCAGTGTGTTATGGATTGCTTTCTGTCTGTCTGTAGCTCTGTGTGTCATAGACTGCTTTCTGTCTGTCTGTAGCTCAATGTGTGTCACGGACTGCTTTCTGTCTGTCTGTAGCTCAGTGTGTGTCGTGGACTGCTTTCTGGGTTACTCAGTCTCCTGTCAGGCTGGGGAACTTTCCATGTTTTTTGTGTTGTGTAATTGTGGTTGTTAATACACTTTACAAGATGAAAGGACAGAGACTAGTTGGTTTTGCATGTACCAAAGCAAGCCAAATTGAGTGATTCAGGTGATATTCATCATTGGATCATGACATGAAGCTCACTCAAAACACATGAAAAAAGTGCACATTATGATACATTGATTTGCGTTTTTGAATATACATACTTACACACACACACACACACACACACACACACACACACACACACACACACACACACAATGTTGAAAGAATGTCTCTTTTATTTGACCCCCAGATCTGGGGACAGAAACCATGCTAACCCTCACTTGAGCTCCTACAGGGAACACTGGCTGAAAAGATGGCATTCATTTGCAACATGTCTTGTGGTCTTAGTTTTTGCTGTGTACATTTTCCTTGCAGTATTGCTGTTGTGCCTGACCTGTGTTCTGCTGTGTTCCTGTCCCCCAGGTGGCAGCAGGGGTGGGGGAGGTGGGGGAGAAGCTGGCCCTGGCATTTGGCGTGTCCTTGCTGCACGTGCTGTGCCAGCCCCGCCCCTCTGCCTGGGTCCCCGGCCAGTCCCTGCATCCCACCTCCTCCCGCGGCACCCGGCAGGTCAGCTACATCCCCTCCGAGGACATGACCTTCATCATGGCCACCGGCTTCCTCGTCAACACCCCCTCCAACCACTATGTGCGCAATAACCCCCACTCGGCCTGCGGCTATGGGGTCTACGTGGGCGACATCTCCATGCCTGAGGGCATCCAGTGCAGTGCAGGCGACGGCATCGGGGGAGTGTGGGCTGAGGGCGATGTCGGGGAGGCGGGAGACCTGGGCGTGACGGATGCTGGGGGTGGGGATGCCGACGGCGGAGGAGATGGAGGAGGATGTGGGGGCTGTGGTGGTTGTGGAGGATGTGGGGGCTGTGGAGGGGGAGGTTGTGGAGGAGGGGGAGGATGTGGAGGAGGGGGATGTGGGGGAGGAGGCTGTGGGGGATGCGGAGGCTGTGGCGGTTAAGCTGCCTGAGTGGGGAGGAGGAGGAGGAGGTGGGTTAGCGAAGGAGGACAGATGTTGGATGTGCTGTGCTGTGTGGGCATTGATGGCCACCTTGAAGCATTCACATCTGTCAGATTGTTTGGGTATTTTTCAGGGTGGGGGTGGGCTGGGGCTGGGGACCCATCTGGAGACACTGGAAAGATATGAAATAGTGAAAGTGGAGAGGAGACTTATGTTTGTAGCACGAAAGCTTGTTTTCGTCCAGTTGGAGGACAGGAATGATTTGTAACATTATTTTAAGCGTTTCTGAGCTCTGAAATAGGGTTGAAGCTCACCAAACAAATTGTTACCTTGAGTTTCATTCAGCAGTGTCTTGGAGAAGAGGTGCAGTAAGATTATTAATGGACAGTTTTTTTTTACAGCAATATTGTTTGAACAAAAAAACCCAACCAAACAAAAGAAAAGATGGAATCATTCAGAGTTGGTTGAATTTTTTTTTCTGCATTGATCATTTATTAAAAAATGGTTATTTTTCACACCAAGAATTGGGTTACACTTACTGGCATGAGAAGATAAAACAAACATACACACTTTTTTTTTCATGTTGACATGAAAACTCATCCCATCTGGAGTTGTTTTTTTTTTCAGTGGTGTTGGTCAGTAAGCACTGACATTTTACTTTCATTTTTAATTTTGTTCTTTATATTCACAAATGTACTCATTGCCATGTCTTAAACAGTATTTTAATCTATTGTGATATTCACAGAATAGGATATCATACCATAATGAATGATGGAAGTAGATATTGTTGTCAGGATATTTTGACAGAAGACTTGCTACTAAATCATATCACATCAGTTAGCAATACTTGGATATTAGTTAGAAACTGTGAGCTGAATGCATCACGTAATGTTATTTACATATTCCACATATGGAACACAATTATGTAAAGTTTGGAGCAGGTAGCTTGACGTATTGCTCACAAGTGGAACAGGGTATTAATGAATACAGTTCAACATAAGATTTGGAACTGTTGTTTGATCAACTGAATTGGTTTTTTTTCTCTGCATGCCTGTGTAAATATTCTGTAAATGTTGTGGAGCTTTCTGTGACTTGTATCGCAGGAAGACTGTATCCTTACGCCGTGACTTGTGTGGCAGATGACTGTATCCTTACGCTGTACTTTGTATTGCATGAACTGTCCTTTGCGCAGTGCAACATTTGGGGCTGCGACTGTCCTGTTTATGGTGGTCTTGGGGAGGGGAAGTAAGCCGATACCCACCTCTCCAGAATTTTTTGTTGTTGTTCTTGATGCTTTCCTGCAAGATGAATGTGAAAGGCTTTTTCATCTGCAAACTTTGTATGAGCTGGCTCATTTGTATTTGGAGATTCAGAATGTGGAAGATTTTTCCATGGGACTTCCACAGTGTGAAGACAAGTGGAGAAAAGGATTGACCTACTGCCTATCATGACGAATTCTGCCCACTCCTTGGTGAGGGGACTTGTGTGGACATGCTAGAGGCTCCTTGCATTGAAGCCTCCTGGGTCTGCCTTGTTCAGCCATTGTAAGTCAGCTCCTGTTGGAAAACAACCCTTTACTGGGCACCATGTTCTTCTGGGAGGCAAGGACCAGGGGAAATGACCTAGAACCAAGTGGTTTGGTTTCGTGATTTCTTCCGAGGAATATTTTTGTCCACTGTTGGAAAATGATCAGCGTGTGGGTTGGACGCAGTGGGTGGTGCTTGCTTACACTCTTACATTGTTCGAGGGTCTGTTAGTTTCTGACCCAGTTCATTTCGCAGGATGTTCACAGGGGTCAGTTTGTTGATTGTATTTTCACAGACCATCTGTATGGAGGTCAGCCACATGGACGTAATGCTGTGTGTGTGTTTGGTCATATTCTGCCACAATTTCACAGGAATTGATCATTATTTGACGTGCTCAAATTGCCTGAATGGTTAAAAAGATCAGTCAGTTCAGCAAGCATGCAAATTTGATTAATTTCAGCATATGCCATGAATGGTTAATAAAGTCAGTCTGTTCAGCACGCATACAAATTTGAATAATTTCAGCAAACTGCCATGAACGGTCAGTAAATTCAGTCAGTTCAGAAGCATTCAAATTTGAATAATTTCAGCATACTGCCATGAATGGTTAGTAAGGTCAGTCAGTTCAGTAAACACGCACAAAAACTGGAATAATTTCAGCATATTACCACCTGCGTCCGAATGAATACAGATGACCACAAACAGCCTAACACAAACTTCACTGAAAACATTCGTTTGTACATTATGACTTATTCACTAATGCTCAAGCACAGTTATTGCTCATGGCATCATAGTATTGGAATTACTTTGAACCTTCCCATTGGTAGCCAGATGGAAGTGGCAAGTTGTGTGTAAGACAAGGAATTATGGTGGTGGTTGTCAAGTGTATCTCCAGTGATCAGCTTGGACAGAATGTACATTGTGGATCTGTCTTTAATCCTTCAAAAATCTCTGTTTTGCCATCATCTCTTTGTCTTATTTACATAATACATTGCATGCCAGATGAATATTGCTGTTCAATTGTTTATGACATACTTTGTACATATATCATGATGGTTGCTCCTCCAGTCAAAAAACAAAACAATAATCACGGGTATTTTATAGAAACCATTTTTTTCCTTCCTATGTGCAACATCAGTGCATAGATGGTTTTTTCCTGGCAGATTGCTGTTGAAAATGCAATAATTGTGACCAGGTGGACAGTGGAGGTTTGATTTTCATTCGATGATTTGAATACTGTCTGTCAGTTTGTCTCCTAATGTTCATTTGTGAAATTGTTGAAAACACTTTTGTGTTGAAAAGGCTTATTTTGTTTTATCCAGAAGTATTGGATTGGTTTTTGTTTGTTTGTTTGTTTTTAAATTTTCTGCTTTCTTTCTCCATTAAAGAGGGAAATGTGGCATGTTTTTTTGTGGATTATAGACAGTGACAGCTGACATTTTCAATTCATCATTTTTCTTAGCTCTGTGTTGATTTGAGGGAACAGAATTTGTTCATTGATGGAAGTCGTGATAGCTGGATGTGAGGAAAGTTTTGTGCTCATTGGTTCTGTTTGTTGATTTTTACAGACTGTGTTCATTTACTGGCATGTGGAGAAATTAATTGAACTATGAACGGTAGCTGCAAGCATGACTTGGCACATAGGACCATTAGATTGGCTTGTTGCCTGTGTAGTACATATTTCAAGGGGAAAAAAAGAAATATTGACATTGATATACATACACATTTGCTTTTGTCTGCTGTGATTTATTTTAATCTGCCGTCCTTCTTCTTGACTACGGCCTTTTTTGTTCACTTTTTGTCTACGCAAGCCTTTCCCAACCAAATGGAGTTCATCCACTATTTTTGTTCATGTCTACATTTTCCATTTCTCTTTGAAATAGCTTGCTACTTTGGATCTCTTGCCATTATTTTTGTTTTGTCGCAAGAGTAAAACAGTTGTCAATGATTTTTATTCCCTCTGTCCCATCTTGTCTCTAATGCTGTTTGCAAACCTTCCTCCATGTCATTCTTAGGTTATGAAATTAAAGATTTTTCTTTTCTATGGTTTAAAGAAAGGCAGGAAACAACCCTGAAATGTTTTAATGATCAAGACAGAATAAGAGTGGGATGGATTTGCACTGTAAATCATATCAGGAGTTTGCTTCTTGTGGACAGAATTACCTGCTTGTGGACTAAATTACTTTTTGCATAGCTGCCAACCCTTACAATATTTTTCTGGATATTCTTCAGTTTAGAAATAATTCCTAAAATCCAGAACTTGGTGGAAAAAAATCAGAATTTCATGATTTTGTTTAGAAAACTAGGGTTTGGGGTGGTGGTGCCATTTCTGAATAGGAATGATAAATACATTGCAGAATAAAGCCCAAAGGTGTGACATGGATGTTGGCAGTTGTGTGTATGGAAACTACATTTTCTTTTTAATCCCACACTTATCAGCTGAGACATACTTTCAGTCAAAAGTGGAACTGTGATCACGTCAGTTCACCTTTATTCCCAGGTTTTACCTATTTTTAACTTGAGGCAGTTACCTGCTGTACTCTTGGCATTGTACACTTTACCATACTCTTTGTCCGCAGTGTCCAGTTTGCGATCACTAACTGGCCACATTAAGATGCAGTACAGACCGTGTTATGACATCTGGTCAAAAGCTTGCACCTGCTTTTGGTTCCTGTCATTCCTTGCCCAAACCTTGACAGGCGGAATCTTCTCTTTTCTCGTTGGTCCTCACATACTGTACAAGGCCAAGTAATCGAGATGGTGGGACAGGCATTGACCAGGGGGAAAAACGGGGAGAGAAAAAGGTGAGGCAAGGGTTGGGATCGTGATTAAAATTTCATGGAACTGCTATAAAGAGACTAGGCTTAGCTACAAGATGAACAAAATGAAGAAGTGTTGTGAAATCTGGAAAGGATAAAGAGAGAACCCGATTACTTGCTTCAAAGGGAGATCAGGACATCAGTGATACATTTATCAGGACATCAGTGATGCATTTTCCTATGAGCCCTAGCATAAGATGTTAACACAAACTGTTTGAATTTGAACAGTAAAACACCAAAACAGAGGGACAGACATTGGATGTTTCAGATCTCCACATTGGCCTTGTCTTACTGTCAAAAGATTCAGTCAATTTGTATGAGTTGACAAATTTATACAGCCATCCAACAAAACAATTTACCAGTCAAACAAATGAAAAAATCTATGAAAAAGTGAAGTCATCCTGTTTTTGTTTTTTTTATCCCCGGTCAGTTGTTCCTTGATGTTTTGTTGATTATGGCAATAAAAGGCTGTATGCATTTTTGTTCATCCGAAATCTGTGATGCTTTTGCTGTAAGTAGTTTTGGCAGTGCCGGTGTTTTGCCATACTGTCATTACAGATTAGCTTTTTGTTATCTTTAACATGACTTCAACGCTCTTTCCTGGAAGAAAAAGTTTTGCAAGCAATGTTTTGTGGAGGTGGTGCCGTTTTGTTTTCTGGTATGCTTTTGCAGTTAATGCATCCAGAAAGTCACCAATTTCGTTCAGCCACTGTAGTTTGTACAAATATGTAATTGCACATGTCCTGTTTTTATATTGCAGGAATGGCACCATTAATTTATTTGTTCCATTATTGTAGTTCTGAATCAAGAATTGAGGCGTGGTAATGGTCATGTGTAACGATTTTTTTCTGGTATTTCTGTTTGTTTCTGCTTGGTATAATCAAACAGAAGCCAACAGTATACCGGTTTGACTGTAAATAAATCATAATCGATGTATCTGTGAGATTATGCCTTTGTACTGTGGATGTCTTATCGATGTGTTTAGTGTCATGTTTCCTATTTGGTTCGGCTTGATTTTTATCTGCCTACGTGTTTCTATGAAACATGTAGGCACATAAATCATTAGGCTTGATGGTTTACGATTTGATTTACAGAGTGTAATTTCAGTGTACGAATTACTCTGCAACAAAACGGTTTTGAATTTAATTATGTAATAGATTACAAAATTTTATCTCCTTTTTACAATCATACCCAGAATGTACTCCTTTATATACTTGTAGCTGTTGTTTTTTTAATTAGACGTTAACCTAGTTTACATTTACTTTATTTGCTAAAGACTGGTTCTTCTACTTGCATGGATGAAATGTTTTCTTGATGAATGCATTGTTTTTAATGCAATTTTACCACTGTACCCATGTCAACTGTTCTGGCATGACTACCATGTCGTTATGCTACATGTACTCATATCTATATCCTTGCTGTATATCTCCTGTTAAAATACATGTACACTTGTCTTATCTGTATCCTTGCTCTGTATCTCCTGTTATGGTACATATACACTTGTGTCCTCTGTACCTCCCCCTGTTTATATGAAGATGTGTGTTTCTTATGGTGGAAAAGTAGGAAGTAGAGACAATGGACAAGACACTTTTCAAAGACTGAAGAAACACTCAGCTTAGCATTTAGGATGCATTCATAATAGAACTTAGCATTTAGGATGCATTCGTAATAGAACTTAGCATTTAGGATGCATTCGTAATTGAACTTAGCATTCAGGATGCATTCGTAATTGAAAAAGAACCTTTCAAAATTAGTCCTGTTTTCAAGAACTTACGAATTGAGATGTGGGAGGGGGAGGGGGGTTGTTCCAGAATAAAGCTCTTAGGTTTCTATGGTTACCAGCAAGGACCCCAGTGCCTTTGTTTCCATACAACAAAGTTGAGATAGGTTAATATAAAAATACAAAGGCCAGCTGGTGGATGAAGATTCCTATCGTGTGATCAACAGTCTTGAAAATGAAATTGTGCAGGTGAGCTCTACTTGGAAGATGAACAGCAGGAAACAAGATTGCACCTTTAGGCATTTATGTTCAGTTATGTTGCTGTAGAACTTAGAGTGTACCCATTGGATGGGTCAGCCTCTTGCATATCAAAAGGTCTTTGTCGACGCTCTCTACTTTGAGCTGTGTGAGCATCATGTCGTTGGTGATGCATTTCTGTGTCTGATAGTTTCGTCACTTGTTGACATGGCACCCTTCTCCAGAAGTTCAGGAGAGAATGATTTTTCTGTTGATAGTTTGATTGAACTTTTATTTTTTAATGAAGAGGCATTGATAAGAGTTAGATGTACTCAGAATTAAAGATTTGTTGGACTTCTATAGAAAGAGGATAAAGCTTCTAATTTTGCAGAAGAGAATATTCAAACGTTGAACGATGCTCCACTGGTTGTAGTATTTGTTGCAGTTGAGGTTTATAATGTAGGGGAAGGGCAGAGATGGTGTATTAGGGTTGGAACCAAGTATTTCGTGTTTGGAGAGAACTGTGAATGTTGTTTTGTGTACATATAATGTTCATACTGGATCAGTGTGCATTTTGTGGTCCTGCTCCCTGGCATCAGGGTCAGCGGTTTTGAAACCATGGCAACCTTTTTATGCCTCACATAGCAGTACTGTGACTGCTTCTGCTTCGTTCTTTTGTATTGCAGCATGCAGGATGATGAGATATATTTTGTTTGATTCTACCCTTTTTACACTTTGTCTCTGGACTGCTTTTTTTCCTTTTTTTTGTTCGTTTTTTTTTTTTTTTGTTTTTACACTTTTACAAATAGTCAGGTATTGTTTTGTTTTATTCCCATGTGACTCAGATTTGCAAGGGATCACCTGTGGAAGTCAGATGCAGGGTTTTAATTCATACATTAGGCTTTGTGTGTGGTTAGACAATGAACTGTGAGCTGCACAATGAAATACGCCAGAGCTAAGGGATAGGTGCTTGATGAAGAGGATGCCATCAGGTAGAGTTGAGAGGCCACACCACAAGTGATAGCCGTCATGCAGGTGGTGTAGCGGCAAGTGTTGCAACGTTTCCAATATTCATCAAAGCTCGTGTTGGCTCCACCCATGCAGATACTGCTTGTGGTCTGGCTGTCCTATCAGTAACCATCGCCACCAGTTATCATGGCTTTTGAAATGGCAGTCCACCTCCACAGTTCGGAGCTCACCTGCTGTGAGTCCACAGTGCTGATCACAGTATAGCTGGCTGAAGCCTTGCACATCTGTCTTCATCTCTCGTTTTCTCCACCCTTCTTTTTCCCTCCAATGCTCATTTTTTTCTGTTTTCTCTTATACCATTCATCTGAAGAAATAATCGCCTTAAGAACTAATTTGTCAACATTTCGATAGGAAGTGAAAACTTCAAAATGAATTGCCCCCATTCTCCCCCACCCCCACCTTACCACCAATTGCTGAAACATTGCTCTGTTTTCCTTGTGAGAGGTCAGCAGGTTGTTTTCAGAACAAGACATGTAAATTTGATTGACATGAACTACAAAAGGGCATGTCGGAAACATCTGGAAACAAATGCATACATATGCTTTGCCCTGAAAAATAAAGCTTAGCCACCTTAATGTAGAGACTAACCACTTAAAATCTCTGCCAAGCATCTTTAGGGAATATCGACCCCAGCAAGTTGACAGAAATCTGGATTTTAGATCAGATTTCTTTGCTTTATCATTTCAAAAGATGTCTTGCCTTGTCTGCTGCAGTTCAGAGTTTGAAAAATAAATGTTAAATTAACGACAGTGATGACCATTTCTAAGACTAGTCACACCAGTATCATATTGTTTATCTTTTGATTCAGATTTAATTTGGAAGATTCTTTTGAATCATGAATCCCAGTCTTCTCCCTTATGTTATTTTTTTGGAATGCGTGATGTGTACATTTTTGCAGTGAATCTCAGCATGTCATTCTGCTTGTCCGTGGTCATACCACATGGTAGATAAACCAGTCCCTTTGTATTCAATCCTAGGTGTTCACTTGTTTGTGTTGTATCGGTCTTGTATATATACCTATCTTTGGAAGAGCTTGTGTTGCCAGTGTTGGTGGCTGCCTTGTTGCTACTGGTTTAGCAGGACATACGCACAATGAACCAATGACTTCTCTGTCCTGTTATAAACCTCCATTCAATCCTCACCATTGTTCCAGCATTAGCCAAAACTGCACCCCTTCAGAAAGCACTGTTCGTTCACTGTACTACAATGACAAATCATGGCATGGAGCACCAACAGTGTGCTGCCAACATGTTGCAGAACAGCCAGAGGTGAGAAATAACTTTTTTGTTGTGGCTGGTTTTCTCTTGAACCAAGTTAATGGGGGGTGTCATCCATCTGTACTGCATAGTCAAATTTTTGTATGTTTTGTTTTTTGTGGTCATGTCTGAATGTAATTTGAAAGTTACTGTTGACCACAGGAACATGTGTACACTCTGGAAAATACTTATGTGATGTGATTTTATTGCGTCAAATAGCAGATAGTCATGTACAGTCATCAACCTGTATTCAGATGCACATATATACCTTTAAGGAGACTTAAGAAGAAAAAAAGACAGGGAATCAAGGGAACTCTTTGTTCTTCTTTAAAGTGGGATGGACGATGGAGGTCAAGGTGGCATGAGATATGCATAATGACCTGGGTGCTGACATTGTCAGCATCATATACACGAGTCAGTATCATCCTCCAGAGATACATTTTGCCCAGGAAGGATTGGATTAGTCTGGGTGCATTTGGCACCAGTGTTGATGATTTGAAGAGAAAGAATAGGAGATGGACGAAACAAATGTCATTCAAAGTATTTTATTGGGTTCAGAGTGGGTGCAGCGTTGGATGGAGAAAGACATTTTGTTGAACTTTGTTTGCCATTTTATTTTCATGAGGTAAAGCAAATGGCTTTTTCAAGAATGCTGGCAGCAGTGATGTAGACTGCAAGCATGGGTACATGTAGAACCTTGTGCCAGAGGACTGGGCATGCCAAATGACCAAGAGCTGCGGCACCACCTTTAGCCTTCCCTCTTTCTAGGAATGGCTCACAGCGGTTAACAAGCAATTTACAGTGGACATTCAATAACGGAATTGCTCACAGCAGTTTACCGGTACTCTAAGATGATGTCTTGTTACAGTATCCAAGGCAATATTTTGCCAGCCATTTTTCTTCTTGTGGTGGTTATTGACAAATTCAATCATGTTGTGGTGATCATTGTGCTTTGAATATGTTGGTAGTTTTGAATTTTTTCTCCCTTGTTTTGTCGTTGTGATCAGATGTAGTTTTGTGAAGACAAAAAAATAAACCAATATATATCCTCGCCCAAACTGTTTTTGAGTGTGTTTGTGCGCATTGTACATGCATTCCTTCTCAGCAAATTCGACATGACCAGTTCACATGCAGTCATTTTCTAGTTCACATCCAGTCATTTTCTAGATTAGCATACTATTTTAGTGCACTCTTTGAGTTTGCGACTTGGGACAGACCAACTATCATTAACAGTACTGAGAGGTCTTATGTGGTATCGTTAGAGACCAAGCACTTAGCGCTTAACAATCCAAGCTATTGCTTACAAATAGGCTGCCTACATGGGTACAGCCAATTTGAACAGCTGGCCACTGGCAGCTTCCCTTGTCATTTTCCTTGTCATTCAATCGAATATCAGACACTCTGCTCTTCACTCCTCCTTTCAATTTTGTTCACAACGGATGCATGCTATACTTGTCATCCATACTCTTCCGAAAGTAAGTGAAAGGATTTTATGTATGTGCAAGATGTTATGCATGTGTTCATATACATAACAATGTTTTACAGTCTCATTCAAAGGACTTTCAGAAAGCAGAAGCAGAACCAATATTATCTCCAAGGGAAACTCCTTCTCCGTACTGAAACGGCCTGCCAGAGATTCAAACCTGAAACCCCCATGATCATGAGTTCGGTGCTCTACCATCAGAGCTGTTCTGGCCCAACGCTCAGTTTATCTTAAAACTGCTGCCATATAAAAGATTTAAGGTTATTAGTGTTCCTCCACTATGGAACATACTGATTCAACTGTATTTCTTTGGGGAACCCATGCAGACTGGCTTTTCAGTTATTTTTGACGATCTCATCATCCACACTGCTCGGTGGCATCGCTCCCACGCTGGTCACTCTGGCCATCCAATACTTGGCCACACCAAAGCTGGTCCTCTCACATCACCAGCACCGCAGTCGACTGGTATCAATCTGTATCAGGTTGTCAAAAGGCAGCCCGTCAGAGGAGATGCTGCACTGCTGATAACTTAGTTCAATTGTGCCTAGACCCATCTACTAAGCTTCCTATGGATGACAATACTTTGTCATGGAGAGAGCATAATGTGAATGTTCCTTCCAAAAGACACCACTAACACCTTCCAATGACATTCCTTGAACATATTAGTATTGATGAATGGGTGTGGATATGGAAAGGAGATCGAAACTGAAGTCATCAGGAGAGCAGGGCATGAAGGGCCTCAGAATTTGAGACTTTATATTTGAGCTGATCCCTATGATGTTCCATTCTTGTCACAAACTGCATGACAGGGTTGTACTCTATGCCTCTTTTCATATTTCCTGGCGTTAACCAGGCCTGGCAGATAAAGATACCCGTAGTGTTACTTGAAAATCTGAGCAAGATTCTCAGACATGCATCCATTACGTCAGTGAAACTAGACTTTGTGGTTCCAGTCTTCTGATTTGAGCCGAAAACGCCCACAGCTCTGGTCAGGCCGAAAAATCCCACTAACAAATGCCCAAGGTGGGACTTGAGCCCGTGACCTCCTTGCACACAGTCCACAGCGCTGACCACTGCATCACGACGACAGGTCGTCAGACTGGCTTTTCCTGAGCGAATCGCTTCAGTTCCAGTCAGCTTGATAGAAAAACAACCGTGGAGGCCATTTCGGGGGATGGGGGGTGAGGGGGGGATGAAGGGGGGAGGGAGATAATCTTTAAAAGAAAAGGGGGGGGGGGGGGACTAATAAGAAAATTCAAAAGGATGATTTCAGGAACTAAAATGAATGCCAAATCGGAGGAAAGTAAAATCACTTCTTCAAGTGAAACAACAGATCGTCTTCAAGGAATTGGAAGCAACATGTTTTCTCCTTGACTGAACAGGAATCCAAGAAGGCCTATCACTAATTCCACCTTGCCCCTCCCCCCTGTATCCATTAAGTAGGCACATTAATTCCACTATGTCCTCCCTTGTATTTATCAAGGAAGACATCACCAATTCCATATTGTCCCCTCCTGCATTTATCAGGAAGGCACATCGCCAGTTCCATCTCACCTCCTTGTATTTATCAAAGAAGACTCGTCAATTTCACCTAGTCCTTATATCTACCAAGCTACGCATTTCACCAGTTCCACCAATCCCCACCCCCACCCCCGCCCCTTTTATTTATCAACGGAAATCCACCACCAAGTCCATCGCCTTCCCTCAAGAAGGCGCATGACCAATTCCATTTGGCCCCCTTTGTACTGACCAATTCCATTTGGCCCCCTTTGTACTGACCAATTCCATTTGGCCCCCTTTGTACTGACCAAGGAGGTCACATCATCAATTCCACCTTGCTTCCCCTTGAATATGTAAAGGAAGGTACATTACCAATTTCACTGTTCTACCTTTATTTATCAAGAGAGGCACATTATCAACTCCACCCAACCCCACTTACATTTATCACAGAAAACCGATCACTTGTTCCATTTCCCCCCCCTAGGAGGTACATAATCGATTCCACCTTGTCTTCTTTGTATCTATCTAGGAAAAACATCACCAATTTCCACTTTGTCCCCCTTCTATTTATCACAGAAGGATGATCATGGTGTAAAGTGGAAGACCCAGAGACAGACCGGAGAAATCTTGGGACATCCAACATGCAGGTCTGGACTGTTTACAGTACCTCTATCCTGTCACACGGGACAGGTGACAAGACACCATTTGAGCCTGATATAATTGGAAAACGAGGATGGCAACACCATATCCCACTTGCCTGCCTCCCCTGTACTGCTGTTTGGCCATATTGTTTTTCCCCCCACCAATATAATGGACTGTGTTGATGGTCCAAAGATCAGTCAGGAATATGAACCCCAACCAACTGAACTGCTCCAGTGAGTAGATCGGTAGCTACAGTGTCCTATCTATGTGACCGTCAGTAGACCAGGCCCACTGAACAATACTAGACCACAAGCACGTAAAGATAGATACACAGGCAAGGTGCTTTATTCTTCCTCGACATGTGCTGTCTGAGAGTTTCAGTCCTTTGCACACCTAAAAGTTGGTTATGCAGAGCAAGCTCGATCGTTTTCAAGAAAGCTGAAAGAAACTGCAGTAAATTCTGGGAGGGACTCGCACTGAAGTTAAGAAAAAGCTGACGACTTGTTTTTCTTCTTGGCAGCCTCATATAGGGTTCATGTGGATAGTTTCACGGACTAAGGTCTCCTTTGAAATAACACTGTCAAATAGTTCTTCCCTGCTCGCCTTGTTTGTTCTGTGAAATTCAGAATTCTGTCTCCCTTGAACCTCACGCTCAACTGCCGCAATATTGTCAAAGACCTATTCTGGCATCCTAAGACACGGTCTTAAAAAGGCACGGTGGACATTTCCCTGGCAAGTAATCTTAAAGTAAAACAAGATGCCTCCGTTTGACCCCTTTTATGCTTATGTTTCTTTATCCACTTATGATCCCCCCCCCCCCCCCTCCTACATTACAGCAGCACAGGCCCACCGAACACCATCAACCGACTCGGCAACAGTGCAAGGCCTTCCCTGGTAGGTAACCTCGTGCTGAACCGACACTGAAAATTGTGAGCAAGTCTTGCGCAGAATTTCCAAAAGGGTAGGGAGAGAATCTAAACAGGTCACTTCTTGTTCAGGTACTGGTGGAATGACTAGCATCACCTCCTCTTGTGTATATCATGGAAGACCAGGTTTGGGTCAATCAACAAGCCAAGAAGATCCGCCCGCTTCCTCACTAGTTCAAGCTTTGCCCCCAAGAAACTGATTTAGGCTTGCCCAAAGCCCTGGCGATCTGAGTGCCTGTAACGTTGAATTGTCTTACAGACTTGGACACTGGAGCAGCGCTAAGTTTGACAACCAACTAATCCTCAAAGCCCCAAACAATTCGACTGCTTCCATCTGCCATATCCAACCGATCAGCGTGGAATAACAGACCATGCTAAAGTGGACTTTCTGTTCTACCAATAACCCCTCACTTTCGACAGTACCCTCTGCCCCCTGGACATGTGCCTTGATGGAACCTGTGTAGTCAATGATCTCTAGGTCAAACCCAACGGAACAGAGGTCTCCTTGCCAGTTCGGTTCTCCACGATATCCGTCCAGGACTTCTTTGGTCCGCCTCTGGGACGTCCACCTTCCACTATACCCTGTAGAATGGTCTTGGACTGGGAGTCATGGAGAGATACATGTCCACCCTCCACTGTACCCTGTAGAATGGTCTTGGACAGGGAGTCATGGGGAGATACATGTCCACCCTCCACTGTACCCTGTAGAATGGTCTTGGACAGGGAGTCATGGTGAGATACATGTCCACCCTCCACTGTACCCTGTAGAATGGTCTTGGACAGGGAGTCATGGGGAGATACATGTCCACCCTCCACTGTACCCTGTAGAATGGTCTTGGACAGGGAGTCATGGTGAGGTACATGTCCACCCTCCACTGTACCCTGTAGAATGGTCTTGGACAGGGAGTCATGGGGAGATGAGGGCTGTCTAAGTCCTAGGGAAGAAGGTCACATCCTGGAAAAATGCCAAAAGCAACAAACAACAAAAACAATACTCAGTTCATGACATGGTGGCCCAGCCACTGATCCCCTTAAGGCGGACATGCTCAGATGGTCAGCCATTCAAACGTAGCATTACACACACAGAAAACCGTATTGGCAAACAGACACTGCAGAAAAGGAAGCCAGTGTCCATTCTAGACAATGTATACAATGTTCACCATCTAATCACCACACTGCATAACAAAAAAAAACATTGCCTGTCATGAACTAAGACCAGAAAAAAAGTGTAAAAGAGTTCCCAGAACAAGGGCAGGAAACTAGCCCACAAAGGCAGAGAAACAACAGACGGCTGTGAGTAAAGAAGGAAAAGGACAGAGTGAAGGAGAGGAACAGAACAAAGGAAGTTATCAGCACAGAACTGCCAGAAGACGGGGTAGCTCCTTGTTCTTAATCAGCCCCTCGGGTCCATCATATGTATAAGCACCAGTCATTCCAAAGAAACACAAGAGCAACACGATACGATTCAATTCACATGCTTCATAATTACATGACCCGTTAACGGTATTCAACGATTGAGTAACAATAGTTTATCAATTAAAAAAAACAAACTCAAAACAAATGACTTTGCTGGCCATTCAAACCAGAGCATGAAGCCTGGTAAATCAACGTTATCACACAAAATCAATCATCAACGTTGAATCATGTATCACAATGTTCCACAGCTCTCTCTCTCTCTCTCTCTCTCTCTCTCTCTCTCTCTCACACACACACACACACACACACACACACACACACACACACACATTTCTGTGGACGCCGTTTCTCTTTCTGAATATGTCTCTCCTCCAAACAAAGTTGCTGAATGTTGAAAACTCAATTATCTCCCTGGAAAATGTTTACGAATGTTGTCCGCGATGATTTTGATTAAATGACGCACAGACACATACAAACAGCATAATTATGCTTTTACTCTCCAAGACCTGTGCATTTATGCAGTCTCTGCGTCAATATAAACCATCTATCTTCAAGTATGGTTCACAACAGAGAGCTAGATGACCTAAGAGACACACAAAGAGGAACTCACCCAAACCACTGCACCTTTTCACCTTACACTTGTAAGGTGCATTACAAACTTGTTTTGTTTGAATATGGATATGCAGTTACAGAACACACGAATACGCGTGTGCTCGGATGCTCGTTTTACCCACTACACAAACTACCTGTCTAATGGTCTGATATGAAAGGTACTCCAGTTCTGTAAAAACAATTACACTGTAACATAGACAATGTTTTGAGAGTTTACTTAAGCCATTTGATCCAACAGAAGCTCCAAGACATCACCATCACTTGCGCCCTTCTCCTTTCCCCCCATCCTCTTCCTCCTTTCCGCCCTCCTTCTGTGCATCCTCCTTTCCACACTCTCTTAAATCTTTCCCACCCTCCCCATTTCCTTTTTCTTCATTCCTCTTTCCGTTGTCGTACTCCGTCTTTACTGCATCAGCATTTCCGTCCTCCCTGTGAGACGCAGTCCCTTCCCTCTGCTCGGCATCTCTTTCCTCCTTTCCGTCTCTACCCTCTGGTGCATGCCCCTTGCCTCTCTTCTCCTCTGTACTCTTACCCTGTGGCCAGTTTTCTTCCCGCTCTTCACACTTCCCCTTTGACCAGTTCCCCTTTCCGGTCCCCCCTTCCTCCTCTGCACCCTTCCCTTTCCTTAACTCCCCTTCCACCTTCCCACTGTTCCCCTTTGCTGCCTCCCCTTTTCTCCCCTCCCTTTCCGCCCTTCCAATATCAACCTTTACTGCCTCGGATTCCTCCTTCCCACCCTTCCCTTTTGGCAACTCCCCATTTCCGGCCTCCCCTTCCACCTTTCCGCTCTTCCTCTTTGCCTCCCTCTTTCCAGCCTCCCCCTCCACCTTTCCACTGTGAACCTTTGCCGCTTTTGCTTCCTCCTTTCCATCCTTCCCCTTCGGTAACTCCCCCTTTCCGGCCTCCCCTTCCATTTTTCCACTCTTCCTCTTTGCTGCTTCCCCTTTTCCACCCTCCCCTTCCACCTTTCCATTTCTACCTCTCGCTGCCTCCCCTTCCACCTTTCCACCCTTCCCCCTACATAACTCCCCCTTTCCGGCCTCCCCTTCCTCCTTTCCAGTCTTGCTTTTAGCTGCCTCCCCCTTTCCGGCCTCCCCTCCCCCAGTCGGTGGTGTCGTCTCCTTTCCACCGTCCCCTTCCCCGTGGGCGTGGTGCGCCGGCTCGTGGAGGTCCTTGTGGCGGCATATGAGGACGGGGACGTGGGCGTGGTGCAGGATGTAGTCACTGACGGAGCCCAGCAGGGTGCGCCGGACCGTGCCCATGCCCCGGGACCCCGTCACGATGCAGCTCACGTTGTGCGACTGCGCCGCCCTCACGATGGCGTGACCCGGCTCCCCGCTCAGCCGTAACAGCTTACCTCGGACCTGAAGACATGGCCGTTATCGTTATTAGTATTACTTCTACTGGAGGTCGTGTGTTCACTCACATCCGTTTGTTTGTTCGCCTCTCAGCAGGATCACACCGAAAACTACCGAAACAGTTTTAAGAAAAATTAATGCAAAGATGGAATATGGCGCAAGGACGAAGTCAGTCAATTTTGGTGCGGATCCGTGGTGCGAATCCGGATCCAATGGCGGATCCAGGATCCGTTCGACAAGATCATGACAAATTTTCCCCTGGACATGAACTGTATTAAAGTGACTGTTCATGAACTAATACCTGTCTTTAAGGCAATATATTTTCGAGGAATATTAAAAGTGCAGTAAATATTGGCATGTCGAACGTTCCATAGTTTATGACCTAACAAAAATCCATGGGGAGTCAGTCTTTCAGTCCGCACTTGGTGTAACTTCCCCTAGCAGAAATGTACAGTTTTTCCTCTTAAATTGACTTGCTCACAGAAGGCTAAAAAAAGAGAAGATAATCACGGATTATCGCCCGATATAGCTTTCCACTGACATGTTGCTGCGGATACGAATCTCGAGGGACGAATCCGGGACCTGTTCTATTTTAGCCGAGGTCAGCGTCCTCATGACATTCCTTCCTTCCAGTGATCATGCTCGTTGCTTTTGGTCTCTGTAGTGATCTTCATCCCCCCCACCCCCCACCCCGCACCATTATTTGTCGGTTGTTTCAATCAGTCACAAATTCTATTTGGGTGATCTTATGCACATCGGGGTACATACAAAGCATTATAACGCTCACACAAACACATCAATTGCTGAATACTAAAGGTACTTTTTTGTGCTTTCTCTCTCTCTCTCTCTCTCTCTCTCTCTCTCTCTTACACACACACACACACACACACACACACACACACACACACACACACCATACCTGTTATAAGCGTATACGTCCAACCGTCACACACACCATACCTGTTATAAGCGTATATGTCCAACCGTGTGTGTGTGTGTGTGTGTGTGTGTGTGTGTGTGTGTGTGTGTGTGTGTGTGTGTATGTGTTGTTGCTGTTGTTGTTGTTGCTGCTGCTGCTGCCTCCTCCAAACAGAGAGAGGGAGAGAGAGAGGGGTGGGGGTGGAGTGGGGAGAGGGGTGCGGGGGGAGAAAAAAGAAAAGGAAAAAGAATGCTGAAAAACACAAAAGCGATAAACCAAGCCAGCGCAAAGTTCCATATGTGAGCACAGTTCAATCGATAGTGAATGGAAAAAAGAAGTTGTTCGTTTGTTTCATTATTATCACAGTTTACTATTCAGGCCATGAAAATCTATTATCACGCATTCTTGATAACGTTGATGTAAATGTTGATATATTCAGCGACTGACCCCGTTCTGTGACAGTTTGGCCTTGATCTTGCTGACGATGGAGTTGACCTCGTCCTCCTGCATCTGGATGATACGGCCAATCATGGCGGGGTCGCTAGACATCATGGCTGAGACACACACAGGCAAAGGGAAGAGTACAATCGCACGCATCGGTTCCACACTTCACACTCTCACTGCGGCTGGCTGTACAAAGTTATCATTGTAGTTGGCTCTAGAAAGTTATTCCCTGCGTGATAGACGTGCGTTACTTTTTAGCACCATGTCTGAAATATATTCAGGTTTGACTTTAACAACACGTTACTTTACGTTATAAAAACAATGTTGATTTTCTGCAGAAAACGCTACGACAGACAATACTCAACCGAAACACAATCGATTTAAACTTTGTTACACACTGTCGATAAGGAGGTCCTTAAAGAAGTCCCAGTTATGCCCGTTATAGAACTTGCCCTTGCCTCCCTCTCTATCCAGAGACAGCATGGTACATTGCTGCCTGAAACATTGTCAACAGTGCTGCAAAGAGTGTCATATAATCTAATTATCAAATATGTTCCCCGTTGCCTTTTATGAATAGGTCCACTAATAAAACTTCAGTACACATATCTCAACTGACCAAGGTTTTTCTAAAAATCTAAAACAATAATAATTGCAAAGCTATGTCTTCACTTCATCTACACCTACACAGACCCGATAGCTTGGGCCATCACACACACACACACACACACACACACACACACACGCACGCACGCACACACGCACGCACGCACGCACGCACGCACGCACACACACACACACACACACACACCGTAAAAACTTAAGCATAATACTCTACTTAATTAAAGAATCCATCTGGTAACCTTAACAAAATACAGCATCTGAAATAACGTAGCTCAAAGAAAACTGAATAACAGTGGCTGGAAACT
>CM065721.1:18491909-18494409 GCA_033310375.1 Conus canariensis
AACATCAGACATTTTGCCAAACATTTGACCCCTGCTGCTGTTGACCTCAGCCTGCACCGAGGCAGAGCAAAACCAACCTGTACTTTTTACCCCCTCAACCTGCTCGTGTTTCCCACTTCCTTCATCAATACCAGCGAGCAAACTCAGTCAGATCACTGGCAACTACAAAGCTTAAACATACGGAACAGGACTGTTTCTCAAGTACATTATGTTATGCAGCGTGGTTCGTTCTGTTAACATTACAACGCTCACTTGCGTTCTTAGACAAAAAAACTAAAACAAACAAACAAACAAAATCCACCACAGTTGAATATTTCATGATTGTCGCAATATTTAAAGTCCTGTTGCACAGCAAGGCTACAAGCTACTTAAGAAATTTGTAGCCTACATATTTAAATGCCAAGACTAAAATTCAAAACCAATTCCATTTTCCAAAACTAACAATCGCACCGTTTAGCTGATGGAAAATTTACGTGCTGGTATGCTATATAATGACAACGTAACCTTCACATACTAACCCACCCCAATTACGAAGGAGCATTAACACAACAACAAGCACATGGATTTACATGCAAGCAGCCAAAGATAATTAGCGTACAAGCAGGTGCGTGCAAGCAAAAAGCAGGAATAATATTAGCGCAGGCATACTGTAGCCAATAGAAAACACCTGGTAAAGAGGTTGATAAAACACAAAAAGCGAGTGCACTCCAAGGAAAAACACCAAGCCAAGCGAAAGTTACAGCTTGAGAAACCATCAGAAGCATGGACGTCACATTTGATTAATGCCATTCGGTTTTGTAAAGAAAAAACAACAACACTGCAACGACCAAAGAAATATTGTTATAGCAGCCCCTGCCTTTTCAATTATGTTCAGGCTTGGATGATGTAACTGCTTTGTAAATGTATGGAATGAAACCTACCCTCCTTGAAACACACACACACACACACACACACACACACACACACACACACACACACCACACACACAAGAGAGAGAGAGAGGGGAGAGAGAGAGAGAGAGAGAGAGAGTGAGAGAACTAAATTTGTGTTGAAATGGTGTGGGCGCCTTTTGCATGTCAATTCAGCCTCTAGTTCACATAATAATGAAACACTTAGGTGGTTTTAAATGATCTTGTGAAGTTTCATTTATTTTGTACTCATATTTTCCCCCCATCAAGCGTGCAGAGGTTAGGCAGGGGACAAGGTCAGGGACATAGTCCAGGTCAAGCTTAGTGCACTACGCACGTGCATTACGTAAGATGCTGACATCCGGACAGTGACCCACTACCATCTCCAGTCCATCTTGATTCCAGTGATCCATGAACCCTGAAATGATTGGTGGTGATCACATCAATATACAAGCCCAAACACATACAGGTTCACACGTGGGCCAAAATAGGTCTCCTTGTATCACGAGCCTTGAGGAGGAAATTGCCACTTCTCACTTTCAAGGTAGCTCGTCGAACTCTCCTGATTCTACGCACATGGTCAGTGATGCTGTTCAAGCCCGGTCGACAACAGGGGTCGTTTGAAAGCTGCGAGTAAACTAGAGCCAGAACTAATCACAAATTAATATGCCAAGACTAAAGTTCCGGATTCGGGAGGGGGGGGGGGGGGGGGCAAAGATGAGAGACACTGAAATATTAGAGGGGAGTGGGGAGGTCATTGCGCTTGGCTAATTCATATCTAATACATTCATTTTGATCAGCGCACGATCTGATAGCCAAGATGTCACATGATGAAAAAGCTCTGCTCCCTGTGTTCCTATTTCCTATAACTCGAGAGGAACTATGAGAAAACACTATGCGTGGAAAAAAAAGCAAACATTAAAACCGCCCCCCCCCCTCCCCCCGTCTTTCTCCTTTTTTTTTTTTTTTTTGGGGGGGGGGGGGGGGGGTAGCCATGTTTACAAAACACTCATGCATGACAAAAGTGTTAAACACAAACAAAAGGAAACAGAATTTTTCTAATCTATTTAAAGCATACAGGTGAGCTCACTAAATGGAAAAGAGAACCTGAAAAAGGTGGGCCGAGAAGCAGTAGAGAGACCACACGACTTGTAAAGGCAACCACAACAGGTAGGCTGCAGGACGTTCTGTTTCACGTTTCTCTTGGACTTACATTTGTGACGGTACAACACACACACACACACACACACACACACACACACACACACACACACACACACACACACGCACACACACACACACGCACGCACGCACGCACACATACACACACCTACGCGCACTTGTCTTCTCATCTAATATCACTGTCGGTGAAGAGACGTAAACTTAAAACATATGACAATGAACACTCCGCAGGTGCATACAACACCAGTCACCACTCCAGCGGACTGGTGACATTCTGACAACACCCACCGACTACACAACGTACATTGTGACATGACCTGTGAACCTGAGCCAGAAACAGGTAAATATCAACTGAAATGTAACCTACTGAGTAAGAACCGACGTCTACGATTCAAGAGCAAAACTCTTAA
>CM065721.1:18496909-18501909 GCA_033310375.1 Conus canariensis
GTGTGAGAGGAGAGAGAGAGAGAGAGAGAGAGAGAGAGAGAGATGCCATTACGATCCTCCTCCCCCTTCCCCATTTTTTTTTCTTGAACTATTCATACACTACCCAAGACTATAATTATTAATCAAGTGGCAATACATCGATACGCAGCCATAAATACGAAGAGAGAGAGAGAGAGAGAGAGAGAGAGAGAGAGAGAGAGAGAGAGAGAGAGAGAGAGAGAGAGAGAGGTAGATCAAAAGGAGTGAGCTGGCATAAGCAAATGCATATGTTGTAGATGCTTTTACATTGAGGCACATTATCTTGTACAATATGCTTGATCTCACATTATCTTGTACAAATATGCTTTTGATCACTCACATTATCTTGTACAAATATGCTTTTGATCACTCACATTATCTTGTACAAATGCTTTGATCACTCACAGTATCTTGTACAAATATGCTTTTGATCACTCACAGTATCTTGTACAAATATGCTTTGATCTCAGTATCTTGTACAAATATGCTTTTCATCACTACAGTATCTTGTACAAATATGCTTTTGATCACTCACAGTTCTGTCAAATATGCTTTGATCACTCAAGTATTGTACATATGCTTTTGATCACTCACAGTATCTTGTACAAATATGCTTTTGATCACTCACAGTATCTTACAATATGTTGACATAATATGAGCTTTTGAATCACAATCTTTCAAGGATCTCACTATCTTGTACAAATATGCTTTTGATCACTCACAGTATCTTGTACAAATATGCTTTTCATCACTCACCCACCTTAAAATGGGGCTGTGGCTTTTTCTTGAATAAATCATCGTTTCCTGTCTGTCTGTCTCTCCTCTTCCCTCCATCCCTTTCCTCCACCCCTTCCTCTGTCTGTCTGTCTGTCTCTCCCTCTCTTTCTCCCTCTCCCTCTCTCTGTCTCAGGAGGGGGGGGGGGGGGGTTGCTGTGGGAGACTTGCTGTTTTATTTTCCTTGCTCCCCCCCCTTCCCTCCCTCCAACCTCGGTGACCTTACTCCCACACCACTCATCCCGGCTGCCCCTGATACACCCACACCGAAACCTGTCCTGTCCTCACCTCCACATCAGCAGCCCACAGGGAGATATGAACATCATGGGCCAGTACAACAATAAACTGACCGTTCAGCGTCCCTGTGCTTGCCTACATCCTATATGAGCACAGCTCAGGCTTCCAAGGGTGGTGCAGGATTGCTCCCGGCTGGATTGTTCGGCAGTTGAGGACAGTACTTCTCTGGGTCCCACCCGCATCTCGGGTGTATCTTTTTCTTTTCTTTCAGCATCAAGAGCCAGTACAATAATAAACTGACCGTTCCGCGACTGTTCATAAAATGACCGTGACGTCCACAGCCCTAGGTTGTTCGGCAAGCGACCATGGGGGCAGTTTCATATGCGAATGACCACCAGTCATTGAACCTGGCTGTAACTGGACTTGGTAGTTCTTGCCTTTCCCTAGATTGGCCACAAGTGACCACAAGGTTTTTCCATAGACCGTGGCCTGTGCAGTCCCCTCACACACAGACGGATGACGCTACAGTCGGTGTTTGTCACTGGTGGGCACGTGAACCACTCCCACAGTTCCACGAGCAAAAATGAGGTAGGTGTTAAACGCTTTCAACAAGAACTTAGGTAATAGTAATGTTGTTTATTGGCCAGCCGACTGCAAAGGGCCATATCAGGGCTGTCACCACGCTGAAATCAACTCACAAGTCGTTAAAAAAATCATTCACGCAACCCTTTAAAATATATCTTCTAAAAACACACAAGAAATTTTGTTTAAAATCTTTCTTCTGTAAATTTTTAGATAAGATGAAAAATGTTGATCTCTTTCAGAAAATCAAAGATAACATCAGGTGGGAAATCTCTGAAGAAGGTTTTCATGAATGAAGTCAGCTGTAAAATGCTTATGTCTCACAGTATGCAAGTCCCAACACTCTTAAAAAAAAAAAAAAAAAAAAAAAAAAAAAACATGCTTCACTGTGAGAGGTACATGATATGGAATGCACCACGGAGCTTTCTCACCTTTTAAAAGATAAAAATGTGTGTAAAAAAAAAGTGGCCTGTATGCAAACGGCACAAGACTGTTTCTTCTTTACGGCCGCCTCCGGAACATGCTAAAAACTCTATAGGTTTGGACGGATGTTGAACTATTTGTTATCCGTCTGCGAGTTCCATTCCTGGGATGTTTACATCAAGGTATTTTTCTGATACAAAAAAACAAACAAACAAAAAAAACAAAAAAAAAACCAACAACACTTCGATTCTATGTCAATCTTACTGAAAAAAAGACACTTTTGTTGATTATTGCGTATGTATGTTCCACAGGCTCGTCCAATCACGGAAAATCGGTTCCTTCCGAACAGTGCAGTAGATGGCCCGTGGGCAGTGTGCGAGGGTATGACTCGCGCCATACCTGGCGCCAACAGACCCAACACGACCCAGTTTCGTCTGCTCTAACGAAGTCTGTAGTTCTTGCAAATGGATGACTGTTTGAAATCATAATGCACATATGTTTGCTGTTTGTATTTTCATAACTGGACTTCTTTTTTTACGAGGTATACATGTTGACAGCTGTATGTGGGATATGCGTGTGTTAGTCTCAATGTCGTTGGCTGGCATGAACTTCACAAATACCAAATTTGTTATGTGGGCCGACTTACCGCAGCTGCCTTAACGATGGTAGAGGGTATGGGTTAGACTCGCTCGTGTATCGACTGTGCGTCAATGAAACGTAGTCGTGTGGCTTTGAGTGTGGTTTAGTAAATTTAAGTTTTGTTGGAGAAACGTGTTTTCCTCGAGTAACTGCGGTCCATCGACAGCAGGTGTTCGTTTATTAAGCCAGCCCCACATCATTCTAAAGGTCAATTGTCTGAGAAGACGGTGTTCTGCTGCCGAGTCACTTTGGTGGTCAGATCTACAATCCGCGGGTCACCATTATTGAGGACAGCACGGAAGGAAGGGAGACGCCAGCACTATAATCAAGAGGACTGGTCAAGAATTGATGAACGCAAAAGAAAGCTTGATCGAACCGTAATATAAGGACACTGTGAAAATCTTGACAAGAACGATACAAAGATTTTTAGCCTGTAAATAAAATTTGACCAAACAGATGAAAAGTTAACACCATTCAGGACAAAAATGGCGGCTGTCTGATTCAGGAAGAAGGCACAATAAAAGATAAAACTGAACATTGCTTTGAACGTTATAGAGCAAAGCAAAGGAGATCCACGTGTGCAGACAGTGCCGGATTAATCCAATGGAGATGACTTTCCAGCACCCCCGGGAAACGTTACAGCAGCAGTGAAATCAGTGAAATGTGATAGGGTTGCAGGCATTGACAATATCCCTTCTGAATTCTTGGAACATGGCTGAGAGGCAGTAACTGACATCCTTTCTGCCATCTGCCAGGACTCCGGCAGGTAGTCCACTCCATAGGCTCAGTTCCTTATCATCATCCTTCCAAAGAAAGAAAATCTCAAACACTGTCAGAACTGAAATAATTCGAGAAAACAGCTGCAAGCAGATGCTACAACTGCTGAGCAACAGGCTGGATTAACAAAGGTCGAAGTACCATTGAACAGATCGTTTGAGTACCCTTTGAAGAAAAAAAAAGCGTCTCCGATACCAGAGGGCGTTCCACAAAATCTTCGTAGACTTGTAGAAGACGTTCGACAGAAAGCACTGAGGACCACAACGAAACGAAATTTTAAAAAATCCGGCAAAAGCTGATCAACACTATCAAGCAACTACATTCCAAAGCGACAAGTGCAGAACTCATACTAGGCGCTAAAGGAAACTGGTTCCATACTTTAAATGGAGTTCGTCAGGGCTGCCTCCTATCTCCCACACTTTTCAATATATTCCTGAAACACATCATGAGACATCATGAGTAATGCTCCTGAAAATGATGTCAGTACAATCAGAACTGGAGGAAGCGCCATCATGAACCTTCGTTGCAGATGACATTGATAGACTGACCATCCATGTACAAGAACTCTCAAGCTTGTTAAAAGTCTGTATGAAACACCAGCAAGCGCTGAGTAGACCAGTTACCAGCCAGCCACAATACCACCATTTCTACTGACGTAACTGTCTATTGACAGGAGCTTGGAACCTTTCATTAGTTCACTAACCTGGGATTCAGTATTACCAGCAAGGGATCCAAACCAGATCCTATCATGGGCCGCAAAGACAATAACAGCACTGTCCAGACTGAAACCTGTATGGAATGGCAATATCATCTCAGTTCATAAAACACAAGATCAAGCTTCTGCGTGCACAGATATGTTCCATCTTCCTATATACATGCGAGACATGGACCCTCACAGCGAATCTGGAAAAGTGAATTTAAGTCAAAGAAACAGTGTTACCGCAAGAGACTAAGCCTCAGAAATACTGAACACATCACAACTGAACAAGTGCGTCAGACCATCAAGCAGCACATCGGACTTACGGAAAATGTGCTGACATCGATTCAGAAAAGAAAACTGCCATGTGACAATCCCCTGGGAAACGGTTAAAGGTGTGGTGGGAAGGAAGACAGAAAAAAAGCGACGGGCTGGCAACATCAAAGAATAGATTAGGAAACAATTTGCAGAGACTCAGGCGTTGGCATATAACCCAAAGAGTTAGAAGGTTCTGATGAAGAGTTCTCTGGTGTGGCGCCACAATGACTATTCACTGTGTTAAAGGAGAAGAAGAAGAAGAAGAAGAGGAGGAGGAGGAGGAGGAGGAAGAAGAAGAAGAAGAAACTGAAGCGAGAATCCAACGTAAATACGCATTAAATAACACAGATGTTAAAGCTTCCGTCCCTCATCCCACCGTCTTAACAAAACCTTTGTTTTACGCGTCAGTATCTTACGTAATTGTGTAATGCTGAAACTCCCCCCCCCCCTCTCTCTCTCTCTCTCTCTCTCTCTCTCTCTCTCTCTCATCCGCCACTGGAAGGCTTTCAGCACCCACTTCTGTTGATGTGTCACT
>CM065721.1:18506909-18509409 GCA_033310375.1 Conus canariensis
ATGTACGTACGTATGTATATCCAAGCGGGGCGGGCGAAGGGGGAAGCGCGCTTAAAGGATGTGGGGAAATGCAGAGGGGTGGGAGGATTCTATTGCGGTCAACAAAAGACGAGCGAGAACTGAATTTTTAGCCTCCATGATTTAGGACTCAAGAGATACAGCTCAGAAGAGGGAAAATAATTTCGATCGATTCTCCGACCACTTCGCCATCCCCAGAGCAAAGAGGAATTGACAACTATCCACCCCTTCTCCCAGCCTGTCCCATCCGTTGTTCTTTTACTCTGCCTCGCTCTCACTCCTGGCACGCACGCATGCACAGGCACAAGAACGGGACAATGGGTATTGCCTGCATGGGCATCCCTGCTTTTGCATACACGTTAAAGAGACCAGGCAGGAGAAACTAAGACCACGTTATAAAATCTAATTTCTGATTCGCTTTCTTTTTCATTCAGCACGCATGTTGTCTTCGAAACAAACAGGATGAATTTCTTCGAGGCATGCAGCTCAGAAGGAGTTGCTAGCAGACATGTGTCACGTTTATTTTTCATTATTTTTCCCTACGTGCAATAAACAATAACTGCCCATGATAGGTTCTTTGTTCTGTGCATCATTTACAGGGATTAATGTAACGTGGGAAATGTGGTGATTGAAATGAAAATGGTACTGTAGCTAACAATACAGGCTTCGTGGACACTGAACCAAGATGTCTGGATAGTGGCATCGTGTGTCTGGCTATGGCATCGTTTACTCAACAACAGGCGAATTCTGGCGAAGGATCTTTCAACCAATCGGAAGGACCTTTACAGAATTCGGCCAATCACAGCGCCTGACACCTACATTAATAATCATGAGTAAAAGTAGCAGACAGGAAAAAACAAAGAAAGTTCGAACAATCTAGATTCTAATTCTGCTTCTTTCTGTTTAAAATCCACTCCACAAATGTTCTCTTACAGTGCCGGAGGTCAAGACATCCACTCACAATTTTCCCCCGTGCTAAAAAGAAAAGAAAGAAAGAAAAAAAAATGGGAAGAAAGGAACGTATTTCCTCCCAAAAGCGCTTGTCGGGAACCCGATACGTCACAGATGACCTTCACACCTGTATAATACATACGGCACATCAACCCCGAGTGATGGCCTTGGTGCTTATCTTTGGGATGACGCGATGACGCACCACGTTCCATGATCGTGCTCCATGCCCCCTATCTCCGACACAGCAAACATTTTGTACATTGACGAGCTGAGGCCTTTGACTGCACAGGAAGAGAAAGCATGGCATGGAGAGAGACAAAGAGGGGGGGGGGGGGGGGGAGAGGGAGAGGGAGAGAGAGAGGGGGGGGGGAGGGAGGGAGGGAGAGAGAGAGAGTGGTGCTAGGGAAGTAGAATACAGTGTGACTAAGGCGAGGGAGGGTAGGCAGGAGGGGGGGGAGGGGGGTTAGAACAAAGCTGAATGAGGGGAAGGGAGACAAACAGTAGGGGGGGAGGGGGGGGGGGGGGCTACAAAACACCAATCGCTGGGACATCACGAAGAGAAAGAGATCCATCATCCGATACGAGGAAAACAACACGGACCCACCCCCTGCAAAGCAAAGAGGAGCGGGAGAGGAGGAACGAGAGGACGGGAGGAGGAGGCGGAGAGGAGGGGAGAGAGGGGTTTGGGGGAGGGGAGGAGAGGGGTGAGGAGGGGGGGGGGGAAGGACAGGACATCAGACTGTCAAAACAGGAATATAGCAGCACTAGCAGAGCGAGATCGTGACGGTCACATGGGGCTAACTGCGGAGTATGGCCCACTAGCACAAGCGAGACAAAGTCTGACACTGATTGTTTATTGATCGGAGGGGTCCTGTCTGTCCCGCTCTCTGATGGGACCTTACATCAATCATCTTCTTTTTTCCTCATCATCTTTCCATCCTCCTAAATCTCTTCTCCACCCAACCATTACTGTTTCAGAAACACGCGAGTCGCATCCAGTTTAGTAGAAATTTCAGTCCTGCCTAACTCAAACATGCACAGACACCCGCGATTAAAACAATAAACTGAAAAAAAAAATAAACCACAACACACACACACACACACACACACACACAGAGAGAGAGAGAGAGAGAGAGAGAGAGAGAGACAGACAGACAGACAGACAGACAGACAGACAGAAACAGACCGACAGAGAGAGAGATGATGATGATGATGATGATGATCTTTATTTCCAAGGGTAACATAAGCAAACACATGCTTTTTTTGATCCGGCCCTTGCCCCGTTAAGGGACTAAGTATGACTAGCGACTAAGACTTACAAAACTTTTAACAAACACACATATCTTCACAACATTAAAAAGTTCATCCATTAAGGCGTAGATGACTTTAAAAGGAAAAAAGAAACGATTTAAACAACAAACAAGAATAAAGAAATGTATTACAAAGAAGAAAAGAATCGGCACACACAGATATGGAATAAGCGATCCTCCTATCGAAGAGGAGAGAGAGAGAGAGAGAGAGAGAGAGAGAG
>CM065721.1:18514409-18526909 GCA_033310375.1 Conus canariensis
AATGTTCAGCTACCACTCAACCCCTGCCACGCACACATCCAAAATAGTACCATGCTGTGACTGGTAGGAAGAGCCATGGAAATGTTCACCCTCCCGTGGGTCAATGGCGTGACTGTAGTATTATTCTCTCCTCACTCATAGATATCATCACGTCCCAGCAGGCTGGGATGGGAGCAGGGGAGGGGGGAGGGAGGGGGGGGGGGGGGGGGGGGGGGGGCGGGGGAAGCAGGGGGAGGGATTTATTGACAAAATGTCTTCCAATTTCCGGGAGGCAAACTGAAGCATCCCCGCCAACCTCGGGGGGGGGGGGGGGGGGGGGGGGGGAATCAGTGATTGTGTTGATGGTGGTATGGTGTGGTGTGGTGTGATATGGTGATGTAGAGGTGGTGTGGTATGGTTTGATGTGGTGGTGTGGTGTGGTGTGGTGTGCGTTGTGTGGATGAGTAGCGTTGTGTGATGATGTGATGTGGTGGTGCGGTGTGGTGGTGGGGTGTGGTGTGGTGTGTAGTGCGTTGTGTGGATGAGTAGTGTGGTGTGATGATGTGATGTGGTGGTGTGGTGTGCTGTGCTGTGGTGGCGGGGTGGGGTGTGGTGTAGTGCGTTGTGTGGATGAGTAGTGTGATGTGATGTGATGTGGTGGTGTGGTATGGTTTGCTGTGGTGGTATGGTGTGGTGTGGTGTAGTGCGTTGTGTGGATGAGTAGTGTGGTGTGATGATGTGATGTGGTGGTGTGGTGTGGTGTGCTGTGGTGGCGGGATGGGGTGTGGTGTAGTGCGTTGTGTGGATGAGTAGTGTGGTGTGATGATGTGATGTGGCGGTGTGGTGTGGTGGCGGGATGGGGTGTGGTGTGGTGTGGTGTTGCATTGTGTGGGTAGTGTGGTGTGACGTGATGTTGTTGTTGTTGTTGTTTTTTGTTGTTGTTTGTGGTGATGGTGGTGGTGGTGGTGTGTGTGTGCGTGGGGGGAGGGGGGGAGGGTTGAGCATGCATGCGCATGTGTGTGCTTGTGTGTCTGATGTTTTGCGCGCTCGTGTGGTGTGTGTGTGTGTATATATATATATGTGCGTGCGTGCGTGCGTGCGTGCGTGTGTGTGCGGTGTGTGTGTGTGTGCGTGTGTGTGTGTGTGTGTGTGTGTGTGTGTGGTGTGTGTGTGTGTGTAATATCAGACTGGAGCAGCAGGTCATCTATCATCAGAAACGCAGGTCGACAATAGGTAAACACTCCATCCCACTGCCCTCGCTCCACCACCATCAATCATGCTAATTAAATCACACGCATAACACCCTGTGACTTTCAGCAACACATTAGCCACCCCTACACCACCCACCTCCCAATGTCCCTGAAAACTTCCATAACAATGGACAATGAAACAGACTGCAGCTTTACTGAAAACAAGGCGAGATACGAATGAACGCACAGAGCAAGGTGTGAGTTAACTTCTATACGCGCCCTAAATGAGCAGGCCTGAAATCTTATTTTTCTTATTTTCCAGGCCTGAAAACTGATTCTCTACATTGGTTTTTTTTTTTTAGTAGGGTGGGGTTGGAAGGGGTTGGGGTGGGAAGAGGGGATCAGTCTTTCTAACGTTTGTAAAAGTGGGGGACGGAGGGGAGAATGTGGGAGGGGTAGGGATGGGGTATGTGTGAGGATTTTTGAACCAGACGACATCTGAAAACTGAAGTCACGGGATATCTGAACCTACATATGTTGCTGATTCCTTGAGCATTGCACTCATCATGCCACGACCTCTTCCCTTGGTTTTTGGACTCCAGTACCAAAATATCTTCAGTCTCACGCAATAAAATTTAAGATACTGTTGTTACCGTATACCGAACCACAGAATGAAGACAGGAAATCACGAACAGAAAGACGGTCAAGATGATGACGGAATCGAGTTTTGACCTGTCCAAACGGAGATCGATTTTCGCTCTCTCTCTTCTCTCTCTCTCTCTCTCTCTCCCTCTCTCTCTCTCTCTGTGCGCGCGTGTGTTTGTGTACACATGCGTGCGTGCGCGTGTACGTGTATGTGTAAGAGAGAGAGAGAGAGTGTGTGTGTGTGTGTGTGTGTGTGTGTGTGTGTGTGTGTGTGTGTGTGTGTGTGTGTGTGTGTGCAATGCGAGTGCTTTCTTCTGTGTGTGCCTGTTTATGTGTATAAAAAAAATGCATGCTTGTATGTGTGCAAACGAACAAGTTCTGCGCAATAGCTTTTCAATGATGGTAATTGTACCAAGTTGATTGAAACGGGAAAAGCCTGCACATCAATACAAATGCTGGCAGACAAATACCACTGCTCTCTTTACCAGACGTAGTTAAGTAGGTATGGTGTCCACATGTATGTGAGTGGGGGAAAAAGACGTCAACCCAACTTCTGGTCCCAGACCATCTTGCAGGATGTACTGGAGGATGGATCTTCCAGAGCAGGGCGAAGAAGTCCACGACAAGTAACGTGAAGGGCAGGACTGATCAAAACACTTCACCTCTGTGTGACACCCACGACTGAGAACAGAGACCCGCCAGACATCTGACTCCCCCAAGCGTCCTTCCCGGAACTGTCATGACCTGATTGATGATTTCACTGTCGTGAATAATTCTATGCACTGCGTATCAATCGTGCGTTCGGGAAACAAACTATTTAAATGAGAATAGATTACAACAAAAAAAAAAAGGAAGAGAGAGGTGCTGCTCTTTATCACCTACTGAGCAAAGAGGCCAGGGGATGCCCCCTGGCGCGACATTCCCAAGAGACCACATGTACGCAATACATCACCACCACCATCCCACCCTCACGACTTCCGCTGCGCAATATATACAGAATTCCGGAGAAGAGGACGCCAGCGGTGAAGAAGAATGGGCCCAGCAGCAGACGCCATCCTGATCGTTGTGTTGGCAGGTGAACGGCCACCTCAGGCAACAGACGAGTTCTTTGCGTGAGACCCCGGCATCAGCGTTTCTCTTTTTGGGGAGGGGGGGGGGGGGGGGGGGGGCTGTGGCTGAGGTCTGCAGCACACACTTGTGTCCACGTCATTTTCGTCATCGTCTCCTGTGTTGCACAATTAATGCTCCTGAAGTCCAGCGCATGGTGAGATTTTGACATATGTGACTCGTTTTCAATCCCAGCATTGAGGTAGTCAACATTTCGGGTTTGAGGAAGAAGTTTGCGTGTCGTGTGTTTTCTTGTGTGTGTGTGTGTGTGTGTGTGTGTGTGTGTGTGTGTGTGTGTGTGTGTGTGTGTGTCCCTCCTGCAACTGTCCCTACCCGGCTTGTACAGCTAGGCACCGTGGCCCACGCAGAGCCGAATCCAGCAGAAGAGTCTTGACGGTTCTTGCTACCAATCACAAGAAAGCTGATAGAATTCATTGAATCACGTAACCCAACACACGTTATAATATCAATATACTGTGGGCAGAGATGAAAAACAAACACAAAGTTTAAACAATCCAAAATTTCTAATTCAGTTTCTTTCGGTGCAATTTCCACTTAATCTTCAATGGAAACAGCACAAACGGTGTATTCATGGGTTAGAAGTTATTCATGGTTATTCATGGGTTAGAAGTTATTCATGGGTTAGAAGTTATTCATGGGTTAGAAGTCTAAAAAAAATATTTCTATTTAATGTTCATCTTCTAACCCCCTCCCACACTCCTTTTCCCTTGCACCAAAACTAGTAACGTGCTGTGACTGGTATGAAGAGCCACGGGAAGGTTCACTCTCACGTGGTCAATGGCGTGACTGTGGTAGTATCCCCCCCCCCCACCCATCCATAGACCTCTTTATTCCTGGCAGGCTGGGGCAGGGGCAGGAGGGAGAGTGGGGAAGGCAGAAGGTTGGGGGGGGGGGGGGGGGAAGGATATTGACAAAATGTCTTCCAATTACCGGGAGGCAATCTGAAGCATCCCCGCCTACCTCGGGGGGGGGGGGGGGGGGAGGGGGGGAGGGGGGATCAGTATTGTGTTGATGGTGTGGTGGTGTGGTGTGGTGTAGTGATGTGGTGATGAGGTGTGGTGTGGTGTGGTGTGATGTGATGGTGTGGTGTGGAGTGGTATGGTGTGGTGTGGTGTGGTGGTGTGGTGTGGTGTAGTGTGGTGGTGTGGTGTGGAGTGGAGTGCTATGGTGTGGTGTGGAGTGGAGTGTATGGTGTGGTGTGGTGTGGCATGGTGTGGAGTGGAGTGGCATGGTGTGCATGGTGTGGTGTGGCATGGGTGGTGTGGCATGGTGTGGTGTGGCATGGAGTGGCATGGTGTGGATGAGTGTGTGGTGTGGCATGGTGTGGATGTGGTGGGCGTGGTGTGGTGATGGGCATGGTGTGGTGTGGCCATGGTGTGGTGTGATGGTGTGGCTGGTGTGGTGTGGTGTGGTGGGTGTGGCGTGGTGTGGAGTGGAGTGGTGTGGCGTGTGTGGTGTGGAGTGGTGTGGCGTGGTGTGGGTGGAGTGGCATGGTGTGGTGTGGAGTGGTTGGCGTGGCGTGGTGCGTGTGTGGATGGCTGCGTGGTGTGGTGGTTGGAGTGTGTGGTGTGGCGTGGTGTGAGTGGTGTGGCGTGGCGTGTGTGCGTGGTAGTGAGATGTGGCATGGTGTGGTGTGGAAGTGTGGTGTGGCATGGTGTGTGTGGATGTGGCTGGTGTGGAGTGGTGTGTGGTGTGGCGTGGTGTGGAGTGGCGTGGTGTGGTGTGGAGTGGTGTGGTGTGGAGTGGAGTGGCGTGGTGTGGTGTGGAGTGGTGTGGTGTGGAGTGGTGTGGTGTGGATGTGGTGTGGTTGTGGCGTGGGTGGAGTGGAGTGACATGGTGTGGTGTGGAGTGGTGCGGTGTGGCGTGGTGTGGAGTGGAGTGGCATGGTGTGGAGTGGAGTGACATGGTGTGGTGTGGCGTGGTGTGGAGTGGAGTGGCATGGTGTGGTGTGGAGTGGAGTGGTGTGGCGTGGAGTAGCATGGTGTGGTGTGGAGTGGCATGGCATGGTGTGGTGTGGTGTGTGCATGGTGTAGTGTTGGAGTGGTGTGGCATGGCATGGAGTGGTGTGGCATGATGTGGTGTGGTGTGGAGTGGTATGGTGTGGATGTGGTGGGTGTGTGCGGTGTGGAGTAGTATGGTGTGGTGGTGTGGGCATGGTGTGGGTGTGGTGTGGAGGTGTATGGTGTGGAGTGGTGTGGGCATGGTTGTGGTGTGGAGTGGCGTGGCGTGGCATGGAGTGGTGTGGGCGTGGGTGGTGTGGCGTGGTGTGGTGTGGAGTGGTGCTGCATGGTGTGTGTGTGGTGTGTGGTGTGTGTGGATGGTGTGGTGTGGGAGTGTGTGGTGTGGTGTGGTATGGTGTGGAGTAGTATGGTGTGGTGTGGAGTGGAGTGGTGTGGTGGTGTGTGGTGTGGTTGGGTGTGGTGGAGTGGTGTGGTGTGGAGTGGTGTGGTTGGTGTGATGGTGTGGTGTGGAGTGGTGTGGTCATGGTGTGGCATGGAGTGGTCATGGTGTGTGTGAGTGGTGTGGCATGTGGGTGGTGGCATGGTGTGGGTGGTGTGCATGGTGTGTGTGTGGTGTGCTATGGTGTGGCATGGTGTGGTGTGGAGTGGTATGGTGTGGAGTCGAGTGGTATGGTGTGGAGTGGTGTGCTATGGTGTGGTGGCTATGGTGTGGCATGGTGTGGTGTGGAGTGGTATGGTGTGGAGTCGAGTGGTATGGTGTGGAGTGGTGTGCTATGGTGTGGTGTGCTATGGTGTGGCATGGTGTGGTGTGGAGTGGTATGGTGTGGAGTGGTGTGGCATGGTGTGGAGTGGCATGGTGTGGCATGGTGTGGAGTAGTGTGGCATGGTGTGGAGTAGTGTGGCATGGTGTGGAGTAGTGTGGCATGGTGTGGAGTGGTGTGGAGTGGCATGGTGTGGTTTGGAGTGGTGTGGCATGGTGTGGTGTGGTGTGGTGTGGAGTGGCATGATGTGGCATGGTGTGGCGTGGCGTGGTGTGATGTGGCATGGTGTGGTGTGGAGTGGAGTGGAGTGGTATGGTGTGGAGTGGTGTGGCATGGTGTGGAGTGGCATGGTGTGGTGTGGCATGGTGTGGAGTAGTGTGGCATGGTGTGGAGTAGTGTGGCATGGTGTGGAGTAGTGTGGCATGGTGTGGAGTGGAGTGGAGTGGTGTGGAGTGGCATGGTGTGGAGTGGTGTGGTTGGAGTGGTGTGGCATGGTGTGGTGTGGTGTGGCGTGGTGTGGAGTGGCATGGTGTGGCATGGTGTGGCGTGGCGTGGCATGGTGTGGTGTGGCATGGTGTGGTACGGTGTGGTGTGGAGTGGAGTGGTATGGCATGGTGTGGAGTGGCGTGGCATGGTGTGGAGTGGCGTGGTGTGGAGTAGTGTGGCATGGTGTGGAGTAGTGTGGCATGGTGTGGAGCAGTGTGGCATGGTGTGGAGTGGAGTGGTGTGGAGTGGAGTGGCATGGTGTGGAGTGGTGTGGTTTGGAATGGTGTGGCATGGTGTGGTGTGGCGTGGTGTGGAGTGGCATGGTGTGGCATGGTGTGGCGTGGCGTGGCATGGTGTGGTGTGGCATGGTGTGGTGTGGCACGGTGTGGTGTGGAGTGGAGTGGAGTGGTATGGTGTGGTGTGGAGTGGAGTGGTATGGTGTGGTGTGGAGTGGTGGTGTGGTGTGGTCAGATGTGATTTAGCGTGGTGTGGTGTGAAGTGGTAATGTGAACTGGTGGTGTGATGTGGTGTGATGTAGAGTGGCGTGAAGGTGTGGTGTGGTGTAGAATAGTGTTGTAGTGTGGTGCGGTGAATTGTGTGTGTGTGTGTATGCGTGCGTGCGTGTCTGCGTGCGTGAGTGTGTGTGTGTGTGTGTGTGTGTGTGTGTGTGAGTGGTGTGTGTGTGTGTGTGTGTGTGTGTGTGTGTGTGTGTGTGTGCGTAGAGAGGGAGACAGACAGACAGACAGGCTGTCAGAGAGAGAGAGAGAGGCAGGCAGACAGACAGACAGACAAACGTTATCATGTACACACGCACTTGCTTGTCAGTGTGTGTGTGTGTGTGTGTGTGTGTGTGTGTGTGTGTGATATCAGACTGGAGCAGCAGGTCATCTATCATCAGAAACGCAGGTCGACAATAGGTAAACACTCCATCCCACTGCCCTCGCTCCACCACCATCAATCATGCTAATTAAAGCCCAGCCCTCAACGCACAACACCTCTCGACTCACTGTTAATCACCGACACCCTCCATCCCATCCCCCACGTCCCTGAAAACTTCCATAACAATGGACAATGACACAGACTGCAGCTTTACTGAAAGCAAGGTGAGATACTAACGAACACGCAGAACAAGGTGTGAGTTAACTTCTACAAGGGGGCCGCGCACCCCAGATGACCAGGCCTGAAATCTGATTCTTCTCATTTTCTGGGCCAGACAGTACAAAAGGGGTAGGGCGGGACGGAAGAGGGATGGAGCGGGAAGAGAATATCAATCTTCCTAACGCTTGTGAAAGCAGAGGACGGGTGGAGGTGGGACAGGGGCTTCAACCAGACATCTGAAAAGTGAGATCACGTGAAATCTATACCTTCATTCCTTGAACCTTGCACCCATCAAGCCTTGATTCTTCCCCTGGTTTCTTCTGGGCTCGAGTACCAAAATATCTGCAGACTCACTCAGTAAATCTTGTGACGCTGTACTTCCCGTGCAAAGCGCAGCGCACACAGCGCAGATCACGAAAGGAAAGATGGTCCTGATGATGACGGAATCGGGTTTGACCAGTATGAACTGGGATCGATTTTTGCTCGCTGTGTGTGTGTGTGTGTGTGTGTGTGTGTGTGTGTGTGTGTGTGTGTGTGTAGGGGGGGGGGGGGGGTTAACACACTCTTGCATGTGTGCAAATTGACTGTGCATCTGTGGAATGGCTTTTCACAAGATGGTAATTTTACTAAATTTGACAGAGGAAAAAAAACTGTAAAACAACACATAGGCTGGCAGAGAAAGACATGTGCACGTTTTATCAGACGTGTTTAAGTTCGCATGGCACAGACATGCATCTGAAAGGGAAAAAGACACCAACCCAACTTCAGCTTCCAGATCCTCTTACAGGATGTACTGAAGGATGGATCTCCTAGAAGCAGAGCGAAGAAGTCCTGGAAACTAACGTGAAGGGTAGGACTGTTCAAAACACCCAGCACTGAGAACAGAGACCCGTGAAGACCTCCGAGTCTCCAGACGTCAGTTCCGAAACTATTACGACTGTGGTATTCAGTGACAACGTCGATGTCCTGAACAATAATGTGCATTGCGTGTTTACATTGTATTCGGGAAGCAAACTGCTTAAATATGAAAAGATCTGAGACAGAAAAAGAAAAAAACAAAACAAAAAAAACAACAACAAAAAAAACAAAAAAAACGGAAGAGAGTGTTGCTGCTATAGATCACCCACTGTGCAGCTGAGACCAGGAGATGGCCCCTGGCCCCTGACCAAAGTGCGCGCAACACATCACCACCGCCATCACGCCTCCGTTGCTGTACATACAGAATTCCGGACAGGAGGACGCCAGCGGTGAAGAAGAATGGGCCCAGCAGCAGACGACATCCTGATCGTTGTGTTGGCAGGTGAACGGCCACCTCAGGCAACAGACGAGTTCTTTGCGTGAGACCCCGGCATCAGCGTTTTTCGGGGGGGGGGGGGGGGGGGGGGGCTGAGGTACGCAGCACACTCCCATGTGTCGTCATCTTCCTCGTTTTCTTTTTTCTTTGTCTTCTTCCGTGTTCCACAGCCGAAAATCCCGAGGTTTAGCACTGGGAGAGATTTTGTTGTATATGACCTTTTTTTTTTTTCAATTTCACCATTATGGTAGCTGCACTTCGTCTTCGTTGATGATGCTTATACACAATTCATATGTTTTCATGTGTGTGTGTGTGTGTGTGTTGTGTGTGTGTGTGTGTGTGTGTGTGTGTGAGTGTAAGTGTGTGTGCGTGCGTGCATGCGTGTGTGTGTGTGTGTGTGTGTGTGTGTGTGTGTGTGTGTGTGTGTGTGTGTGTGTGTGTGTGTGTGTGCGTGTGTGTGTGTGCGGGCGCGTGCGCGCGAGTGCGTGTGTGTGTGTGTGTGTGTGTGTGTGTGTGTGACGTTACACATGCATGAGTTCATACACAAGACCTCAGTTTAAAGTCTCACTCAAAAGGCTTGGAGGGGGGGGGGGGGGGGGGGGGGATCTGCATAAAATGTTGATTTCAAAGACTCCTCTTACCTGGCTGTTTCAAGCTGGGATTGAGCTAAGGACCCTTGGATCCAGAGAACGCTGTTGTATCCACCAGACCCACTACGTCCCGACGCCTGTGTCTACCAGGTCTTTGTTGCACAGACAAAGATTAGTACAAGTGATACATACTTCAATCGTCCATGGCCTGTTGGTGACATTGCTCCCACGGCGCTCCTTCCAGCCCCTTCATGGACAGCCACACACAGGGTTCCTTGTCGCAGCCCCAGAACCGGCAATCCACACAGAGCTATCTAAATCAGATCGTCATGAGGCAACTCACCAGAGAAGACACTGGGTGATGTCTGCTTTATTCTTTGGTTGTGCAGCAGGGCTGGCTAATATGGTGCTGCGTAGCGTCTGACTTACTACAACCACTATGTTTAAGAGCTCAAAGGGAAGACAAGGTTTGTGTATAGCCCAGCCCACAACGAAGGCTGTCTCTCGCCTGAAACTTTTTAAAAATAAAAAAATATAAGGTGGGCTAGTGCTATACCTATTAAGATTTAAATAGATAAAAACGCAATCAATGAAAAACGGAGAATGAATAAAACATGTATGCACATCGCCCAAACACAAGAAGCAAGCTATGTGCATTCTAACGCCATCCCGGCACAAGCGAACACATGCTGTAGTGTCTGGCGGTCTGTTTGCATTGGTCCTTCTCCAGGGGCACCACACTTGAGCCACGTATGGATAGTGACCCAACAAACCAACAAGCCACATTTAACAATGATCTTTTCAGCCATTTCTATGTTAACTTGCACGCAGACAACACACAGAACCGAAAACGATTGAACCAACATTCTCCCGCATTGCAAGATACGAAATCGAAAGGAAACACTACTAGGACACTGCTCGTTTTCACGTGCATCAGGACCGGCACTCTCACTGTAGAGTTCCGTCAGGGTTACGTCCGTCCCTCTTCCACACCAATTTTTGCCCGGCGCCATGCACGAATTAAGCTGTAAATCGCAGGACCATCAGACAATGCCTCTAATCTCAACAGTTTCGCGGAACGCTCTCTGTGAACGCAAAGCTCCTTAATCTGCAAACCTTCCAACCTAAAACTCAACGTAGGCGCACGCACAGTGACATATCCAAGCATTCACGTGCACACACAAGCATCCTCCCTCCCTCCCCAAATGTTCACACACACACACACACACACACACACACACACACACACACACACACAATCCCATGGCCAGGGGAAATCTTTCCAACTCACCCGGATTTCCCCATCCCCACCCCCTTTTGTGTTCTCTCTCTCTCTCTTAACCGCGCAACGCCCCCCCCCCCCCCTCACCCGTCCCCCCCCCCCTTCCCCAATTCTCCACTCAATTTCACTCCATCCTTCAACACAAACGCACACTGGAAAGGGCTCGTGAGCCATGCTATTTGAGGGTGATCAAACTGTGGCTTTTTGTTTCCTTGATGGCTTTGTCTGCAAATGAAGGGTATATGGGCCACAGATTCATCGTCATTACCATTGTTGCATGTTCTACGGCAGTCAGTGAGCCCTTTAAGCTTGCAGAGCGGCCTCCAGTGTTTTAAGCTGGGGATTTTCTAGGAGTATACACAAACAGATTGACAGATAAAGACACACACAGACATACACACACACATACATACATACATACATCCGTACCTACGCACCTACGCACAAACGTACACACATACATAGTATCTGACAGACAGAAAGAGAATTACATAGACAGAAGTATAGACAAATAGGTAGACTGAAAGCTAAAGACAGACAAGTAGATAGACAGATAGATAGATATATTGATAGATAGACCCCAAGACAGATAAATGGATGGATAAGTAGTTTTTGACAGAGAGCCAGATACACATATTTCAATGGCGCCACATGAAAGGGGCGTTGTGAGCGAACACTTCAAGAGATAAGAAGAGATACATCACGTTTCTTAATGTCGGCGAGCAAGCAAGCAAGCAAGAGAGAGAGAGACAGACAGACAGACAGACAGAGACAGAGCGAGAAAGAGAGAGAGAGAGAGAGAGAGAGAGAGAGAGAGAGAGAGAGAGGAGAGAGAGAGAGAGAGAGAGAGAGAAATTACATAACTACACGCTCTAAACAGTCCTTTAGATTAAATGACTGGTGTCATGTTCACATCTCTTCTTGTCTTGCACTCGATATCAGTTTCGGCGCACGCGCGTGCATATTTATTCTTCCAGAGTGACGCCGGGGGGTGGGGGTGGGGGGGTGGAGGCGGGTAATGGGCGTGAGGAACGAGGGAGAGAGGGGTAGAAGGGAACAACAACACATGTAATGAGGAAGAGTTGGTGTTGAGAGAGACAGAGAGAGAGAGAGAGAGAGAGAGAGAGAGAGAGAGAGAGAGAGAGAGAGAGAGAGAGAGACAGACAGACAGACAGACAGACAGAGACAGACAGACAGAGACTGAGAGATGGCGACAGACAGACAGACAGACAGACAGACAGACACACACACACACACACACACACACACACACACACACACAAGGTGAGGATGGACAGTAGGGCGAATGGGTGAGGGGGGACTGGAGGACGGGTTGGTAAACCTAATCGTGACCGGAACGTAAGTCGTTTCCTGACCAGCCGACGTGACGGCTGAAAGCATATCAAAATCAGACCAACAGACACCTTAACATCCAAGGCCATGTCGATTTCTGAAAATCGAAAGACAGCAGATCAACTCAATCGAGTCCCGCTGCGTAACTCAATCACAACAAATGACGCACATCTTCTTTCCTATACAAATTTAAGAATAACACTATGTGGAACATTTGCAAACAAGCCAGTGGTCACTGAGTCCGCAGCAAAATGTACCCAACGTTACAGACATCCGCCACAATAAAGAGCTGGTCAATGATGAGGAGTCCATCTGATGGTACGCACCATGGAGGTGCATCACCCTTTTACAAATACGAAGGGGTAAGGTAGGAATGACCAGTACAGTACGTAGCCTGCATAACACTGCTCCCGTCTTTTCGGGTTGCCGGAACTGGTGGAAGAAACTCCTTGAAGTCTGGGTGGATTTGTGAGTTCACAGTCCTGTCTGTTCCACTCCGCTTGCCAGAGGCCTGTCAAGTGTTCACATCAAGTCTTTGATCTGGAGTAAGGACAGAACACTCCACTTTCATTTTTCAAGTAGCGGCATTTTTTTGCCGGTTGGTCAGCCACCCGTTGCCTCCAATAGCAAAACCATTACCTAGAATCCAAACGAGAACCAACGCTGTAACCGTCATGTTTCAACGCCAGGTAGAGACGTCATGACATGCCGAGAACACAGGATGGTTTACGTT
>CM065721.1:18529409-18536909 GCA_033310375.1 Conus canariensis
AATGGTCCCTATCATGCCAGAGAGAGAGAGAGAGGAGAGAGAGAGAGAGAGAGAGAGAGAGAGAGAGAGAGAGAGAGAGAGCATTATTACTTACATGGCATCCAATGGTCTTGAGGGTCGTCTCCTTTCCGCTTCCGTCTATACAACTCTTCATTGTCTTAATTTTATAACTGATAATGTGTTGTGAATAACATGGTTCACATACAGTGTACATGATTTTTATACCTCCCCCCCCCCCCCCCCTTCTTCTTTTTTCTTATAATATGTGAGTGAATGAACAACAGAATGAATTTACATTAAAAAAAAACAACTGTAGATGAGTTCTATTCTGTGTTTGGGTTTGACCAGAATGTTGTGTTTGTTAACATATTTAAAAGATGTTCAATACTTGAAAACTGTATACCAAATATTTATGTGCATTTCGTGTGTCTCTGACATTCGCATTCTTTTTCCTCCAATGCCAGCCCCCCCCCCCCCCCCCCCCCCCCCATCCCCTCCCCCCAACCCCCCTCTCTCTCTCTTGTTGTTTTTTCACTGAAACCTTAAATAAAATCGGTTAATACGTGCATATTGTTTGTTGATTATAAGAAAACAAAACTTTCGTTTTTGATTCACCTTTGAAACTGTTAACAAAACTATTGTAAGTAACAATATCATAATTATATATGTGTACATTGTATGTATCCTTTTTTTTTAAATTCCTGTAATACGTGCGTGTTGGACAGCTCACAAAAAGGTCGGTGACCAATCGATTACCCGTCGATAGCTAATACTCCAAACTAACACAACTATGGACTAATCGAATGTCATTTCAAATTCTTTTGTTTATCTAAACCCAGAACACTGTCCACAAAACAAACAAAGGCTATTTTTGTTCTGGTCCCCCGCCTAGCGATCCCCCATGCCACCAACCATGCAGTGCGTCACCGCGGGTACGTGTCACCTAAACATGACGTCAAGATTTCACAGGCCAGCGGCGACTAAAGGTGTCACCATCAAAAATGCATGACGACACGCTGAGAGCCCTGGCAAAGACGAGCACGCTGTCGGCTAGGTTCGTGTTCCTGGAAGCCTGACTTATTAACACCACTAAGCGTCATTCAGACACCGGGGGATCAAGTCTGTCGGAGTCGGTTAGGTCGTGTGGAGAGGGTCAACTGAGGTCACATCAGACAGCAGGTCAGATGAGTTAGGCTAATGTTTTAGGTTTCTTATTGTCTGACTTCAGTGACCTTAGCATTATGAACATGAGCATCCACATTCAGGTAACCGATTTATGACCCGTTCCATGGACAGTCTTCGTTAAAAGAAAGGGGGGACTATGGAACAAGGTTTTCGTACATTTATGGATAAAAAAAATTAACTAATTAACTCAGAAAGTATGCTGAAGGTTAAAAGGAGGTAGACCAAAAGAGAACGAATCCAATTATACCAGGTCACGTGAGCGCGTCAAATGAGACTAGACCAGAGAACAGGTCAGATGACAGGTCAAACGAAATCAACTCAGACAACTGTTTCAATGAGATCAGCCCAGACACTATCATTACATCGCACAGCAGTCTGTCTATGCTTAGTCATGTACCACAGGGCAGGGGTCGTTTTATCGTGAATTGGTCCTAATTGTTCTCATCTAGAGCTGCCTTGGTCTGTTTCTAGGACATCCACTTTCCTCTGTACCCGACAGACACTGTTGGATCTACAGTCATGGCGATGCAGCTGATCCGCCCGTGCCACGCGAACTTTCTTCACTGCACAGATTTCTTGTCTGCCAGCGTGTGTGTGGACTTACTGCTGCATACAGAGACTTGACAATGGCACAGACAATGATTCTTTAACTTAACCTTAAACTATAGCCATTTTTTTTTATATCTCTCTTCACTGTTCTATTAAACCAGCACTCAACGCAACACAAAGGGCATCAGAACATGGACACATTTCAGACAGATACACAGACAGACACATACTTAAAGAAAAAAAAAAGCAGAGGGAGAGAGAGTTATAGACAACGGCATTACTGAAGCGTCCTTTGTTCTTTTAAGCAACGATATACACACAGCACGCAAGTTCCGTTCTTCATCACAAATGCCTTCAAGTAACAACATCCCAGTGGGGAAGGAAGATCCCTGTGTGTGTGTGTGTGTGTGTGTGTGTGTGTGTGTGTGTGTGTGTGTGTGTGTGTGTGTGTGTGTGCGCGAGCGTGCGTGCGTGCGTGCGTGTGACTTGATAGAATTCGACGTACCTTGAGAAACAAAACACGAAAAAAAAAAGAGAAAATTCAAGCCATCAAGTCTCTGATTACCCCCCCTCTGCTTATTATTCACTCCATTTTCAGTATAAAGAAATGATGCCTGTGAACCAGACGTCAGAAAGGAAATCTTTTATAACTATGAACTGTCAGCTTCTGTTACCAGTATAAACGAGAGAAATTGTGTCTGAGGACTAGAAATCTGAAAGGAAATCTTTTATAACTATGAAAGACCATCATCTGTTACCAATATGTACAAGATGAATGTCGTCTGAAGACTAGACGTCAAATAAAGAATCTTTTCTGTGAACCGCCTCATTCATCCTCTTTCCCCACGCCCCATAAATAGCCACGTCCTCTCATTGGTCGTCACTGGAAATTCATACTCATTAAGTAGTGCGACATATGACAAAAACTTCCTGTCTGCTCCAGGCACGTCACACTGAAGGAAGAAGCTAACAAGGCAGGGGAGATTCGGCTGAGTGGTTGTTAATCACATCAATTCCCTGATGAAATAGGAGTCAGGTGCTCCACGGCTTTGACCAATGACGTGACAGGAAGTGATTAATTCCGGTACCGCTGTGACGTCATTACGCTGTCACGTGACTCCCGCAAACGTCTGCTGCGAACACCATGTAGTCATCTCGAAAGTGGAAACCATTACAGTAATAGCGCGTGCGTAGTGTCTCTGTTTGGCTTCAAAAATGTGTACATTTGTGTGCGTGCGAGTGTGTGTGTGTGTGTGTGTGTGTGTGTGTGTGTGTGTGTGTGTGTGTGTGTGTGTGTGTGCGTGCGTGCGTGCGTGTGTGTACTTTTCTCTCGTATAAGGAGGATTTACCAACAGATCAAAAATGGGGGGCTGAGGAATGGGAGCCGGGGGTGGGGGTGGGGGAAGAGAGAGAGAGAGAGAGAGAGAGAGAGAGAGAGAGAGAGAGAGAGAGAGAGAGATTCCGTGAAGGCACTTTCAAAACATCATACAGATCTGGACAGATCTGACCAATAATTATCTACATCTCACAGGTGCATTTCCCAAATATTGAATTTCCGAAATATTACGGAAAAATGCCCAAGCCGCCGTATAAGACTCCAGTTTTGCTTAAACGAAGGGATCCTGTCCAATCATTTTAACGAGGCATTCTTTCCAAAAATTATAAAACACTTTAAAATGCATTTAAAAGTCAACAAACCAAGTTTGCAGGTTTTGGATGTGCGCATGCACGTGTGTGTGCTTGCGTGAGTGCTTGCATGTGTGCGTGCTCTGTGTGTGAGTGTGTGTGTGTGTGTGTGTGTACGTGTGTGTGCGTGCGTGCGTGCGTGCGTACGTGCGTGGTGTGTGTGTGTGTGTGGTGCGTGCGTGCGTGCGTGCGTGCGTGCGCGCGCGCGCGCACGCGCCTATACCCTCACGAAACAGAATGAAATATGAAAACATACCACAATATATTAGTTTTGGGAAAAAAATGATACTACATATATCTGTCTGCCCAGACCATCCACTTAGGGTTTTAAAGAGCAAGAGATATTTGGAAAGAGAGTGGGTTAGTTACCGCCAAGGACACAGACAGAGTACAGGACTAGACAGTGTCTAGTCCTGTACTCTGTGTCCTTGGCGGTAATTAACCCCCCCTCTTTCCAAATTTTGCTTCATTTTCCGCCCTCAGTCACTCCGTTTTGAAACTTAGCAAGAGATATCGAGTGGAAATGAATGCATACAACAAAACACACGTATTAAAGATTCCGCGCCAACGTTCGTTGAATTATGGAAACTCGAACGAAACTTGACATCGACTGTCTCCGAAAACGGAATATGGCTGCCACAGTAGCGGCGTAAAACAGTCATACAAGTAACTGCCTAGTGCTAGACACAAACGAATGTACGAATTCTACGAGATATACAAAAGCGAGATGTACGCGAATCGAAAGAAGTGGAAAAACTCATGTGACCAAGCTAAGTGTGGAATACATATAACATGCAAAATAAATCAACAGATAAATAAATAAATAACATTTCTTTACGAAAGAAAAAGGAAAGCTCATTTCTACAGCGAGTAAGACAATGTCCTAATTCTTTTCTTCATTGTCTGGTAAGGAATGGGAAAAAGGGTTATCTTCCCATGGATAAGTTAACTGGAACAAAAGTTCAATCAACACGCAAACCAGTTAAGTGATCTCAGCGACCTGAGTATTTTCCTTTTGTTACTATTCTACTGGGAAATAAAAATGGATGATCGGGACTACCTACCAGAAAAAAAACCCAATACATATCAAGTTTTCATTTTATCAGTGAGATAACAATGAAGCTCTGATTACACGTCGGTATAACTTGAAGCAGATTTCAACTCATAGCTCGCTGTTTATAGCCCAGCTGATCGTGGGGACCACTGCAGGGCTAATAAAACTGTATACATTGACACAACCTGCCTTCTGAAACTGTGCGACCAGTTTAAAAGAAGTTTGTTCTTGACCAATGCTGACTACCCTGCCAGATACAGCTTATGTCTAGGTGATACTAAATCTACAACGAGATGGTGAGCGGCAAGCAGTGAACAACATACAAGAAATATAACTTTTTCCTCCCGTGGACAGGTAATTATACTGCACAACTCTCAGTGAATGCTGCTTACTGTACCAAATCGCCTAGCACAAATACAGACACTAGGCACACGGAAAAAGAAGAAAACATCTGTTGGCAGCATTCGTTTGGGAGTCATGGTCACACTTTGAGACCAACACTGTCTTTCTTCTTTGTCATGCGTCTCAGAGATTTAAAAGACATTCAAGGAAACAATATTTCGACAAATATGGGAACTTGGAACACGTTTTACATCAAGAAAAGACAATGAGATAGGCTATGACAGTGCCAGTACATTTTTACGTCTGATCATGCTGTTTTAAAGTGACGTATAAATACAAACTACATTTTCACGCTAAACGTAACTGTACATGTTTGATACACACTTTCGACGCTTCTTTGATAGTAACAAGGCTCTCGATCGTCGACAATTATATATACATTTACAGCCAATCACGAACCGTAACTGATTATGCAGTTGTATTGTTAAAAATGGCACTTATAAAAAACAAACAAACAAACAAACTTTCACGCAGAGATGGGCGCAACATGTAAAGTCGACTTGAAGCGAAGCAGATTTATATCCGAACGCCTCCCACTCGCTGTCGAAACTCGCCTAACACAAACCGTTTGTCAGCTCTTAATGTGTGACGCAAAATGAACTCGATCTAAATGTGTTGATATGAACGAGTTCACTTTTTTTTCGTGCTTATTTCATGTCGGGGACGGATCATAGCGGCCATTTTTAATTCGTGTATTGCTTTTAGTCGATTCAAGCACATGGTGAATGACATATATACCCACGTGATTCTGAAACTATACCCATGTTATTCTGAAACAGTAGTTTTCAGTTGTTTGTTTGTGTGTTTGTTTTTGTAATCGATGATATGGAACCAATATCAAAACTTTTGTGGGTTCAATTTCTGAGAATGCCCTGACTTTTTTTTAGTGACACAAGGAATAACTGCTTTGTTGCTAATAAACTGAAACCAGATTATCGATTTTAAGTGTTCGCCAAACTGGGGTGGTACGCTCATCTTGTTCGGTGGTTGTAATTGTGTCCAAACACGTTTCTACAGAACCACAACCACATCCCGTCTCAAACACTCACACACATCTAATTTTCAACTGCCAATGTGCGGGAAATGCGTGCAGATCGGCCATTCCGATAATGACAAAGAACTCTGATCGGCTGTGGTCACTGTGTCAGGGAGGCTGATTGGATTCATGGACTGAATAAAATATAACGCGGTCTGTCCTGTGACACCGTCTAGCATCTAAAAGCACTAGCCTGTCCAATGTTTCTGTCATCCATGGTAGTTTACTGATTATTTGTGAGTGTGTGTGTGTGTGTGTGTGTGTGTGTGTGTGTGTGTGTGAGTGTTTGTTGTGTGTGTGTGTGTGTGTGTGTGTGTGTGTGTGTGTGTGTGTGTGTGTGTGTGTGTGTGCAGGTGCGTGCGTGCGTACAGGCATGTGTGCGGGCGTGCGCGCGTTTGTGTTTGTGTGCACTCGAGCATGTCCGTACGTATAAGCGTATGTACACCCGGTGTACACGCTCAGGTTTCCATCCATCTGGCCATGATGTATGTTCGCTAGGTTAAACATGCCGTGAACCAGCTGCCCCTAGTGAGGGGTGAAATTTCAGCGGTTCATGGACGTTGAGTTCTGCTGGTCGCTTGTCTGACTGCATCAATCCACAAATTCATATGGCGTTTCAAAGACCCTCTCCCTCGGAGAAACAAACCGGTAGAAAAGAAAGGGGAGGGGAGCGTAACCTTGCGCGCGCACGCGCGTGCGTGCGTGCGTGCGTGTGTGTGTGTGTGTGTGTGTGTGTGTGTGTGTGTGTGTGTGTGTGTGTGTGTGTGTGTGTGTGCGTGTGTGTGTGTGCGTGTGTGTGTGTGTGTGTGTGTGCGTGTGTGTGTGTGGTGTGTGTGTGTGTGTGTGTGAGAGAGAGAGAGAGAGAGAGAGAGAGAGAGTGAGAGAGAGAGAGAGAGCATGCATGTGTCTGTACCCGTGCGCGCATGTGTGTGTGTGTGTGTGTGTGTGTGTGTGTGTGTGTGTGTGTGTGTGTGCGCGCGCGCGCGTGCGTGGATGCGTGCATGTGCGTGAGTGCGAGCGTGCGTGCGTGCGTGTGTGTGTTTGTGTATGTGTGTGTATGTCTGTCTGTCTTGTCTGTTTGACAATGTGTCTGTGTGTTTGTGTGTGTCTGCGCGTTCGTGGGTGGTGCGTTGTGGGCGGGGGGTCCGCGCATATGTGGGCATGTGTGTGTGTGTGTGTGTGTGTGTGTGTGTGTGTGTGTGTGTGTGGTGTGTGTGCGCGCGCGCGCACGTGCGTGCGTGCGCACGTGTGTGTATGCATATGCGCAGCACACTCGTGTATATAATATAAAATTATTAATGAAACATAACACTTGCATGGTGCGTCCAAATAAGAACGTGAGACTCCGTTACCCAACACAGAGAGAGAGAGAGAGAGAGAGAGAGAGAGAGAGAGAGAGAGCGAGAGAAGGATGGAGAGAGTTCGCCACCAACAGAAAGTTTTTGTTTTCTTTAACATAGTAAGAATCCCAGAAAGCATATCAACCAAGTGGCAAAAGAACAGGATTCACAAGTACGGATGCGTAATTTGGAATTAAATCATGTATGAGGGGGTCTTATTGAACACAAAATGTTGATATTTTACGTAC
>CM065721.1:18541909-18549409 GCA_033310375.1 Conus canariensis
CAGAAACAGACAGACAGGCAGACAGTCAGTCAGGCAGACTGACAGGCATAAACTGGCTTATAGTTCAGCCGACCACGAAGGCCACACAGTGGTCCACACTCAGAGAGCGAGCGAGAGAGAGGGAGAGAGAGAGAGAGGGGGGGGGGGATAGACATACACAGAGAGACAGAGGGGGGAGAGAAAGAAAGAGACACAGAGAGAAGGGGGAGGGGAGAGTGGAGAGAGGTAAACAAGAGAGGAGAGCGAGACAGCGAGAGACAGAGAGGGAAAAACAGAGACTGAAAGACAAGGGCATAGACACAGACACAAACAGACAGACTGAGAAAGGGAGACAGGCAGACAGACAGGCAGACAGACGGGGAGACAGACAGACAGACAGACAGATTGCCGTCATCTGGTTAAACAAGTGGCACGACTCCATACCGTTGTTAAGACTTATAAAAACGTGGGACGGCGCTAAGAAAGTGGTCACATTCACACAGTCCCGTAGGTACAGAACGTAAAATGTATGTCTCTAGCACACTGATGCATGTGGTATAATTAGTGCCTACACGTGTAATACCAAAAGTTGAACATGTATGTTTGATCATGTGGTGTGAACTGCACAAATGTACTTTTACATTTTCGGTTTTTCCCCCTGCCATAATCAAAGTGATTTAAAACAAATTTTAACTAATTTCTGACACATTAATGCCGTCAACGTCTCACGACTGAAAGCACTGTTATCCGCACACACGACAGATGATGTAAAACGGCACTCGTTTCTACTGAAAACAATACACAGGTGCTTTAGCACAAATTTCATCTTACAGAGGACTGGTATAGCAAATAACATCTGCAATTTATTAGAACAGTTTAAGGATAGTACTGATGATATGTTCTGGAAATGTCATTATGTGTAAGTTATTCTGGAACACTATCACTGGCTTAATGAAAGAAAGCTGTGTAAATGCAAAGAATATGCGGATTACAGAGTCAACGGTACATTTTGGCAGTTATATAGTAATTTCAAGTGATAACATCTTTTACTTTTACATTTGCACTTGTGAAACACATAACAGTTTTCTACAAATAAGCGGACTGCTATATAGACTAAAGAGTCGGTACAGAACTATTCACCAATCAGATTTCTCTGCAATGTGGTTAGCATACATATCATTACTTCTTAGTGGTTCTGTATTTCGACGTAATATGACTTGTACACATGTGAATATTGGTATACTTGTATAAACTATATCTACACAATTCAGAAAGTTAAAACATTCACTTCTTTGCACACAAAGTCTATTTAACGTTAATAGCGTGCGTGCGTGCGTGCGTGTGCGCGCGCGCGTGTGACCCTGTCATTAGTTAGAGGCCAGTTTGAATTACTCTGTTAAATGCCAGTCAACATCTGATCTAATTAAATATAACCATTTTGTCTCTCTCTCTCTCTCTCTCTCTCTCTCCTCTGTGTGTGTGTGTGTGTGTGTGTGTGTGTGTGTGTGTGTGTGTGTGTGTGTGTGTGTGTGTTTCTGCTTCCTCCTCTTTCTCCACTACACCACAAAGCCAGTTCTGTTCAAATGTTCAAAATAAAGACTGTTATTTCCTTTCAAGTCCGTATCTAACTTTGTTCATCGCCTTTTTCATGGTTCTGTTGAATGTTAAAACCAAAAACAACAACAAAAAAAAGATTTCTGACAAAAACTACCAAAGAGCGTCATCTGGTAGTTTGTTGGGGGGTTTTCTCCCGCGGGGGAGGGGGAAGGATGGGGGCTTAACTCCACTTTCCCACTCATACAGGCGCTATTCCACCAGCTCAGAGCGACTGATCAGATTCGAACGATCAGATACGACAGATCAGTCATCAGTCAGAAGGGACTAGGACGGAGCGTGAATCAGAAGAATGGGCGATCCATCATCCGAACTAACCACACACAATCGACCCGCCAGGGACGGCCTTCAGTCGGACGGCCTGTCAGTAGTCACGGCGCACCAATTCATCAGGAGTTCCCTCCCTGCCCCAGTCTGCAACAGATGTCTACCTGCCGTCCATCGATGGCAGGCACCTGACTGGGTGTCACCCGCCCTAACCGTCTTCCGTTATGCTCAACAGACACACCTTCCTGGGCTGTTCGCTTTCCGTCCGACAGTCACTGGTTTGCTCTCGCTCTCTCTCTCTCTCTCTCTCTCTCTCTCTCTCTCTCTCTCTCTCTGCTGTGCGACTGGGTTTGCCGTCACATGCTTTATTTACTTTTTTTTTTTTAAAGGAGATTTTGAGCTTTTTTAGAGACAGGCCGGTCAAAGCACATTCATTCCGGTGTGTGTGTGTGTGTGTGTGTGTGTGTGTGTGTGTGTGAGTGAGTGAGTGAGTGAGTGAGTGAGTGAGTGTGTGTGTGTGTGTGTGTGTGTGTGTGTGTGTGTGTGTGTGTGTGTGTGTGTTTGCGTTTAATTGCATGTGCGCGCGCGCGCATGATTGCGAGCATGCATGCGTGCGTGCATGCGTGCGCGTGCGCTTGTTTATGTATGTGTGTGTGTTTGTGTGTGTAAATGTGTCAGCGTGTAAGTGCGTGCGCGCGTGCTTGCATGCGTGTGTGCGTGCGTATATGAGTGAGTGAGTGTGTGTGTGTGTGTGTGTGTGTGTGTGTGTGTGTGTGTGAGAGAGAGAGAGAGAGAGAGAGAGAGAGAGAGAGAGAGAGAGAGGGAGGGAGGGAGACAGAGTGGGAGAGAGAGAGAGATTTAATTTGAAGAAAACGGAATAAGCATTAGGCGGCCGTGTACATTCGGTCCCTAGTTATATAAATAAATGCAAGGAAAATAATAGGGAAAAAAAAACAATTATAAAGTTCGCTAGAACGATGAAAGAGACTTGAAGACAACACAGTGTGGCTATCAAACGGAAGGGGAGGGGGGGTGCGGGGGGGGGGGGGGGGTTGGGAGAAGGAGAAGAAAAGAAGAAGAGAGAGAGAGGGAGAGAGAAAGAGAGAGAGAAAAAAACATGTTCGATTGTAGCCATCAAATGGAGAAACAGTGAGAGAGGAAGCGAGAGTCGGGGTCGGGACTGGAATATTTTAATGATTAGGCCATTTCTGCCAGTGTCAAAATGGGTAGGGCGGAGTAGGGTAACGCGTGACAATGATATTGCGAGAGAGACAGACAGACAGACAGACAGGCAGGCAGACAGATCGACAGAGGGGAGGAGAGAGAGAGAGAGAGAGAGAGAGAGAGAGAGAGAGAGAGAGAGAGAGCGAGAGAGAGAGAGAGAGACAAAGAGACAGAGACAGACAGACTGACAGAGACAGACAGATACAGGAACAAAGAATCATTTACTTTATGATCAATTATGATCGTTGCCGTCAAATGGAGAGAGAGAGAGAGAGAGAGAGAGAGAGAGAGAGAGAGAGACAGAGACAGAGAGAGAGAGAGGAGGGAGGGACAGAGAGAGGGTGGGGTGGGGGAAAGATGCAGAGAGAGAGAGAGAGAGACAGAGACAGAGACAGAGAGAGAGAGAGAATCAGTTTGAAAGTGTACTATTCTATTAATTAAACACAGTAAACGCTGATGGAAAGCCAACTCACAGTCAAAAGCAAAGAAGGAGTGCTCACTGCCGTCCATGGCGATCAGAACACGGCGCACACTTTGTCCATCTCCGCCTGCTCCTTTATCCTTCTCGCTCGCCATTCCAAATCCTCTTCCACCTAGCAGCTTCTGAGCAGGCCAACCCAAACAAACAGGTGTCCGAAAGGGTGGCTGTTTTAGTCTGCCCGAACAGTCTGTCCACTTCCACTAAGATCCTAGTCTAACGCCGAGCTATTCGTTAGTTTTGTTGTACGTCGATGTTCTTCCTCTTTTGTTGTTGTTGTTCGTTTTCAATCAGCTACCACTTAAAAAAAAAAAAAAAAAAAAAACTCTCACAAACTTTTTTCTCTCTCCAAAAGAACTCCCTGAGCCTGTTTGAAGTGTTTCTGTTTCAGGTTTCGCGTCGAATCTTCTTTTTCTTTTCCCCTGAAGCGAGTAGAATTGTCGTCTGCTTCCTTTCTCTCAAGGCTTCAAGAAACGGAAGTCAATGAATGCATGGGCCTTTTTTTTTTTTTTTTTTTGCTTAGTCACGTGCTTACCATGTTTATCTTTTCAACAAGTTTCCCGAGCAAAGACTTGCGTTTGTCCACGTAAGACAAATAAAACAGTTTGTGGTATTTCCGATGTGGAAACTCAGTGATAGAGTGAAGTGGGAGAGAGAAGTGCCCGACTGCAGCGGGTGAGAAGCGCAGTATTCAGTCAGGATTAACGGCGTCTGCTCGAGCTGCAGAATTATGGTCTGTCGCGCGCTGGCTGATAACAACTTCCAAAGTGCGCATGCAGCCTGGCGCTCGTAGGCCGCCTCCGAAAGGAAAACGCTACCGCTCCACAACGGCTGGTGTGGTGAAAGAGTCTTTGCTGCCAAAATAATCTTCACATTGTTTTACATCTTTGTCCTCCTGTCCCTTATGACTTTCACTTGATTAGACATAATGTATACTACGCATACTGGATAATGAATGGCCAGTTACCGCCTTTTCTTCTCTCACCCAGCGTCCCTTTTTTTTCAAGTTAGATTATCACTGTGATGTATCTGATTGTCAGGTCCACAAAATTGATTATGCTATTTCTATCTAGATATTCAAACGTTGTGTATACTACCGTGAGGCACATTGGCTAGTTTACGCAAAGGCAATGCAGGAAAGAAATCGCCTAACTCGATTTGATCACAAATCTAACCACAATGACGCTTTCAGTATATGCCGCGCGCCCCTGGCGGTCCAGGCAGCCAATCGGAAGATTCAATACACAAATCCAGTCAGCAGTTATTGCAAGGTCTGCATGCACCTTTTATCTGTGCACATGGCTCCGTACAGATAACACAGTGCGAATATCGGTGGAATATAACTTTCATCACCGCCCAAACGGCCGGTTTGCCACAGACGCAGGCCAAAGGCAACATCAGCTAATGAGGTCATTCTGCCAGCTCGGTTGTTTTTTTCCCCCGCGTTTTGGGTTGCAAGTCCTATCCGAACCAGATGATAGTGATCATCTTACGATCTTATGGCTTTTAGACCTTCAGATGTTGGGGGGAGTGGGGGGGGGGGGGGGGAAGGCGGCTATCACAAACCCTACCCACACAGTTCAGCATGGATCATCGTCAAAATAGTGACTGTCCGGTTTAACTGGCGACAACACCGATTCATTTTTGTCAAGCACTGTATTTTCTGTCCGCTACTTTGTCGGCGAGGTGGGCCCTGTGGGAACGCCGGTGACTCTTCCATTACAAACTGTGTCCCCACCATATGCACATTCTGTGCCCGTGATTTCCTCTGTTCTGTCACTCGCTGTGACTCCGCCTTTTCCTTTGGGTATTGTTTTTGTTTGTTTTTACTGTCATCTACTTTTTATTTCCCCTGTGATCCATTCTGTCTTGACTAAAAAAAAAAACTGTACCTTTCTTCCCCTTGTAACAATTTATTGCATGCAAGGGTTCGTTTTTGATACGGAGGGGGGGGGGGGATTAGGGGGAGGAGGGGAGTTCGTAACCTGGAGACTAGGTCATGAGACTGTACACAATGTCCAGAGAGAACACTGGCTGTCAGTTATTCAGTGTCTGTCTGCCCGTACGGCTTTTGTGTGTGTGTGTGCGTGCGTGCGTGCGTGCGTGCGTGCGTGCGTGCGTGCGTGCGTGCGTGCGTGCGTGCGTGCGCGCGCGCGCGCGCGCGCGTGTGTGTGTGTGTGTGTGTGTGTGTCGCTGGACGTTGTCTGGCCTCCCTTCAGAGGGAGGGCGGAGGAGGTTAAAGAAAGGGGAGGGGGGGGGGGGGAGGCAATTACCGTCCTGAGCATAGGGCTTAGAAAGTGGCGTCCCGCGTATTATAGATCAAAAAGAGAACCAACGAACACTTCCTTAGTGACTCAGCAGCAGTGCAGCGTCTTCTCTGGATGGGGTGCTCCACGAGGACCTGATACTAGAAGCTCTTTGCAAACTGCTGGCACTGAAGCTGCAACACAACGAACCTAGGTGTGGCTGTATAAAGAGGAAGCGGAATGAACAGCATGGAAACAGCGCCACCTGAGATGATCAAAGGAAACGTCTTTGCTTCACTATTGCACTCAATGTTCCTTGGTCCATTTCGATGCTGCAGCCCCAATAATCCGGTCAGATGAGGCTTCGGTGGGCAGCTGAGCTATAAACCGACTTGACTAACCTAAACACTGGATAAAAATAGCCATTGAAGATGATTGAGGTCGCCTAGTAATTGCCAGTATTGAACATGATCTGGGAATGAGAAAAAGAGAGAGAGAAAGGAAAGAAAAAGAGAGAGAAAAGGAAAGAAAGAAAGAAAAGAACACACAAAAAGACAGAAAAACAGAATAGAAAAGAAAACAACGAAAAAAAAACTTGATAAGTCGATAGATTGTCACTAAACCAGCATTACTCGTTTGCACGAAGTAAGTCTGATGTGAGTTGGGATGAAAAGCTGTAAGAAATCTCTCCGACCTGCTGGAAAAAACGAATCAAATAACAACACCACCAGAACTGATCCCAAAGCTAAATACCAACCGGATTGTAAATGTCACCTTTTCCTGACTTGTGAAAGTACCAGTGTCAACACTTACGTACTGTGCTGTTCATATCATAAGGCCTGGGCGTCTGTCTGTGTTCCACTGTGAATTCACACGCTGTTCTTCTTTTCCTTGCTGGTAAAACCACGTCAGGCTTATTGGATCGTTGTTTAAGTGTGGAACCCATGAACAAAAGAAACTAGGCTTATTGCTGCCTTCAGGTCACCCAAGAAAGGATACCCCGCACTGTTCTGCAGTCACTTTGCGGGCAGACTATACGACAGTACCTGTCTTGATTCAAAAGTAATTTGGACACTGCTGTCTAACTCCTTAACAACTTGCAATTGCTCAGACGCATCGGGGAAACTGTGTGACCATCTTGGCCATGTCCGAAGGGGATGGTTGAGGAATGGACAGACTGGACATGAGTGGGAACGGTGGGCGATACAGTAGGTGAATGCCGAGGATTCTATCTACCAACGGCAAAAGTTTACAGAATTCGTCGAACCACGTAGCCCGACATATATAGCAATGTTCATGGGCAAAAAAGACAGAAATGAAAAACGAACAAAGAAACAAAGACGAAGTTCAAAACAGTCTAGTTTCTCATTCAGCTCCGGTTAGAATCTTCTTCATCTTCGATATAAACAAGAGAAATGGCGTCTCGGAGGGCGAGCGCAACAAAAGATTTTTGTTTCTAATTATGGTCAGCCATGAACACTTGCCCCAAAAAATAGTCACGTTCTCTCTGGGAAGGGCAGTCATCATGTCTTCTCTGCATCAAGTGCAAAATCCAACGTGTTTGATATAGATGACGTCAACGTGAAAACTTGGCTAATTTTGGACTTAATATTGATCATGAAGCCGGCGGAATGGACCGAGTATAGCACGCGCGCATTCACACACACACACACACACACACACACACACACA
>CM065721.1:18551909-18569409 GCA_033310375.1 Conus canariensis
ACACCTGGCGCAGGGACCTGGAAGCAGACATCAGGAACACGGGGATGACTTGGAACCAGCTGGAGAAAAGAGCCCAGGACAGGGATGCCTGGAGGTCCTTGGTTGGCGGCCTGTACCCCAGTAGGGGTAATAGGTGATGATGATGATGATGATGATGATGACTGTTTGATGTCTTTCCTTGAACATTGTGTGTGTGTGTGTGTGTGTGTGTGTGTGTGTGTGTGTGTGTGTGTGTGTGTGTGTGTGTGTGTGTGTGTTTGATGTCTTTCCTTAAACTTTCTCTCTGTGTGTGTGTGTGTGTGTGTGTGTGTGTGTGTGTGTGTGTAAGTGTGTGTGTGTGTGTGTGTGTGTGTGTGTGTGTGGTGTGTGTGTGTGTTGTGTGCGTGCGTGCGTGCGTGCGGATGTGTATGTGTGTGCATGCCTGCGCGCGCGTGTGTGTGTATGTGTGTGTGTGTTTGTATGTATGAAGAAACTTTTTAAACTTGAGGAGTAAATTTATAAAATTAAGTCAGACTATTAAATTTAAGCCATTTGATTTACTGCTGCATGTTCTGTACATCTGTGTGCTTTTCCTCATTATAATGACAATAATCATGAGAAGAAGAAGAAGAGGAACACTACTACTACAACAACTACTACTACTACCACTACTAATGATAATAGTTATCTTCATCATCATCGTTATTTTTATTACAATTATTATTGTAAGCATTGTTGTTGTTGTTGTTGATGTTGTTGTTGATGTTTCTGCTGCTGTTGTTGTTAATCAAGCATGCAATCAATCAACTTAGTTATTAATATTTCATTTCATTTTATTTACTTACTGCTTTTACAGTTTATATCCTCCACGCTTCCAAACAGGTTACACAGTAAAGAAATGTGCGCGCACGTATGTGTGTGTGTATATGTAAGTGTGTATGTGTGTGTGTGTGTGTGTGTGTGTGTGTGTGTGTGTGTGTGTGTGTGTGTGTGTGTGTGTCCGTGTGTGTGCGCGGGCGCGTTTGTGTGCTTGTATGTGCGTGCGTGTGTGTGTGTGTGTGGTGGAAGGGTGGGGTGTATATGTAAGTGTGTATGTGTGTGTGTGCGTGTGTGGTGCGCGCGCGTTTGTGTGTGCTTGTATGTGCGTCGTGCGTGCTTGTGTGTGTGTGTGGTGGAAGGGTGGGTGGGGTGGGAGTTGGGAATAAGCGCGTGTGTGTGTATTTGTCAGCACTCTGAGCCCCAAGCACTCATTTCAGACTGCAGCGAGACTGACACCAACAGGGCGAAACAGACTGCAGCGAGACTGACACCAACAGGGCGAAACAGACTGCAGTGAGACTGACACCAACAGGGCGAAACAGACTGCAGCGAGACTGACACCAACGGGGCGAAAAAGACTGCAGGAGACTGACAACAACAGGGCGAAACAGACTGCAGGGAGACTGACAACAACAGGGCGAAACAGACTGCAGCGAGACTGACACCAACAGGGCGAAACAGACTGCAGCGAGACTGACAACAACAGGGCGAAACAGACTGCAGCGAGACTGACAACAACAGGGCGAAACAGACTGCAGCGAGACTGACAACAACAGGGCGAAACAGACTGCAGCGACACTGACAACAACAGGGCGAAACAGACTGCAGGGAGACTGACAACAACAGGGCGAAACAGTACTGCAGGGAGACTGACAACAACAGGGCGAAACAGACTGCAGCGAGACTGCACCAACAGGGCGAAACAGACTGCAGCAGACTGACAAACAACAGGGCGAAACGACTGCAGCAGACTGACAACAACAGGGCGAAACAGACTGCAGCCAGACTGACAACAACAGGGCGAAACAGACTGCAGCCAGACTGACACCAACAGGGCGAAACAGACTGCAGCGACACTGACAACAACAGGGCGAAACAGACTGCAGCGACACTGACAACAACAGGGCGAAACAGACTGCAGGGAGACTGACAACAACAGGGCGAAACAGACTGCAGCTAACTGACACCAACAGGGCGAAACAGACTGCAGCAAGACTGACAACAACAGGGCGAAACAGACTGCAGCCAGACTGACACCAACAGGGCGAAACAGATTGCAGCCAGACTGACAACAACAGGGCGAAACAGACTGCAGCCAGACTGACACCAACAGGGCGAAACAGACTGCAGCGACACTGACACCAACAGGGCGAAACAGACTGCAGCCAGACTGGCACCAACAGGGCGAAACAGACTGCAGCGAGACTGACACCAACAGGGCGAAACAGACTGCAGCGAGACTGACACCAACAGCGCGGAAACAGACTGCAGGGAGGACTGAACACCAACAGGGACAAACAGACTGCAGCGAGACTGACACCAACAGGGCGAAACAGACTGCAGCGAAACTGACACCAACAGGGCGAAACAGACTGCAGCGACACTGACAACAACAGGGCGAACAGACTGCAGCGACACTGACAACAACAGGGCGAAACAGACTGCAGGGAGACTGACAACAACAGGGCGAAACAGACTGCAGGGAGACTGACACCAACAGGGCGAAACAGACTGCAGCGAACTGACACCAACAGGGCGAAACAGACTGCAGCGAGACTGACACCAACAGGGCGAAACAGACTGCAGCGAGACTGACACCAACAGGGGGAAACAGACTGCAGCGAGACTGACACCAACAGGGCGAAACAGACTGCAGCGAGACTGACACACAACAGGGCGAAACAGACTGCAGCGAGACTGACACCAACAGGGCGAAACAGACTGCAGGGAGACTGACACAACAGGGTGAAACAGACTGCAGCGAGACTGACAACAACAGGGCGAAACAGACTGCAGCGAGACTGACACCAACAGGGGGAAACAGACTGCAGGGAGACTGACACAACAGGGCGAAACAGACTGCAGCGAGACTGACAACAACAGGGCGAAACAGACTGCAGCGACACTGACACCAACAGGGTGAAACAGACTGCAGCGAGACTGACACCAACAGGGCGAAACAGACTGCAGCGAGACTGACACCAACAGGGCGAAACAGACTGCAGCGAGACTGACACCAACAGGGCGAAACAGACTGCAGGGAGACTGACAACAACAGGGCGAAACAGACTGCAGCGACACTGACACCAACAGGGCGAAAACAGACTGCAGCGAGACTGACACAACAGGGCGAAACAGACTGCAGCGAGACTGACAACAACAGGGCGAAACAGACTGCAGCAGAACTGACACAACAGGGCGAAACAGACTGCAGCGGACTGACACCAACAGGGCGAAACAGACTGCAGCGACACTGACAACAACAGGGCGAAACAGACTGCAAGGAGACTGACACCAACAGGGCGAAACAGACTGCAGCTAGACTGACACCAACAGGGCGAAACAGACTGCAGGAGACTGACACCAACAGGGCGAAACAGACTGCAGCGAGCACTGACACAACAGGGCGAAACAGACAGTGCAGCGAGACTGACAACCAACAGGGCGAAACAGACTGCAGGAGACTGACACCAACAGGGCGAAACAGACTGCAGGGAGACTGACACACAGGAACGAGCAGCGGCACAACAGGGAAACAGACTGCAGGGAGACTGACAACAACAGGAGCGAAACAGACTGCAGCGAGACTGACACCAAAAAGGGGGGAAACAGGGACCTGGACAGCGCGAGACTGACACCAACAGGGCGAAACAGACTGCAGGGAGACTGACACCAACAGGGCGAAACAGACTGCAGGAGACTGACACCAACAGGGCGAAACAGACTGCAGGGAGACTGACAACAACAGGGCGAAACAGACTGCAGCGAGACTGACACCAACAGGGCGAAACAGGACTGCAGGAGACTGACAACAACAGGGCGAAACAGACTGCAGGGAGACTGACACCAACAGTGCGAAACAGACTGCAGCTAGACTGACACCAACAGGGCGAAACAGACTGCAGGGAGACTGACAACAACTGGGCGAAACAGACTGCAGGGAGACTGACACCAACAGGGCGAAACAGACTGCAGGGAGACTGACACCAACAGGGCGAAACAGACTGCAGGGAGACTGACACCAACAGGGCAAAACAGACTGCAGGAGACTGACACCAACAGGGCGAAACAGACTGCAGCGAAACTGACAACAATAGGGCGAAACAGACTGCAGGGAGATTGACAACAACAGGGCGAAACAGACTGCAGGGAGACTGACAACAGCAGGGCGAAACAAACTGCAGGGAGACTGACAACAAGAGGGCGAAACAGACTGCAGCGAGACTGACAACAACAGGGCGAAACAGACTGCAGCGACACTGACAACAACAGGGCGAAACAGACTGCAGCGACACTGACACCAGCAGGGCGAAATAGACTCCAGGGAGACTGACACCAACAGGGCGAAACAGACTGCAGCGACACTGACAACAACATGGCGAAACAGACTGCAGGGAGACTGACAACAACAGGGCGAAACAGACCGCAGTGAGACTGACACCAACAGGGCGAAACAGACTGCAGCGAAACTGACAACAACAGGGCGAAACAGATGTAGAGATATGAAGCTTTCACCCGCCTCCGTTTTTTCTGTGATGGATGGTATATGCGTAACTATGTGATTAAGATGTTGATTAATGGAAAGATGGGCTAGTTGGGGTATGTGCATGTACCTGTGCTTGCATGCAAGTGCAGGTTTGTATTTCTCTCTCTCTCTCTCTCTCTCTCTCTCTCTCTCTCTCTCTCCCCCTCCTCTTCATGTACAAATACACATGCCAATTTCTGTATTACTCTGTGTACAAATGGTTGGATAGTTCTGCTGCCAAATTTCTGCAAGGATCGATAATAAATTTGCCTTTGCGCGCGTTTTTGGAACAAACCAAAATGTACTGGATCGGTTATGGGAGCATACCAGCTTCTGCAGGCGATAAGAAGTTTCCCCAGGGAAACGGGTATCACCCATCAGAACAACGGGGCCAAGCCGTTATCCCTGAGCATCACGATTGTTTTCATTAGGATAACACCTGTTTTCCAAAAGGATCACAAGCACACTTAGGCCCATTGCTCTTGCCAGAGCATAGGCCATCAACAACTGCCCGCCAGCGTCCACGGTCCTGGGCAATCTTTTCTAATTCGCTCCAGCTGTAACCCATCTGCCTGTTGTCAGATTCCAGGTCCCGCCTCCAGGTGTTTCTTGGTCTTCCTCGCTTCCTTTTGCCTTGGGAATTCCAGGTCAGGGCCTTTCTGGTGGTGTTGTCCGGGGGCTTTCGGAGCGTGTGTCCTATCCATCGCCATCTTCTTTAGCGGGTGTCTTGCTCTACTGGCAGTTGGTTACATCTTTCCCACAGCTCTTTGTTGCTGATTGTCTCTGGCCAGTGGATCTGGAGGATCTTTCGCGCGCAACTGTTGACGAACGTCTGCAGTTTTTGAATGGTGGTTTTTTGTGGTTCGCCAGGTCTCTGATCCATATAAGAGGACGGATTTGACGTTTGAATTGAAGAGGCGGATTTTCGTCCTGGTGGTGATTAGTCGAGATTTCCAGATGTTTTTCAGAGTGATGAAGGCTGCTCTTGATTTCCCTATTCTGGTTTTCACATCAGCATCAGTTCCCCCTTGCTGGTTGACTACGCTGCCCAGATAGGTGAAGCTGCTGACTTCTTCCGGTGGGGCTCCATCTAGTATCACAGGGTCTGGACTGACTGTGATAAGTTTCAGTATTTGGGTTTTCTGCGGGTGGATGGTAAGGCCGAGCTTTGCTGCAAAGATTGACAGGTCTGATGTTTTGTCCTGCACCTGTTGTCTGGTATGGGAGAGCAGGGCTAGATCGTTCGCGAAGTCCAGGTCGTCGAGCTGGGTCCAGAGTGTCCACTGTATGCCATTCCTCTTTTCTTCTGTCGTCCTCTTCATCACCCAGTCAATGGCCAGAAGGAACAGGAATGGTGAGAGGAGGCAACCCTGACGGACTCCTGTCTTCACCTCAAATCGACGTGTTGTCTGTCCTGCGTGAACCACCTGGCATGCTATCCCATCATAGGATTTCTGGATCAAATTGGTGATCTTTGCTGGTACTCCATAGTGCCGTAATAGTTGCCTCAAGCTGTCTCTGTGCAAGCTGTCGAGGGCTTTCTGAAAGTCCACAAAAATAATGTAGAGTGAAGTGTTCCATTCTAAAGTTTGTTCCATGATGATCCTTAACGTGGCAATTGGTCTGTGCAGGGGCGTTCTTTCCGGAAGCCTGCTAGTTGGTCCCTAAGTGTTTTGTCTACTTCATCCTTCATTCTCATTCTCTCTATATGAATCCTGTTGCCTGAACCTTGCCTGGTACTGACAGGAGAGTGATACCTCTATAGTTTCTGCAGTTGCTGAGATCTCCCTTCTTTGGTAATTTAATGATGTGTCCATCTTTCCAGTCTATAGGGACCTCTTCATATGTCCATATATTCTCAAAAAGTGGTTGAAGAATGTCTGCTGTAGTGTCGATGTCAGCTTTTAGTGCTTCTGCTGGGATTGCGTCTGGGCCTGCTGCCTTTCCATTCTTCTCTGGTTGGTGAATCACAATTGATTGGCAGATCAATTTCTGCCGCTGGGATATGTGGAGTGTCTTGTGGTGCTGGTCTGTTCAGTAATTCTTCGAAGTACTCCGCCCATCTGTTAAGTTGTCCCTATTGGTCTGTAATAGTCTTTCCCTGTTTGTTTTGGATGGGTCTCTCTGGCCTGGAAAACTTTCCTGCGAGTTTCTTGGTCGTATCGTAGAGCGCTTTCATGTTTCTGCTGTTGGCAGCCTGTTCTGCTTCTTCTGCAAGCTGATCAATATACATTTTCTTGTCTCTTTCCACACTCCGTCTCACTTCCTTGTGGGCTTCGCTGTGGTCTACGTGGGCTGCTGCTTTCTCTGCTCTTGTTCTGCTCCTGTTGATTCGTTCTTTCTTCTGTTGTCGTACGTCGATTTTCTCCAGGGTTTCTGTTGTGATCCAGTCTTTGTGATGTTTCTTTTTTGATCCAAGAACCTCTTTGCATGTTGATAGAAAGGCTTCTTTTGTTCCTGTCCAATGGGTGCCTGTGTCTGTATCTTCTGTGTGTAGGTCTTGTAGGGTTTGGAATCTATTCTTCAGGGACAGTGTGAATGAGTCTCTGTAGTACTGTTCTCTAAGTAGCCCTACATTGAACTTTTCTCTTTTTCCTGTTGGTTTCACTGGATTCTTCTTCAACTTGAGCTTTATTTTTGCTGTCGGAAGGTGATGGTCTGATGCTACGTCTGCCCCTCCCTCACTCTAACATCCTGCAGCGACCGTCTGAATTTCTTGGAAATGCAGATGTGGTCGATTTGATTTTCGGTTTCATGATTTGGTGATACCCATGTTGCTTTGTGAATCCTTTTGTGTGGAAATATGCTGCCACCGATGATTAAGTTGTTCATCCCGCAGAAGTCTGCGAGTCGTTGGCCGTTTTCATTCATGTCACCTAGTGCGTGGGTGCCCATAACTTCTTTGTACCCTCGATTGTCTCCTCCTACCTTGGCATTCATGTCTTGTTCAGTATGGTCTGCAATCTGTTGTAGAAGCTATGTTTGTCTTCTTCATCATGGTCGTTGGTCGGGGCATAGCACTGTACAATGTTCAGTTTGATGTCTTTCTTCTTTGTTCTGAAACTTCAGTCACAATCCTAGGGCCGTGTGCTTCCCATCCAATGAGTGCTTTTTGTGCTTGTTTTGATAGCATAATTGCTACTCCCTCTGTATGTGCAGCATTTTCATCTTCATGGCCTGAAAAGAGGATCAACTCTCCGGAAGATAACCTGACTTGTCCGGATTGTAGCCATCTCGTCTCGCTAAGTCCTAGTAATGCCAGGTCGTAGTTGCGCATCTCAGCTGCTACTTGTCGGGTTTTCCCTGCTTCATACATGGTTCTGATGTTCCACGAACCGATGGTGATGGTTTTCCTAGTCGTCAGAAGGTGAGTGGGCGCTGAGGCTTCCTTTCGGCTTTCACCACAACGCGTCATGAGTCCTGCTGATGCAGGCCGTTCTTCTTCCAGGAGTGGTGTTTCTTTGGCAATTGTTGATGTTTCTGTAGCAGGCGTTTGTTTTACAGGGTGAGGTTGCTAGCCTCACGCCCAACCCTCCTCCTTTATCCGGGCTTGGGACCGGCTGCTAGGTCTAAAGAGACTACCAGGCGGAGTTAAAAGGATCACAAGCATGCTGCGTATTTTCCTATGGAAAACATTCATTATCAGTGTTGCCATTACGGATCACAAAGGTTTCCCCCTATCTTAACAGACCCTTTTCCGCAATAATTCAGCGATTATTTTCCCTTCACATTTTCCTCGCAATATTACCTGTTTCTGACCTTCTCACCCATACGATTTCTCAAGCAGATGGAGGTAAAATAAACATTTTCTCGAAAGACTATAGAATGTCGTCTCCATTTTGTAGATTATGTACCCCTCCCTCCTCTCTCTTTCATACCCAACCCACTCTTGATCCCACGGTACAAGGTACCGGAGAAGAGAGAGAACTGGGGGGAAATAATGTGAGTAGGAAGAGAAAGTGAAGAATTGAAATGTCTGGATCGTAGAGTCGAAACTGCATCGCGCGCGCGCACACACAGACATGCACGGAATTCAGCTGAAATTTCAGACACTGTGGTGGATCTGTTCCGTTTTACGATCATTGACAGTGCAAACACGCACCTGTTTGTGAACACTCTGGGCCTACCACTCCTAGGTTTGTTTTCTACAGTTTTTTTTTTCTGTCACAATAGCTGTTGTACACTTTCCCGACGGTTGACCTGTTCCAAGTTCAACACATTTGCCACCTCAAACACCCGAAGCCCCTGGTCTATCAATGACACAATGTATTTTTTCGTCTCCTCTGTGAGCTGTTTGTTTGCCGATGCCATGCCAGATCTAACAGCAAACCGCAAGCACCAACGATTTTATTTAGGCCTACTTCACACTAAAGAGTAGGCCTACACTTGTGAAAATGACGTCAGTGGTTTTCGGTCCACGAACATGTCACCAACACTGAAATACTGGCTAGATAATCTAGTGGAAACAACCGCTTCAAATCTGTCCGCCATTAGAGGGGACAGACTTTTTGTCCATTTACCTGTAGAACTACTGCTGCTACAAATGCTGCTGCTGCTCCTACGACAACTACTGCTACAACCTCGCATATGTTGAAAAGGAGTAATTTTCAGATAATGTTTTAAGCTTCAATTGTGCGTGTTCGCTCTGTCGTGTGAAATTGTCAGTAGGTCGGGAAGTCGGTTACCTTTGCCCCAAGCCCTCTGAAAATCCAACATATGTAGGCTGAAACTTTGAAGTACCCAATCGATTACCAGTCATGTGTAAACATATAGAATTCGGCGATTGATGTAGTCAGAGAGAGAGAGAGAGAGACTCGTGTACTTTAATGTGAGGCCATCAGCCTATTCATATGAGTACGCAACAAGAAATAAATCAATTTTATATAATCAGAACAAAATTTACCATGACTGCAACAAACCATTCTTCCATGACAGTATGTACATGCAGAATTCTATCTTAATTATACATTAATGCTTCTTGGTATGTTCTTCCTTATGAACGTAATGTAAGTATATATATATATATATATATATATATATATATATATATATATATATTATTTTTATAAACTCATGATATGAATGCTGTTGATACTAGCATACAAAACACATGTTTTCTATTTCATTTCCCTCATCGTATTATCGTTAAGAGAGAGAGAGAGAGAGAGAGAGAGAGAGAGAGAGAGAGAGAGAGAGAGAGAATTTATTTTACAAGGCCTATGCCATCATGAAAGAGTAGGTGCACAAAAATACACAGAACAAACAAAGCTAGGGCTGAAAAATCACAGTATCTGTTACAAGAAAAAGTAGTATAAATGATTCGTGAGCGAGAAGAGAGAGAGAGAGAGAGGAGAGAGAGAGAGAGAGAGAGAGAGAGAGAAGAGAGAGAGAGAGAGAGAGAGAGGTTGTTGCGGGTGGGATGGATGGAGAGTTTACACACTGCCTCCAGTTTAGTTTGTGTACTTGTATAATGCTTGTAATCTGCTGTGGAAACAGATCAATATTCTTTCATTCTTTGTTTGAAAGGAACAGTTCGTTCAGGAAGGAAAGGCTCTCTGATGACATCGCCTCCATCTCTTCTTCCCTACCTGTCACACCATAATAGTAACCCACCGGTGACTGGCAGGAACTGAGTGCTCCATTTCACTCGGTATTTTCACTGGAAAGAAAGCCAGGCATGCAATGCACTTTGTTTTGTTTTGTTCTTTTCAGTTGGCTCTTGTGTTCCTTGAAGACACACCCACACGCAAGACCAGTCAGTCATGAAGGGATGTGCAGAGTGAGCAGGTTTATCGCCCTTGAGTCCGCCCTTTCGTTCTTTTTTTTTTTCTTTTTTTTTTTCTGTGTCTCTCTGTCTCTGTCTGTCTGTCCGTCTGTCTAGCTATCTGTTTTTCTGTCTGTCTCTCCCTCCCCTCCCTCCCTCCTCCCTCCTCCCCCCTCCTCTCTCTCTCTCTCTCTCTCTCTCTCTCTCTCTCTCTCCTCTCTCTCTCTCTCTCTCTCTCTCCTTTCCCATTCCTGTAAACTTCAGTTTTCAGTTTGAATGGAGCATTCGTGTTTTTTTTTTTTTTTCTGTCCGAGCCGTTTAGCATTCAGCAGTTGTTGTTTTTTTCTGAGGGTGTAGTATGAGAACGCTGATCATAACAGGATAACCAGAACAGAACACTGCTCGTAACAGGATAACCAGAACAGAACACTGATCATAACAGGATAACCAGAACAGAACACTGCTCATAACAGGATAACCAGAACAGAACACTGATCACAACAGGATAACCAGAACAGAACACTGCTCACAACAGGATAACCAGAACAGAACACTGCTGATAACAGGATAACCAGAACAGAACACTGCTCGTAACAGGATAACCAGAACAGAACACTGCTCATAACAGGATAACCAGAACAGAACACTGCTCACAACAGGATAACCAGAACGTGTATCATGACTGTGGGGCCTGCATGTGCAGTGAGGCGCGCAAGTGACGCAGTTCATCATCACCTTTGTCTGCCTCTGTCAGAATCTCTGGAAAAACATGGTGCAAGAGCAGTCCGTTTTCAGAGTGGGTAGACCAGCAGGTGAAAGCCGACAGATCTTCGTACCAATCGAAAGGAAGTTGACAGGATTCGGCCAACCGCGTCGTCCGACGTACCTTTTGAATTTGCGAAAAACAATGTGGTGTTTAAATCAGCTTCTTTCCGTTTACAATCTGCTTCATCTTCAACACAAACTAAATACATTTCGTCTTTGAGGACCAGAGGTCAAAAAGCAAATATTTTGTAACAATGTTCAGCCCTTATTCTCTCTCCCCCCCTCCCCCTTCCCTCTCCTTCTTCTCCCCACCTCCCCCCCCCCAACCCCGACCCCCTACCCCTCCTCACCTTCACCCTGCCCGAAAATAAAAACATCCTTTTGGAAGGAAGAACGGTCAGACTGTTTACCCTCGACACGGGGTTTGTTGCCTGTCTGTGTGCATCATTGTCCGTGACTCGTCCTTGGAAACGAGGCTTCAAACTTCATCGTTTCCAGTGGTCTTTTGCCAGATGAGTTCCGTTCTATACGTGGCTCTTTCTCTGGAACACATCCCGTGTGTGTATGTGTGTGTGCGTGTGTGTGTGTGTGTGTGTATGTGTGTGTGTGTGTGTGTGTGTGTGTGTGTGTGTGTGTGTGTGTGTGTGTGTGTGTGTGTGTGTGTTGTTGTTGTTGTTGTTGTTGTTGTTTTCTTCTTCTTCTTCTTCTTCTTCTTCTCTTCTTCTTCTTCTTCTTCTTTTTCTTCTTCAGTTTAACGTCTTCCCACTAAAAGTGATATCAGGCGATGTGTGTGTGTGTGCGCGCGCACGCATTCGTGTGTTGTGTGTGTGTGTGTGTGTGTGTGTGTTTTGTGTGCGTGCGTGCGTGCGTGCGTGCGTGCGTGCGTGCGTGCGTGCGTGTGTGTGTGTGTGTGTGTGTGTGTGTGTGTGTGTGTGTATGTGTGTGTGTGTGTGCGTGCGTGCGTGCGTGCGTGTGTGTGTGTCTGTGTGTCTGTGTGAACATGTGCATGCCTGTATGATTCAATTACAATAACAAATAAAGCAACCCCCCGCACCTCGGGAAAACATTATTTTAAGTGAAATAAAAAAAATCCAATTACATAATATGTACTATAAGGAGAGCGTCCAATGGACCACTCTGTCAGTTCTTGAGCGCTGTCAATCATATTTGGATAGTCAGAGCGATGCAGGTCAATTAATGTGTAGAAAGACAGTTAACCACTCAGAAAAATGTTAAACATATTGAAAGATAAATACCAGCCGAACTATGTGACAAACTTTGGCAAATTGTGTAAAGATAAAACCAGTCATTTAATACTCTAGATAGAGACAGGGAACCGGATCCATCAGATGAAGTATCGTCACCAGTTTTGCTAATAACCTCTTTTGCTCTTGGACAGTAAATTAATAGATGTTCAGCTCCAAGTCTTTCTCCACACATACATGTAACATTTTTGCTGAATTTTGTTCGAAGTGAATTCAAACGCATTCTGTGCATTAAGCTTTGTATTTTTCTAGGTATGGAGGCAAGGTCGGGTCTTGATGAGGCCAATAGATTTTTTTTCCAGATTTGTGTTTAATACAGTTGTGGTAATAGTTAATTTCTGAGTTCTCTAATATATTTCTAAAATTTTTACTGGACGCTTCGTTTATTAAAGAATAGCATTCACTTAAATGTAAGGGAATGTCAAGTGGTATTGATCCTTCGACATTTCGGGCTGCCTTTCTTGCAGCCTGATCGACCCTCTCATTTGCTGAAATTCCACAATGAGAAGGTACCCAGCAAAATGTAACTGAAATGCATTTAGCTGACAGAAGATGTATGACATGATTTATTTCTGTTATCATCTCAACACGTACTTTTGGATTGGAAGACTGAATAGCGCTAAGGGCCGATTTAGAATCGGTGCATATTAGAATTTGACAAGAGTTAATAGGAAAACTCAAGACGTGGTGTAGAGACATCAAAACGGCTACAAGCTCAGCACTGAATATTGAAACATGTCTACCAAGATGGTACAACTTTGCCATTTTTAAATCAGATATTATAAATGCTGCTCCTGTATCTAGATTATCTAGCACTGAACCATCCGTATAGATTTTCAAATAGTTTTTGTATGTATTTTCTAAACGAATATCGATGACATTTTTCAATATGTATGGTGGATCCTTTTTGGACACATTTGCATAATTTGTATCAAAGGTAGCAATGGCTTGCTCCCATCTTGGAATAGGTAAAAAGGACAGCTTATCAGCAATTTTCATTTCGTTTGTATTAGAATCTTTTAGGAGGTTCGAGTGAGTGAGTGGTTGTGTGTGTGTGTGTGTGTGTGTGTGTGTGTGTGTGTGTGTGTGTGTGTGTGTGTGTGTGTGTGTGTGTGTGTTGTGTGTGCGCGCGCGCGCGCGCGCGCGCGCGCGCGTGTAGCGTAGAGGAGAGGAGAGATGGTATATTAAGGCATGCATATTGGCTGTGTGTGTGTGCGTGCGTGCGTGCGTGCGTGCGTGCGTGCGTGCGTGCGTGCGTGGTGTGTGTGTGTGTGTGTGTGTGTGTGTGTGTGTGGAGAGAGAGATAGAGAGAGAAAGAGAGAGAGAGAGAGAGAGAGAGAGAGAGAGAGAGAGAGGGGGAGAAGGTCGGGAACGTGCACAGCAGCCTGTGTCATGTCTAAGTGCAGATCCTTCATTTCTGATCCGTTATCGCACACCGCCTCTGTTGGAGGTGTGGAAATCTCCACACAACGATCCATCATGATCCGTGTTATTATTATGAACCCATAGAGGGTGTCGGACTGGCCAGCCTCTCAAGAACAATGCGTGAAGAGTGTGGGGAATGGTTCGTATCCTGCGCGCTGACACGACGTGGTGGAGCAGGGCCTAGGGACCTGTGTATCTGTCTGTGTGTCTGTCCACTTGTCTGTTTGCATGGTAAGAAGAAACCACGTGCTGGAATGTTCGGCCCTTCGTACAGACTGCTTGGCAATGTCGCGCTTTGGACGATTCAAGACTGACACTATCCGATATGACTCAATGTGAACATCACGCAAGTTTGCTCTGGTCGGATGCACTTGATACTACTTGAACGAGAACACGGGTGGCAGGACTGCTGTTTCATGCGCTGCTCCCCCATGAGGCAGAAACCCTCAACCGTGACTTTTGTCATAACAGTCTTTTCTTGTCTTCATTTTAACTTTCACAGATTAGACATGAACATGTTCATGCATCACTTCAGTAGGCTGCCCACCACATGCATGTCCTTCAACGACATTGCCACAAACAATCATATTGGCATCATAACGGACATAGAGCGGTTAGAGAGTACAAGAGTCCTGAAAGTGGATATCTGATCCTTTTAAACGGAACAAGAGAGGTGTGTATGTCGGGCACCAAAAGTCACTGCGCACTTTACATGTATTGATAAAGATTGCTGGCGGCCATTTTATTCGGGTGCCGAATACATGGAAAGATAAGTGGCTCTACGCCCTTTGTTCGTACTGTCCTAAATGTTAAATGTTGTTTTTGCCTGATGAAGACCCAAGAGGTCGAAATGCATTGTGTCTTGTCATGTGCTTTGTTTGTCTGTGTCCTTGGTGGTAACTAACCCCCTCTCTTTCTAAATTTTGCTTCATTTTCCGCGCTCAGTCACTCCGTTTTGGGATTAGTTGATAAATTTTGAAAAGTGTACAAGTACTATTTCCGCCAAACAAATACTTAACCTTTTATCCCATTTGTGGAGATTTCCGCCCGCAGTCACCCCACGTTGCAACTCAATTAGTTGATAACTTAACAATACATCCGGTCTGCACCATATTTTGGCCAGGTGCTCCGGATGGTCGCATTATCCCGTACAATCTGGAATTCTCAGACTGTGAGTGCCAGCTCAAAAACGGAAACACTGGCCCGGAATGACGTGATTTATTTCCCTTTTGTTGGAAAAGGCGTAAGTGTGCAGGGTTTCTTTTTAGTCATTTCTTGGGCGCACCGTTGCATATGGGCCAGTCGGCAAGACTGTTGAATCAGAGAGAGGGAGAGGGGGGAGAGGAATGGGGATGCGGGTGAGTGGATAGGGAGGAAAGAGGGTGAGGGAGGGAAGGAGGAGAGGTGGGAGAGAGAGAGAGAGAGAGAGAGAGAGAGAGAGAGAGAGAGAGGGGGGGGGGCGGAGATGGGGTGAAAAAGAGCACGGGATTAGATACGTACAGCAGAGAGGAGAGAGAGAGAGAGAGAGAGAGAGAAGAGAGAGAGAGAGAGAGAGAGAGAGAGAGAAGAAGAAGAAGAGAAGGATAAGGGAGAGAGAGAAAGAAGGGAGAGAAAAAAAAAAGGAGGGAGCAAGAGAGAGGGTGTTGGGAGAAAACAAAGAAGGAGAGAAAGGCATAGAAAGATGGAGAGGAGGGGAGAGAGAGGGAGAAAGGAAAGAGAAAGATGGAGAGGAGGGGAGAGAGGAGGAGAAAGGAAAGAGAAAGATGGAGGGAGGGGAGAGAGAGAAAGGCAATAGAAAGATGGAGAGGAGGGGGAGAGAGGAGGGAGAAAGGAAAGAGAAAGATGGAGAGGAGGGGGAGAGAGGAGGGAGAAAGGAAAAGAAAGAGGAGGAGGAGGGGGAGAGAGGAGGGAGAAAGGCAAAGAAAGATGGAGAGGAGGGGGAGAGAGGAGGGAGAAAGGAAAGAGAAAGATGGAGAGGAGGGGGAGAGAGGAGGGAGAAAGGAATAGAAAGATGGAGAGGAGGGGAGAGAGGAGGGAGAAAGGAATAGAAGAGGAAGAGGAGAGGGGAGAGAGGAGGGAGAAAGGCAATAGAAAGATGGAGAGGAGGGGGAGAGAGGAGGGAGAAAGGCAATAGAAAGATGGAGAGGAGGGGGAGAGAGGAGGGAGAAAGGCAATAGAAAGATGGAGAGGAGGGGGAGGAGGAGGGAGAAAGGCAATAGAAAGATGGAGAGGAGGGGGAGAGAGGAGGGAGAAAGGAAATAGAAAGATGGAGAGGAGGGGGAGAGAGGAGGGAGAAAGGCAATAGAAAGATGGAGAGGAGGGGGAGAGAGGAGGGAGAAAGGAAAGAGAAAGATGGAGAGGAGGGGGAGAGAGGAGGGAGAGAAAGGCAATAGAAAGATGGAGAGGAGGGGGAGAGAGGAGGGAGAAAGGCAATAGAAAGATGGAGAGGAGGGGGAGAGAGGAGGGAGAAAGGACAATAGAAAGATGGAGAGGAGGGGGAGGAGAGGAGGGAGAAAGGAATAGAAAGATGGAGAGGAGGGGGAGAGAGGAGGGAGAAAGGAAATAGAAAGATGGAGAGGAGGGGGGAGGAGGGAGAAAGAAGAAAGATGGAAGGAGGAGAGAGGAGGAGAAGGAAATAGAAAGATGGAGAGGAGGGGGAGAGAGGAGGGAGAAAGGCAATAGAAAGATGGAGAGGAGGGGGAGAGGAGGAGAGAAAGGAAAGAGAAAGATGGAGAGGAGGGGGAGAGAGGAGGGAGAAAGGCAATAGAAAGATGGAGAGGAGGGGGAGAGAGGAGGGAGAAAGGAATAGAAAGATGGAGAGGAGGGGGAGAGAGGAGGGAGAAAGGAATAGAAAGATGGAAGGAGGGGAGAGGGAGAAGGGAGTGGAGGAGGGAGAGAGGGAGAAAGGACAATAGAAAGATGGAGAGGAGGGGGAGAGAGGAGGGAGAAAGGCAATAGAAAGATGGAGAGGAGGGGGAGAGAGGAGGGAGAAAGGAAATAGAAAGATGGAGAGGAGGGGGAGAGAGGAGGGAGAAAGGAATAGAAAGATGGAGAGGAGGGGGAGAGAGGAGGGAGAAAGGAAATAGAAAGATGGAGAGGAGGGGGAGAGAGGAGGGAGAAAGGAAAAGAAAGATGGAGAGGAGGGGGAGAGAGGAGGGAGAAAGGAAATAGAAAGATGGAGAGGAGGGGGAGAGAGGAGGGAGAAGGAAAGAAGTGGAGAGGAGGGGAGAGAGGAGGAGAAAGAATAGAAAGATGGAGAGGAGGGGAGAGAGAGGGAGAAAGAAATAGAAAGATGGAGAGGAGGGGGAGAGAGGAGGGAGAAAGGAAAGTAGAAAGATGGAGAGGAGGGGAGAGAGAGGAGAGAATAGGATGAGAGGAGGAAAGAGGGAGAGGAGGGGAGGAGGAGAGGAGGGAGAAAGGAAATAGAAATGATGGAGAGAGAGGGGAGAAATGGAGAGGAGAGGAGAAAGGAAATAGAAAGATGGAGAGGAGGAGAGAGAGGGAGAAAGAAAAGAAGATGGAAGGAGGGAAGAGGAGAGAAAGAATGGAAGATGGAGAGGAGGGGGAGAGGAGGGAGAAAGGAAATAGAAAGATGAGAGGAGGGGAGGAGAGGGAGAAAGGAAATGAAAGATGGAGAGGAGGGGAGAGAGGGAGAAGAATAGAAAGATGGAGGGAGGGGGAAGGAGGGAGGAATAGAAAGATGGGAGAGGGAGAGGGAGGAAGAAGATGGAAGGAGGG
>CM065721.1:18574409-18579409 GCA_033310375.1 Conus canariensis
AGGTTATCAAGTCCAGCAGCCTGGTGGCCATAGCATCAGTGAACTGTCAGACGTAACGTATTAAAAGGTTAAAGTCCAGCAGCCTGGTGGCCATAGCATCAGTGAACTGTCAGACGTAACGTATTAAAAGGTTCAAGTCCAGCAGCCTGGTGGCCATAGCATCAGTGAACTGTCAGACGTAACGATTAAAAGGTTAAAGTCCAGCAGCCTGGTGGCCATAGCATCAGTGAACTGTCAGACGTAACGTATTAAAAGGTTCAAGTCCAGCAGCCTGGTGGCCATAGCATCAGTGAACTGTCAGACTAACGTATTAAAGGTAAAGTCCAGCAGCCTGGTGGCCATAGCATCAGTGAATGTCAGACTAACGTATTAAGTTAAAGTCCAGCAGCCTGGTGGCCATAGCATCAGTGAACTGTCAGACGTAACGTATTAAAAGGTTAAAGTCCAGCAGCCTGGTGGCCATAGCATCAGTGAACTGTCGACGACGTGTAACGTAGTTAATAGTGTTACAAGTCCAGCAGCCTGGTGGCCATAGCATCAGTGAACTGTCAGACGTAACGTATTAAAAGGTTCAAGTCCAGCAGCCTAGTGGCCATAGCATCAGTGAACTGTCAGACGTAACGTATTAAAAGGTTAAAGTCCAGCAGCCTGGTGGCCATAGCATCAGTGAACTGTCAGACGTAACGTATTAAAAGGTTAAAGTCCAGCAGCCTGGTGGCCATAGCATCAGTGAACTGTCAGACTAACGTATTAAAAAGTTCAAGTCCAGCAGACCTAGTGGCCATAGCATCAGTGAACTGTCAGACTTCAGTTATCAGCAGCACAGCATCATGAAAGGCGGAGCTCAACCTCTCTTTCCGCCGCTTTAACCTTCCCAGAACTGAATCAAGTCCCAATTGACGGCTGTGCGGACGAACAGGGTTTTCAAGCTGCAACACCACGAGCGGTTCAAACTCACGACTATCCACTCAGCAGTCGAATGGTCTGGACATTGGACGGCAGGTCCCATTCTTGTGTAATACTGTCATTTAGATTTTGACTTTTTTTTAAAATTTTGTTTTGTTTTGATTTTTTGGTCATCTACCCATTGCAGGCGAGCCAGTGCTACAGGCGTGTGTTACATGGTTGTAGAACACGTGTGCTAACGTTTACGATGACGCTGAGGACATCCTATGGTCGGAGCTGCAGTTCTGGTCGTCTTTCCTAGACTTTCTGACTTTAATTTAGAACAATAATGGCTTCTCGTCACAGGTCTTGGAATGTCGTAGAATAAGTAAATACATTCAGACACATATTGATACGTTCATGCGTATATATACACATATACACACACATACATGCATGCATACATACATGCATACAAAAGTAAATGAATAGAATAAATACAAACAGATGAAAGTGTCTCCTCACTCTGTCTTATTTTACTCTCTCTCTCTCTCTCTCTCTCTCTCTCTCTCTCTCTCTCTCTCTCTCTCTCTCCTCTTTGAGTGTGTGTGTGTGTGTGTGTGTGTGTGTGTGTGTGTGTGTGTGTGTGTGTGTGTGTGTGTGTGTGTAAGAAACAAACGAAAAAGACCTCCAGGTAATATCGGATTCTGCCAGCATTTTTGGCAAGAATTTGCCCGGGGCGAACCACACATTTCATCAGATTGTAATTAAGCTTTTTCGTGCTGACTGCACCACGTCTGTAATGAGTTAATCAAGTGCATCCCCAACGGCAAAGATCTGCGGAATCGTTTGAAACAATTGGCACCGTGCGCTTTGAAAGGAACAAAATCAATTGGCTTGAATACTTCACTGAAATGAGCCAGTCCCCGTCGAGTCGCCGTGCACTTCCTCATTGCAGTTGGGATCTGATTAATTGAGACTACTCTCTGAACCAGCTTTGGCGTGGTTGTAGCTTTGATCGGAGCGTTCTGCTTTTGTTGTGACTTTATCTACGCGCTTCTCTCGGCATCGATTATCGTTCCTTAACGCGGTTAGCTATCGCGGAAATGGCGTGCAGCGATTTGCTCTGACCTTCACAGCCTGTGGCTTGGCCTTCGTTGCTTCCTGTCTTGTTTGTTTGTTTCGATCGCGTTTGCTATCCAACCATTCCCCCCCCCCCCCCGCTTTTTTTTTCTTTTACCTTTTTTTTTTTTTTTTTTTTTTTTTTTTTTCTTTTTCTTTTTTTCTCTTCTCCTATCTTGATGCCAGTGAATATTGTGTTTTCCCTGCAGTTAACATTGTTGTTGTTGTTGTTGTTGTTTTTCACCTGCTTTCTGTCAGCTGCACATGTCGGTGTTTCTTGGGATTGTCATGACCGGAATGAATGAATGAGAAAAAAAAACCCAACTATTTGTGATGCTGTTGTCCAATACATTATTGTTCATACGCTCCTTCTGTCTTGCCGTATGTGCGATTTCTGGGTGTGTTTGTGTTGTACCAATTGCTGACCACGCAGGGAAGTGGTGAGATCATCTCATATTCTTCAGCAATCGAATTCTTTTGAATAAATTTTGTTAAGTTAAATGAACAAAAACGCACAGATAACGTTGGAATGACAACTCATATATACACGGTGCAAGGTGATGCACTTTCCCATTAACCCATCCAACACGCAATCCACTTATTCACAGAGCGATTAGACTACCCCGTATTCTTCGGCAACGGAATTCTTTTTAACATGAATTGTTAGAGGCGCAAAATTCACTGTAACGTTTGAATTGCGACTTGGGTATACACTTACACGCATTGTTAGATGGACAGAAATACACTAAAACATTAGCACTGCGACTCAAGTATACACTTACATTGTTATCCATCGTCTGTGATCCATCAGTCCATAAATCCATTGTTATCCATCATTTCGTCTGTCCATCTTGGCCACATGAAATGTTCATGGCCCTGAACTGTAACAGCACAAACTTTCACGCATCCAGTTGATGGTACGTGGTCAGCCCAAGCATCCATTGAGGATCATTCTCATGCTGACTGTGGTCTGGAGATTCTTATGTTGTGTCTGTTGTATGTCTGTTGTTTATGTGGTCTGAAAAAGACAGATTTCTCCACGAAATGCTGAGCAGTCCTATGTATTAAACAACCGTTACTTTGCACTTCTGTTTTGTGTGTTGAACTTGTGTTTTGACCTACATTTCTAGTACGATCGTATCTATGCGGGCATGCCTTGGTGGTGAGTTGTTAATCCGGATCATCAGTGATGTTGTTGTGCTGATGTGTGACTGGGCCACATCGAGTTGAAGGCGAGCAGACTGGACTGAGGTGGGGGACGATAATGTAGGACGGTGGGTCCCTGATGTTGTGCCACCCCCCCCCCCTCCCCTCTTCCCCACCCCACCTGCCTCTCCGTCCTTTCACGGGCATGGATGACGTCGTGTGGGTGAGCCTTGTTCCAGTTCTTCCACATATCACAGGTCTTCTTTGTGGCTTACTGCCGATCTGTTTCGTCTGTTGCACTCGCCCGTCACGGTAGCAAGCAAACAGAACCAAGAGAACAGCCAGATAGGTTCTCTCTGATATTCCATGTCATCTTCTGTCAGCAGACATGCAGGCAGGTTGTTTGTAACATCACCATAAAAATCTCCCATCGAAAAATATCTCTTTAGGTTGTCCAAAAATGTCTCCACATCATTGCTTGTATTTGTAACCTACCAGTACAATACAATACAGTATAACAGTACAACAGAATGCGATGCATCGCAGTGCAGTGGAAAGTACTGCAACAGACAGCAGACTGCAGTGCAGTGGAAAGTACTGCAACAGACTGCAGTGCAGTAGAAAGTACTGCAACAGACTGCAGTGCAGTGGAAAGTACTGCAACAGACTGCAGTGCAGTGGAAAATACTGCAACAGACTGCAGTGCGTGGAAAGTACTGCAGCAGACTGCAGTGCAGTGGAAAGTACTGCAACAGACTGCAGTGCAGTAGAAAGTACTGCAGCAGACTACAGTGCAGTGGAAAAGTACTGCAACAGACTGCAGTGCAGTAGAAAGTACTGCAACAGACTGCAGTGCAGTGGAAAGTACTGCAACAGACTGCAGTGCAGTGGAAAGTACTGCAGCAGACTGCAGTGCAGTGGAAAGTACTGCAGCAGACTGCAGTGCAGTAGAAAGTACTGCAACAGACTACAGTGCAGTGGAAAGTACTGCAACAGACTGCAGTGCAGTGGAAAGTACTGCAACAGACTGCATGCAGTGGAAAGTACTGCAACAGACTGCATGCAGTGGAAAGTACTGCAGCAGACTGCAGTGCAGTGGAAAGTACTGCAGCAGACTGCAGTGCAGTGTACTTGGCCGTGATCAAAAGCTCTGTAAGCCGTTCACTGGACCCTGCGGCTTACACGTAAGTGGCCGTTATACAATACTATCAATGTTTCAGCGGTTGTTACACATTATAGTCTCTTTCTCCCAACCCCTTGCCCACCCCACTCTCTCTCTCTCTCTCTCTCTCTCTCTCTCTCTCTCTCTCTCTCTCTCTCTCTCTCTCTCTCTCCCAACTTCACAAAGAGTCATTGGGGGTATAGCACTAAAGTACTGTTTACCAGATTCCTCTGTCGGTTGTAGAGCTGGAATCTCTGCAACCACAGTATACCTCTGACGTCACATTCTCGTTATTTGACTGGAAATGAACATTGTCAGATGACGAGTTTGATTGTACAGGGCTGGAAATACCCGTCCGATTGGCCGTTACAGCTGAACCTTGTGACGGACAAATGGAACTGCTGTCCACTGATCCGTCGGGCAGCTGATGTTTGATGACTGATCCCTACAGCGCACAGGTGGGAAACACAGACGACAAACATGGTATGGGGGTTCTAATATTCATCTCCATGAACCACGAACACGACTGATGATGCTGGTTTGCAAATAATTCACAGCAAAGCCATGATCCTCGTACCATTAATAAAAAAAAAAAAAAAAAAAAAAGAAAAAAAAAAAAGAAGTAAAAATCTTTTTAAAAAGGGGGAAACCCCCCAGTACATTGACTGTATATTTTGTTTCGTTG
>CM065721.1:18591909-18596909 GCA_033310375.1 Conus canariensis
TTTTTTTTTTTTTCCTTTTCCTTTTTTTTTTCCTCCAAGCAGTCCCTTTCACACCATGCGTAGTCTGTATGTTCTCTTACAAACGGACATAGTCTTGCTGATTTTAGTGTTTTGGTGTTTGATACAAAATGTCTGGGTTTATTAATGTTCTAATGTGTGGTGTACTGGCACTCTCACACTGATTATGCGCTGCTTATACAAAGAGAACAACATAAATGAAACAAAGGACTTAATACTTAATTATTTTCTTTTTTTTCAGATTTTCCCAAAGAGAGGGAGAGAGAGTGAGTGAGTGTGTGTGAGAGAGAGAGAGAGAGAGAGAGAGAGAGAGAGAGAGAGAGAGAGAGAGAGAGAGAGAGAGAGAGAGAGATACAAAGACAGACAGACGGACAGAGGCGGCATCATAAGAGTTGTATGTAGAGTTTGTTTCAAATCGTCCCACCAGTTGGCTATTCCCCGAAGAGGCCAACCTTGCAGCGAAACGAAAGGGTCAACAAGGAAGGCATGAGGAAAGCCAAGAAGCGTGACAATGGGCGTGAGAGGTGTGCACTTGAACGTACCGGCACTGACTGCTCTACTTTTAGCCATGGGTCCGGCTTACTGATCCGGATACCGCAGACTTTCCGATTCTCTCTCTAGGACTGTAGTTCTGTGGTCCCCTTAAAGCCATTGTGGGCCGACATCTAAATTATTCAATAATTCTGTATCAGTATCTTGTTATTCTTGTAACTGATGATTCAAAACTGGGGTTTCGTGGATCGCCGGTCATGCTGCATCCGAGGCCATGAAGTCATCGGCCGACTTGCCAAGAAATCCGCAATTAAATCAGAACCAAATACTTACATAGATCTCACACCTTAACGTCGGTCATACATCAGAAACCTGTGGGGAGGAAACGGGAACTCTCAAGATAAAAAAAAGAATTCAGATTCATCTGGAGTCCCTGAAGTTTCTCCAACTCCGTGTGAGAATCTACAAAAGGAAACTGTACCAGGAAAGCTTTGTTTGGATCACCTAGTGTTTGTTGTTGTTTTTTTCCCCTCTCTTTTCTTTTACTCCATAAGGAAGAAGCAACGAGACACTGCGTATTCATTTTACATTTGTGTGAAGGTGAACGTGGCAACAGCCACCAGTGTTCTACCGCTGACACCACAACATTCCAGTTCTTGTGGCAATGATGTTTTTGGGGAAAAGATGATATTGATAATTCATGTGATTCGATTAAACAGCACCTTTTCCCCCTACTGTTTCAGTCTTTTCTTTTTTAACTTTTACGTTGTAAACTATTGGTGTTGCGATTTTCCTTTTTTATTTTGGTATTGTTTTGTTACTCTATTAGCCCACAGACTGGATCTTTTTAACTTTGATGTAAGAAAATATTGGTGTTATCTATTTTTTTTTCTTTTTCGTTTTGAAATAGATTTGTCATACTTTCAGCCCAAAGATTGACTCCTAGGTCGGCTTGGTGATTGGCACCATGCCAAAGTGTTACGTGGATGACTTGATCGCCGACAGATGTAAACTCAGCAGAGCATCTGTTTTGGAGAAGATGGAATTGGGAGAGACCTCTAATGCCTTTTGGGGAGTGGGGAGTATTGCTGCAGCTAGGTCTGAATCACCGAGTGTCAAAGCACGCGATGTAAGGGACACAAGGTAAATAGTCCTACAAACTGGTGTCTCCGAGGACTAAGAATCGGAGGTACCCCCACCCCCACCCCACCGCCGTCCTGTCCTCCCTCTCTCACATTCTCAAACCCTTCATACGTCCCTTCCACCATCCCTCTCCTTTCCTCCTTACCTCCCTCCCTCCCTCTCTCCCTCTTTCTCTGACCGTCTCTATCTGTCTGTCGGTTTGTATCTCTCTCTGTCCGTCTGTCTCTCTCTCTCCGTCTATATATTTCTTTCTCCCTCTGGCGCGCACAAACTCTCTCTCTCTCTCTCTCTCTCTCTCTCTCTCTCTCTCTCTCTCTCTCTGCCTGTCTGTCAGTCACTCTCTCTCTCTCTGTGCCCCCCTCTCTCTCTCTCTCTCTCTGAGTGGAGACCATGTGTGATAACTTAGGACACGTCAGACCCTCTACCATAGCGCCAGAGTCGGAGATGGGCTAAGGACGGATTTAATCTCGGTGTTTAGCCACCTGTCCCCTCCCCACTTACACCTAGACCCCCCCCCCCTCTCTCTCTCTCTCTCTCGCTCTCTACCCCCGCCCCAGTCCTCCACTAACTTAGTGACACGACGCAAATTATGAATGACGTCAATATCAACATGGCCCTCGGAGTATCTGACGCGATATTCGGGCGCCTACGTTTTAGATATAGGCTCTATGGGAAGTGTTGAGGTTTATTTCAGCCGCAGTCGTAAGCAGGTTGATAGCCCACATCTTTTTTTAAAATATTCTTGTTTGTTCGTCCGTCTTTTTGTCAGATTATCTCCTCCACCGCCTCCCTCCCTCTCTGTCTGTCTCTTTCCACACACACACACACACACGCCTTATACCCTCCATATACCCTCCTTTCCCTTCCCTCCTCCCCGTGACCCCAGTTTCCTCCACGCCAACCACTCTGTTCGTCATGCCCCATCTCACTCCCCTTAGGGCTTGTTAAGTGGATCACTGCATCCCGAAACGATAGACAACGTATGTGTGTCAAGGCTTGACCTACATTCTGGCGAATGAAAGCCAACGGGAGAATGGCGGTGGTGGTGGTGATGGAGGAGGAGGGTGTGGGGGATCACATGACTGGCAGGGCGAGGTATAGGCCGGTGGGGGTCCCGCTGACATGTGCAACACGGACACGTCACACGTCAGACTTGAAGTGCAAGACACACAAACAGTCTAAACCGTTCTTTCTGCACTCCTTGGACCGAATCTGGCAGGCCTGTCACTCTGCCTCTCCTGAAACATCAGTCACACAGGCACGTGAGACTCGCCTGTGTTTTGTCGCCACTGCGGAGGATAGATAAACAGGATATATCCGGCTTCGTCTGTCTGTCTGTCTGTCTGTCTGTCTCTGTCTCTCTGTCTGTCTCTCTCTCTTTCTCTTTCTCTCTCTCTGCATCACGCGCCGTCACTGACACAGATAGCAAGTAAGAAGCAAAAGAGAGAGAGGGTTAAGGGTAGGGAGAAGAAGGGAGAGGGGAGGGGGCGGGGGGGGGGGGGGGGGGGGGCCTCCGGGTGGACTGGCCGCGATAACGAGGTCAGAAACTAGGTTACGATGACCCCATTTCAGACAAGAGTTAGTCACCAAGAATAGTTCCTGCAAAGGATTTTCAGATGGTAAATCGATCCAACACATCCGACGTCTCGGTCGCCCTTAACATCAGTCTCCCACGCATCGGAGCTCCTCCCCCCCCCCCTCCCTTCCCCACCACCTCACCCTCTCTGTCTGGTTGTGGTAGCCAGCAGAAGCCATGACCGCTGGAGCATTGAACGGCCCGGATGACTGATAGCCGAATTCCTCAGAGTCTGTTAACTAAAAAAAAACACCTGACGGCAGTGCTGGTTACACAGGCAGCTCCGGCATGACATCAGTAGCCTGCTACGTCTATGTACGCCGTCATCAACAATAATGATGCCTGTTCCTATTCCTAACCCACACAGCTCTCTTCCTCCCTCTGTGTGTGTGTGTGTGTGTGTGTGTGTGTGAGAGAGAGAGAGAGAGAGAGAGAGAGCAAACAAATGAACGACCGAAATCTTAGGATAACGAATAAGCTCTCAGTAGATTTGTTCACATCTTGTCTTCAATAAATGAAAAACGAAGGGGGGGGGGGGGGGGGGGGGGGAAAGGAGATATCACAACGTCCACTAGTTAGTTTTGACCACAGGTAACCGCCAGAAATGTTTAGCCACGATGCTCTTTCCATTCTCAATATGCTTCATTGTTATGTTGTGTCCGGTCACGCGTCCTTTGGATCTGATCAGCGTCTTTGTCAGATACGCATGATTTACAAGGAAATCATCATCGAAACAACAACATTATCCAGTGAATATTTTTCTAGGTGGAAATGGTAAAGCAGATCGTAACAAGTTCACAACACCTGTTTATCTGAAGGGCGGATGGAGAGGAACACGCGCTGTCCACGCGCTATGCGGTGTACCACTCTTGAACATGTTTGGGAGGTGTTGACAGTGACGATCAAAATTCGTTCAACGTGGAGAGCAGAAAGGAGTATGGATAAGCAGGAATGGAGAAGGAGGGCGGGGGAGAGAGGGGGGGGGGGGGGGAGTAGGTGAATATTCTGTCAAAAAAAAATGTTCTGGCAAAACTTGTCAGTTCCGTGTGATCGGAAGAAGGAAGGGGTGGGGAGGGGGGGGGGGGGGTAACTGTAGGCCGGTGGGTGGGAAACTCACACTATTCTGTATCGTGATTCATTGGAGGATAGTACTCAGGAGACAGGGACTGCGCTTGACGCAGTAACCGACAAGCCCGCGACACGTCATTAGTGTGGCTCCCTCTACAGGATTTGTTTGTAGAAATCAGATTCTGACTTGTACCATCTTTATACTCTGCAGCTGTCAGTGCAGATCTCTGTCTGATCTTTCCTGTAACATCTTTGTACTCTGCAGCTGTCAGTGCAGATCTCTGTGTAATCTTTCCTGTAACATCTTTGTACTCTGCAGCTGTCAGTGCAAGGTCTCTGTCTGATCTTTCCTGTAACATCTTTGTACTCTGCAGCTGTCAGTGCAGATCTCTGTGTAATCTTTCCTGTAACATCTTTGTACTCTGCAGCTGTCAGTGCAGATCTCTGTCTGATCTTTCCTGTAACATCTTTGTACTCTGCAGCTGTCAGTGCAAGATCTCTGTGTAATCTTTCCTGCGACGTCTTTGTTCTCTGCAGCTGTCAGTGCAAGATCTCTGTGTAATCTTTCCTGCGACATCTTTGTTCTCTGCAGCTGTCAGTGCAAGATCTCTGTGTAATCTTTCCTGCGACATAATTGTTCTCTGCAGCTGTCAGTGCAATATCTCTGTGTAATCTTTCCTGCGACATCTTTGTTCTCTGCAGC
>CM065721.1:18599409-18666909 GCA_033310375.1 Conus canariensis
GCGCGCGCACACACACACACACACACACGCACACACACATAACACACACCCCACACACACACACACACACACACACATAACACACACACAAACATGCGCGCACACACAGATAACACACACACACACACACACACACACACACACACACACACACACACACACACACACACACACCGTGACCTTCCACCGGCATGGTAACACAGAGTCAGGGAGGTCTGACAACTGGTGAACAGAGATCTTGATGCGGAAGCACCATTGGTAAGGAGGTAAACAAATCACGTAACCGACGCACAGCGACAAAGACAACCCGGTCTTTGACTCAGCTTGATTTGTCTTTCTATCTAAAAATCCAGTCCATCTGCAATATAAACAAGAAATGTCGCTAGAGGTTCAACCCCCACACCCCCACCCCACCTCACCCCCACCCCCAAGAATACCATGTTTTCCCGTTATGTAGCGCGCCACACTTCCCCTCATGCATCACATAACGTACCACCTGATCCGGCGGAACTCTCTCACCACAAGTACCAAACAGGCTGGATTCCCAGCCTCCGGGTTCCCAATAACGTCACCGTGCCTGAGTATCTGGTGAAACGTTACACTTGAGATTTGGGAGCTCCGGAAGGGGAGCAGTCGCAACTGCGCTCGAGAACTGAAGATCGGGCGAAATGTGATTGGACAAAATGAGCTGTGTACAACGCATCCGACTGATGCTGTCCCGCTCGTAGGTCACGGCTCGCATACCATTTTGATTGATACAACACAGGGGGAAAAAGAGGACATAATGGGAGAATTTCCTGCTTGACCAAAATGAGCTGAAATGAGAGTTCCTGGCACCCCCACCCGCTTAACTGTATCTTATATACCCCGGTTCTGTGACGACAGATTGTATTAACTACCGCTGGTCAGCTTGACAGGCAGCTTCGAAATATGTCATGAGGTCGTTAGGTGTGATTAACGATTATCTGTTCTCCTTGTGAGTCTGCTTATAGCAGAACGCCTGGCAACGTATGTGCAATTCTCTCTCTCTCTCTCTCTCTCTCTCTCTCTCTCTCTCTCTCTCTCTCTCTCTGCGTGTGTGTGTATGTGCGTGTGTGTTGTGTGTGTGTGTGTGTGTGTGTGTGTGTGTGTGTGTGTGAGAGAGAGAGAGAAAGAGAGAGAGAGAGAGTGCGTGTGTGTGTGTGTGTGTGCAGAGGTGAGTTTCAGAGGTGAGTTTCAATCCTGTGCAGATCCCTAACCACAATCACTGTTTAAAACAAACAAACAATGCAACCGAAAGACAGTCTGTCGAAAAGGGAGCGAAGAAACCAACGGTTATCCCAATAACTAGTTCGCCTATGGCAACAGAAGACGGAAGGCCGACTGGGCACGGGACCAGAATTCGACGTTTCAAACTGTTGTTACACCCTGTCAGAACGAACTCTTTTAAGTTTAGATTTTTTTTTTTTTTTTTTTTTTTTTCCCCCGTCCGCGCCATCCCAGCCTCGCTTCCAGTCGAGGATCCCTCTCCGGGATTACCCAGGAGGGAGCTCCGCATTCTCTCCATTCAAAGTGTAGGCAGGATCTGTTGTGAAGAAGGGGTTAGTAGTAATGGGCTGGGGCTCTGCCGGTCGGGGGTTATTCTCGGGGAGCGCTATGATGGCCGGACTGGCCCAGCCGCCCTTGATACCCTGAAACAACCACGGTCAGAATTGCCCCTCCCCCCCCTCCCCACCCCTAGCCCTTCCGCCGCAGTGCGCACACTCAGGTCCTTATAGTCGAATGAGACGGCGCGACATCCAACATCTGAAAATTGAAAATGTACTATTTGGCGGAGTTAGCTGTCACACTCATGGTACAAACTATTCGCGGAAGAAACTTCTCGGAAAAACAGTCCGATCCTCGGAAGACGAAGTGTCGTTGCCTTCACGGTGAGGTGTTCTAAACAGTGCTGTCCACCCTAAGTCTAAATGCACCCAGTGGCCAGGCAAGTTTTAGTGAGGGTGGCTAGACTGGTTTTCCCCAGAATAACTGTTAGAGGTAAACAACAAACGATAAAACCCTCTCATTCATTTCCCTTGCATATATGCCGATTCTTTCTGGTGACCCGGGAAATTGATTTCGTTGTTTGGCAACACAACCGTATTTTTACCCCTTTCTTTCTTTCTATGTCTCTGTCTCTCTCTCGGTCTGTCTCTCCCTCTCTCCCCCCCCCCCCCCCCCTCCCCCCTCCCCCCCTCTCTCCTCTCTCTCTCTCTGCCCTACTGTCTGTGTCACACACACCTCTCCGTCAAACACACCAATAACTCCTGCATTGTATGAGTATATTACTTACCACACGCACGCACGCACGCACTCACGCGCGCGCGCGCGCGCGCTTCTTCATAGTAACTTAATTCCTACCACCCACATCCTTCCGCGCGCAGCGCGCGCGCGCGCGCGCGCGCGCGTGTTCACGTTCATGTATGCACGTGTACGATCAAGTTCGTTTCAGTTTTCTTTTCTTGGTGATTAAAGAGGATGTAACATATATGTTTAAAAAAAAAAAAAAAGGGGGGGGGGGGGGGTGGAGGGGGGAAGCATTGCATGACAGGATACGTGTCTAATCTCTCAGTATCATTCATCGCCTTACAGCTTTCACTCCCTGTCTGCAAGTATTTTCTCTGCCTCTGTGCCGTTTCTTCATTTTTCCCCCTATTAGCAGGATGAATCCAAGTGCATGTGAAGTTTACACGGATTTTTTTTTTTCTTCTTGAGCAATGTTTGTTTTTGTTGGCTAGCAGGAAAATCTGTGTCTGCCCTATGCCTACCCCTCTTTAACCTCCTCACTCTCTTCGTCATCTGTATTTGCGTGGTGTGTGTGTGTGTGTGTGTGTGTGTGTGTGTGTGTGTGTGTGTGTGCGTGTGTGTGTGTGTGTGTGTGTGTGTGTGTGTGCGTGCGTGCGCGCGTGCGTGCGCAGACAGCGAGAGAGGGGAGCAGAAGGTTATGTGAGACTGGAGTGAGAATTGGAGTGAGAATTCCACATCGACTATATCATGAGTGCGAGCGCACCCAGCGTAGCATCCACCTCCAAACCGTCTGTTATATGGTCTTTCCCACGAACACACATAGTAGCAAACACCACCATGGACACGCGCTCATTCTATAACAGTCAAATGACAAGTACATCAGATGTCTTGAAACGTGACTGCTGATTAACTGGAGGGGGTTCAACAAACAAAACCATTTCGTAACCTTTCAGGCTGACCATAGTCAAACGACATTCTTTCTGCCTCCCAACGCCATATCTGAGAAATCTGCGATGTTTCTGACATCGGCTTCTCATCACGAAATACTTCTCATCCTTCCTTCATCCTCCCCCATCACCCATTCACACTCTTACCCTCCATCCCACTCACACACCCCTCTCCAGCTCCGTGTTAACGTCGGTTGACGTGACTGACATAAATTGTTTAATGCCGTTTCGGCTTTAATTTGAAATGCACAAAGATTATTGCGGTTGCAAAGACACAATGATGATTGTAAAAATCGTAAAATGTTATGATGGCACATCTTTATCACTCATTGCGAAAGGATGGCGATGACACGGGTGCACCCTAATAATGATAACGATACCTATGATAATGAAAACGAGAATGATACGGATAATGAATTGATAATTATCAATATATGATGCGAGTTGATCGACTCCTAAAAACGAGGGGGTTGGAATGGAGAGGAAGGAGACAGTGTTTCCAGGGAGGTAAGGAGGGAAATCGTGTTGTTTGTAAAAACGGGACCGGACGATAACGTTCACGGCAGATTTGACAACGGCTTAGTTACGATTCAGTTCTTTTTGCGTCTTCGGCCTCAATTTGTGGCTGATATGTGACGTGATGTTCGGCCTCAATTTGTGGCTGATATGTGACGTGACTGATGCCACCTTGTAGTGTGACGTGAAGTCAACCTTAGCCACATACTACACCGTCACTGCTATCCTCTGTGCTGGTATTCTCAGCACCTCTGGGGGGGAAAAGACTGGGTGGGCCAGACAGATGGAGCCCAACATGAAAAGGCAGATTCACCGAAGGATCGGGATTTTACGTGAACAGCGAGAAACCATCATGACTCAGGAACGTGATCAGAAGTAGTGTAGAGCTATGTAAATTTGAGCAACTTCGGTCACAGAGCGGGGCAGCGCCAGTGGCCTATATGGACTTGAAAGCGATCGTACTGAATCGGAGAAAACTTCCATTTCTCTGTGCTGAATAGCAACAAGTGACATCCCAGCGTGGACAAGACTAGTGAACACTACAAATGCCCTCCTAGTCCTTCGGATCAGAGGGAACCGTTGTACCCGTCCAGTGGAAGAGGTCGATTCGTGCGTGAACTTAGGTGTAAACAACTGAATTAGCACGCAGGTTAAATCGCATTACACTACGTCGGAGAAGAAGAGTGGGTCATCGTGTGCCGATGGGATGGATGGCACGAAAAAAAAAACATGGACAATGGTGTCTTGCGGAGATGTCATCCCCGGAGACGGCATGTGGCGGGTTTGAAAACAGTGCCATTCGCAAATACTGATCTCACCACTGGAATCTTGGAGTACTAGCCGGGGAACACACGCACGCACGCACATGCACACACACACACACACACACACACACACACACACACACACACACACACACACACACACACAGAGGGATGGCAATTTCTTGTGAGGCCCCAAGTACCGGGTGACCCCCTCTGCCCCCACCCCCACCCTCCATATCCTCGCACTCGCTCCTGACCCTCAAAGAGTTCAGGCAGAGAACGACAACAACCAGATATCCTTTGTCGGGTCAGGTCTCAGGCAGTGAGAGTTCTCGCCACGGACATAAACCTGCAAATCTGGGCTGCGCTTATATTAGCTTTAATGGCGTGATGATAGCCGCGCTTGGCGGCGCCGCCTGTACCGGCTCCCCTGAAGATGGCGCTGTACAGGTTCGCCATTTGCCCGGGCTATACCGACACATCAGACCAACGGATTGATTTGCTTACTTAATTACACACACCTTCTGGATGTTGTCGGCGATCTTCCCACGCCCGACTGGCACTTGAAATGGTTTGGTAAAAGAAAACAAATTTCAACGATCTTTCAGCCCCGTAACAGTTGAAAAAGTATACTATGTGTTGTAGTATATTGAAAGGCGGAAGACATATGGTGGGTTGGAAGGTGGCTTTAGCTTGATTGATCTTCTGGTCTTTTACGTGTATTCATGGAGGATCCTTTGTATGAACGGATTGTATTGGTCAGTCTGTGTATTTGATCCCGGGTGGTTGTGCACAACGGTTTGACCGAGCGGCTGTATGTCAGACTAGTGCCAGTGTATGTTGTCTCCTACAGGTCACCATGTAGGAGAACGTGCATGCGTTCACCGTTGAGCGTTTTATTTATCAGTTTTTATTGTTTATCAGTCAGTTTATTCAACTATTTATTTATCATAATTTGTTTTCATGCACGCGCGAGTGTGTGTATGTGTGTGTGTGTCCTCTGGAAAAAAATCGTCTAAACTGCCAAACCCCACAGATATATCCACATGCCCTCAAACATGCGCTGACTGATGCCGTGTTGGTGTTGATGCGCAGGCATATAGCAAGTGCGCAATTGCACACATACGATATTCATTTCAGAGCATGCTCATGGATATGCACGTCACATGCACACACATACACACGTGTACATCTTGCCATGTACAAGCACATACACGCACATATACACTCACAACTACGGTAACGGCGTAGACACTGCTATCAAAGCGCTCGCTTTAGCAGCGCTTTGGGTTAATCAATTGGCTAGGTCTGGTACATGAACCGCTGTATTCACAGACATGGCGTATTCATGCACACAGCTCTGACCCTATGCACTGTGGTCTTATAGCTTAGCAGATGTGGGGTAGCGTACAGGGACAGGTCTGCACGCGATGACACCTTGCTGAAGCTGAAACTCAGAAAGAAAAGGGTCAATAATAGGCCTACAAGACAGAAATGAAGAGGTCAATTTTTTTGTGTGTCATTCAGGGACAGGACTAGGAGAGGGGCCCTGTGTGTCCGGACTCCCCCTTCCTTTTCTCTTCCTGGTTTGGTGTGTGTGTGTGTGTGTGTGTGTGTGTGTGTGTGTGTTCAGAAATAGGGACATATTCACTAGTGCATATTTAGTGAACAGGCATCTTATCTTCCAGGAGAGGTCTCAAATGCTCGTAACAAAAAAATTACATTACTTTTAGCGTCTAGAGGTTTCACCCTATGTGTCCCCGTGAACCCTGCCCGTAGTTCAGAATCCAACTCCTCCATCATACTTGATTCGCTGCTGTTGTGAAAGAGCCTGTCGGGAACATTCTGTTTCCTTCTTTCTGCAGTACAATGCAGCCCCCTTCTTCTCTCCCCTTCTTCCCGGTGATCGCTGACGTCCTTTGTTTATTTTCATAGCCTGGCTTCAGTGGCAGGTAAGCTTCAGTCTCTTGGCCTACATTTTAGCACAGATCAGCATGCACAGTGTTTATGTGTGTTGGCACCGACGGAGGAAATGGGGAAGGACAGACAGAAAGAGTAACGAGGTAAACAAAAATACAGCGGGTATCGATTGTCTGCTCTGGCTCTTAATTCGTTGTCTATCTGGGAAGATGAAAACCAGATTTGCAAGCCACGTCAAGAATGGTGTCGTGAGGGAACGCCACAATACAACGTAGTGAAGATACGGCTGGAGGCGGCATGGGAATGTGGTATCCTAGAACCGATATCGTGTCACCACGACCCGCAAGACTGCGTCAGGGGTGGGACTAGATCAGACGGCGTCAGGGCAGGTCGAGAGAGGTCAAGGCAGCAACACAGAGCACCAGCACCTCAGTGTCAGAAATGGACCGGTGTAGATCTCCTCTCTCAGAGTTCTTGCGGCTTATTGTCACGAGCTGTCTGGAAATTCCAAACGCACAAATAACGCGGACGCGCGCACCCACATGCATATCAAATTGTGTCCCATTACCCGAGATCTAAAGACTGTTGGTTAGGGAGCGGTCATTCAGTTTTGTTGCTCCCTATCATCAAACGCTTTCCTTTCCACCGAAAATTGGTGGTGATGGAGCTTCCATTCAGTTTTGATGTTCCTATCATTCACTTGTAATGTTCCGATCATCTGGAACTCCTTTCCCACTAAACATTGTTAGTGAGGGAGCATTCAGTTTCATTGCTCCCATCATCTGAAACTCCCGGGCAATTTGAAAAAATGTTCCCTCCCATTCTGAAATTCAGCCTATTAATACCTTCTTCAGAAGAGCTTTTCCCCTGATATTAAAGTGCCCCATTCTATTATACCCGGTTACTTTGATGTCTGGGCAGCAAGCGTGCGTTTGTGCGCCCGTGTTAAAATCATGGAAATTCGAAATGTGGATGGGAGGGGGTGGGGATGGGGTGGGGTGGGCGTGGGCTGTATGTATGCGTAAAGTTCACCAGTGTTGAAATCAGGGAAATTTGGAAGAGTGCGGAGAGGAGTGGGGTGGGGTGGGGGTGGGCTGTATGTATGCGTAAAGTTCACCAGTGTTGAAATCAGGAAAATTTGGAAGAGTGCGGAGAGGGGTGGGGTGGGGTGGGCTGTATGTATGCGTAAAGTTCACCAGTGTTGAAATCAGGGAAATTTGGAAGAGTGCGGAGAGGGGTGGGGTGGGGTGGGCGTGGGCTGTATGTATGCGTAAAGTTCACCAGTGTTGAAATCAGGGAAATTTGGAAGAGTGCGGAGAGGGGTGGGGTGGGCGTGGGCTGTATGTATGCGTAAAGTTCACCAGTGTTGAAATCAGGGAAATTTGGAAGAGTGCGGAGAGGGGTGGGGTGGGGTATGGGCGTGGGCTGTATGTATGCGTAAAGTTCACCAGTGTTGAAATCAGGGAAATTTGGAAGAGTGCGGAGAGGGGTGGGGTGGGGTGGGCGTGGGCTGTATGTATGCGTAAAGTTCACCAGTGTTGAAATCAGGGAAATTTGGAAGAGTGCGGAGAGGGGTGGGGTGGGCGTGGGCTGTATGTATGCGTAAAGTTCACCAGTGTTGAAATCAGGGAAATTTGGAAGAGTGCGGAGAGGGGTGGGGTGGCAACATGCATTCACGTGTGCACCTTTGCTGAAACCAAGAAAATCTGGAGGAGTGGGGATGGGAGGGGGGGGGGGGGGGGTGGGGGGAAGGGAAAAACCTGAGGCGATGGAGCGGACGTTTGCAGCACAGTGGTTGGTTGGAAAGAAAGAAAAAAAGCACCGTAAAGGAACTGTTCTGCGTTGTTTACTACAAGGGGATACACATCGGCAGAAAAATTTTTTTTCTTCTTTTTTTTTTGTAAATCGGAGCTTTCGTGTGGCGTTGGGAACCAAGCAGGTGGGGACGGGTGGGAGGTAGTGACTGTAAGAGGGAGCATGTTTACGAGATGTAAAGCTGTTTAGAGGGTCAGTTACGTGTGTGTGCGTGTGTGTGTGTGTGTGTGTGTGTGTACACCTGCTTGTACTCATGCACCCTGTGGGGGAGGGGGGGGGGCATTTCTGTGTAAGATCGAATGGGACCGTGTTTTTAGTTATTTGAGCTGTTGTCCTCAGTCGTTACCTCCCAGAAAATCAGCCAAAACAGTCATCTGTGAGGACTGCAGTTGCAACGGTTTTCCTCAAGATCACAACTGTTTTCCCATGGATCTCGGCCATTTTCTTCGGGATAAAAATATTGATATTTCCCTCAGGAATACATTTGCTTTTCTCAGGAGAATGACTAATCCCAGTTTTGTCGAGGAAAATAGTGATGAGGAAGATTGGTGTTTTCGCTGGCAAGCACATGGGCACTGACATCATTGATAGTACTACGCCTACTGCCGGGGTGAATAAAGAAAACAATTGTCATCCTAAGGATGATAACCGTTTTCTTGCCGAAAGAAAGGAGTACGGCCGTGAAGGGATAATAATGGAAATGTTTTCCTCTGGAGAACAGTTGTGATATTTTGGGGAAAATAATCATTATACCAGGGAAAACAAGGGATTATAACCAAAAAAGAAATGTTTTCCTGGGAAAAATATTTGTGATCTCCAGGGACTACAGTTACTGTCCTAAGGAAAACAGTTGCGATCTTCAGGAATAGCAGCGTTAACACTGTTTCTGCGAAGTATAACAACTGTTTTCATCAGTAAAACAGGAACGAGAATTATTACTGGCTTTGATGCTCCCATAGTTAGGCATGTGTTACATGATGCACCCATAGTTAGGGCATGTGTTACATGATGCACCCATAGTTAGGGCATGTGTTACATGATGCACCCATAGTTAGGGCATGTGTTACATGATGCACCCATGAGTGTCTGCGGATGAAGAGACATGCATCAAGAAAAAAAGAGGGGGTGGGGTTGGGCGGAAGAAGAGGATAACCTCTAATGGAAAAGACGCAGAGAACCAAACAGAAATTGAAACGATGTGTGTGCACGCATGTGTGTCCTCTTCTGTTTGCATGCTGCGTAATGATACGGATAAACAGGCGTGTATAAGGCACAGCGGGCGCACAAACCGAGGACACGAAAAATGAAGAGAAGCAGACAAAATTAAAACTATGTGTATATGTGTTGGGGCAAAGAGAGAGAAGGCGAGAGAGACAGACAGACAGACGGTTACGCACAATGCATGGCATACTAGCGCCCCCCCCCCCCCCCCCTTTTTTTTTTTTTTCCCCCGATGCTGCCGATAAGGCTCAGCCCCCCGGCTGCCTGTCTCTGTTTCATCAGGCCTGTTGTTTAGGCTGGATGCCTGCACCGCTAATGACGCAGCCTCCAGCACGCGGCTTCACTTTGATGTTGCGTTCCCATCACGCCTGCCTCTGGTGGTACTTGCGTAACGGCACGAAGTGTAACGCAAGAAGGTAGGCTGTTAGGGGAATGTCCCTCACTGGGCCAACTCTGAACGCTGGCTGGGTGGGAACTAGGAACTAAGAAGAAAGGAAAGGAAGAGAGAAGGAGGAGGAGGAGGAGGCGAAAGAGAGAGAGAGAGAGAGAGAGAGGGGGGGGGGAACAGGGAGATCCTGTTTATTGCCAACAGAGAAACAGACAAGGAACAGATAGATAAACGGAAAGACAGCAAAGAGAGGAGGAGGAACAAGGCGATGGGGAAAGTGGGGGAGGTGAGAAACGCTAGAGTGGGGGATAAAGAGAGAGAGAGAGGGAGAGAGAAGGTGGGACAGGAAAGAGGAAAAGGAATGGAGACATGAGAAACAAAGTGTGAAAGAGGTACATTGACCGAGAGAAAGAGAGACAGACCGAGAGGAGGAGGGGGTGGCAAAAACATGGGAGAGGTGAGAGAGAGGAGTGAGGATGTTGGGGTTACCCGGGTTGAGAACAGAGAACTGGAAAGGATAAGAAAAAGAACAGGGGAAACGTAGAGACAACCTCCAAGTTAAATACGACCTAATGGATGTATCTGTAAACTTGAGGGGAAGAAGTCAATCTTGTGTTTGTGCACAAAACAACCCACCCCCTTCAAGAAATGCGATCGTGCGCTAAGTGTTTGTGGGTGCACTTCAAATGAACGTGTGCTTGTGTTTTGTGTGTGTGCAAATATGTGTGTGTGTGTGTGTGTGTGTGTGTGTGTGTGTGTGTGTGTGTGAAAAGGGAGAGTTCTGTGTGTGTGTGTGTGTGTTTGTGTGTGTGTGTGTAAGAGAGGATATGTGATGAACACAGCACATTGTTGCCATTCAGTTCTTGCCCCAAATAGGTTTACAGTGAAAAATAACGCACAGAATAAATTAATAGAGTGTGCAGACAGAGAGAAAGAGGGTGAGGGATGTTGTCACATCAGAGGGTGCTGTATGGAGGTTTAAAGAGTGTTTCGGACACTGTCAAGCTAATGGTTGTGACAGATACAACTGTGGAATGCAAGGAAGATGAATGTGCAACATATTTAACTATACTAGTGGAGAGGAGGGGAGTAACGCCCCTCCTCTAGTATAGTTAAGTATGTATTGAATTAGCAACAAATAAGGTATATACAGTTATCAAAATATGGAGTATGAGCACAAAACAGAGAGAGAGAGAGAGAAAGGGAGGGAGAGAGTGCGACAGAAAGAACAGTGTATTGTAACTTCTTAAATGCTTATAGTATTGTATAACAACCATTTAAATGTAACCTGCAAGGTCCAGCGAAACACTGACAGAGCTTTTGACCACAGGTTATCCTTCTGCATTGCATTATATTGCCTTACATTGTGTTGCACTGCAATGCATTGTGTTGTCCTGTATTGGATTCCACTGTATTGTACAAGAATTGAACAAGAAAGACAGAGACACAGGATATGAGTGACAGAGTGCCAAGATCATCCTCTGGGATCAATAGCACTCTGCCACATCTACCTTCTGCAGCAATTTCCCACAGTACTCAGAGCTCACAAATGGTGGCATTTTTAATTTGAATCTCCATGCAGTCCATCACACCTTTTGCCAATCACATTCTTTATCAATCCAAACAAGCACTATCCATCACACCTTTGTCAATCACATACGTTATCAGTCCAAAGAAGCACTCTCTCTGCAGTTGAGCCATTTCACTTAAAAACAACATCACAAATCACATTCCAGGCATCAATTACAAGAATGCTAAAGGGCATAAATGGTATGTACATGTATGGTGCTTGTCTCCAATGGTTAAACTCTCGCTCTTTAAAAGGCATACAAACACAAACAAATGCATGCAGAAACCCTCTCCATTCACACAAACATACCAAACCCACAAACACATTTGTGTAATAAACATTTAGATGCAAACACAAAAACACTTCTACGACAGCAATAGCTTTATCAGCACCCAATGGACAGGTAATTGAGGTATCAATTTATGAACTATAACTTGGTTTATGAACAGAATGATATTTTCACACTTTCACACACACACACACACACACACACACCACACACACACACACAACACACACACACACACACCACATACGCACTCTATCTGGTCCATCTAAATCATTTCCCACACGAATGAAAAGACAGTGAAGATGTGCCTCTATGCCTCATAACGATGAGAGAGTAGGAGCAAAAACCTAAAAGAATATTTAACTCTAAATTCTGCTGACTCGTACATGAAGTACTGTACTTTGACTGGAATCAGACACACAAAAAACAAGGAAATGTAAATACCACAGTTAACTGTTTTACCTGAATCAGTAGAACAAATCGTTTATTATTATATAATCACTGCTCTGCACAATTTATATTTCAGCTGAACTAGATGCAAACTATATAATTCAGAATTTATGACAAAAATGTTGCTTACTATTCATATCATTTTACTGTAAAAGATAGAGAATCATGTAAAAATCGTTGGAAAAATCACAAATGCATATTCACACAACTGCAGTAGAGTTTGTAATAATTCATTCAGTTTTGAATTGGTCTTAAAACATATATTATTCATCAAGGCATATGCCTTAAAAAATCCAATCAGAAAAGAAATAACAAGAAATAAGTTTTGGATGGTACAGGCTAGTTACACAGAGAGAAAACCCAAAATAAATCATCAACAAGCCTGTAAATCCTCAATGTTTTCATAGAAACAAAAGTAAAGGTAGGTAAAATTCCTACAATCCTGGTCTGTCAGAGGACAAAATGAATTCTACTATATAAATTACAACAACAAAAATACCTGTGGCAAAGGGGAGAAACACAGCTTGTACTGTTTCCATACAACAGTGTTAGATACTCATGACCTGTGTAAGTTCTGAAGGGAAAAAATGTCCCAAACACCAAAGCCAGGCTAACTGTTTTCAACCAAAGTGCGCTAAGTCTTTGCCAAACCATGGGTTCGAATCCTGCTCTTGAAAATATATAAATTCTAATACAACTAGAAACTACAATTTGCCTTAAGTAGAAATTACGACTTGGCTTCCAAAGATGATGGATAGTAAAGGAACTGAAGAACAGGATGACTGAGTGCTAGCAACTATTTAACTATCTTTTTTTAAATTTTTTATCCGATTTCTTTTAAACAAACAAACAAAAAAAAACCTTCTGTTTTCAACACTCCAGAGTCGACAATATTTACATCCTACTGCAATAATCAGCACAAAGGTTATTGTCTTTTTTATTCTGTGGGAATATTTCACAATATAGATTTATTACCATTCAGAGCATTTATGAGCTAACAGCTGGAAAACTTATGAAGGGGAGAGGGGGCAAAGGAGGGGGGGGGGGGGGGCATCAGTGAGGAGACAAGAGAACTAGGTGACTGCATGATTATGATAATCAAGGTAACTGGGTGACTGCATGATTATGATAATCAAGGTAACTGGGTGACTGCATGATTATGATAATCAAGGTAACTGGGTGACTGCATGATTATGATAATCAAGGTAACTGGGTGACTGCATGATTATGATAATCAAGGTAACTGGGTGACTGCATGATTATGATAATCAAGGTAACTGGGTGACTGCATGATTATGATAATCAAGGTAACTAGGTGACTGCATGATTATGATAATCAAGGTAACTAGGTGACTGCATGATTATGATAATCAAGGTAACTGGGTGTCCATAAGAATCAAACTAACTTGGGTGACTGCAAGTTGGTAACAATCAAGATAACTTGGGTGACTGCAAGTTGGTAACAATCAAGATAACTGGGTGACTGCAAGTTGGTAAGAATCAAGATAACTGGGTGACTGCAAGATGGTAACAATCAAGATAACTGGGTGACTGCAAGTTGGTAACAATCAAGATAACTGGGTGACTGCAAGTTGGTAACAATCAAGATAACTGGGTGACTGCAAGTTGGTGGTAAGAATCAAGGTAACTGGGTGACTGCAAGTTGGTAACAATCAAGATAACTGGGTGACTGCAAGTTGGTAACAATCAAGATAACTGGGCGAAGTTGGTAAGAATCAAAACAACTGGGTGACTGCAAGATGGTGGTAAGAATCAAGGTAACTAAGTGACTGCAAGATGGTGGTAAGAATCAAGGTAACTAAGTGACTGCAAGATGGTAAGAATCAAGGTAACTAAGTGACTGCAAGATGGTAAGAATCAAGGTAACTAAGTGACTGCAAGATGGTAAGAATCAAGGTAACTAAGTGACTGCAAGATGGTGGTAAGAATCAAGGTAACTAAGTGACTGCAAGATGGTAAGAATCAAGGTAACTAAGTGACTGCAAGATGGTGGTAAGAATCAAGGTAACTAAGTGACTGCAAGATGGTAAGAATCAAGGTAACTAAGTGACTGCAAGATGGTAAGAATCAAGGTAACTAAGTGACTGCAAGATGGTAAGAATCAAGGTAACTAAGTGACTGCAAGATGGTGGTAAGAATCAAGGTAACTAAGTGACTGCAAGATGGTAAGAATCAAGGTAACTAAGTGACTGCAAGATGGTGGTAAGAATCAAGGTAACTAAGTGACTGCAAGATGGTAAGAATCAAGGTAACTAAGTGACTGCAAGATGGTAAGAATCAAGGTAACTAAGTGACCGCAAGATGGTAAGAATCAAGGTAACTAAGTGACTGCAAGATGGTAAGAATCAAGGTAACTAAGTGACTGCAAGATGGTGGTAAGAATCAAGGTAACTAAGTGACTGCAAGATGGTGAGAATCAAGGTAACTAAGTGACTGCAAGATGGTGGTAAGAATCAAGGTAACTAAGTGACTGCAAGATGGTGGTAAGAATCAAGGTAACTAGATGAATGCAAGATGGTAAGAATCAAGGTAACTAGATGAATGCAAGATGGTAAGAATCAAGGTAACTAGATGAATGCAAGATGGTAAGAATCAAGGTAACTAAGTGACTGCAAGATGGTGAGAATCAAGGTAACTAGATGAATGCAAGATGGTAAGAATCAAGGTAACTAGGTGACTGCAAGATGGTGAGAATCAAGGTAACTAGATGAATGCAAGATGGTAAGAATCAAAATAATTGGGTGGCTGAAAGTTGGTAAGAATCAATATAACTGGGTGACTGGAAGTTGGCTTCAAATCAAGATGACTGGTTGACTGCAAGAACTTGTCCCTAAAAGCTTTTGCTGTGAGGATGTAAAACTCAACTATTCTTCAATCAAGAGAACTGAGTGACTGCAAGACTGTTGTAAACAAGATAACTTAGGTAACTGCAAAATGGGAAGCATCAAATGAATGATGATCACCACATAAATACTGGATCCCTGGAGAGTCCATACAAGACCTCCAACCCCAGAGAGACCTCAGTTCTTGCAGATCAAGAGATCACAGGGTTTCTCCCTTTTGAACCATACTTGTATCCTGTTGTTCATTCTGATAATTTTGCAACAAATTTTCAGACGCCCTTTTGGAGTCGGACACCCTGCATTTGTTTAGAACTCTCAAAACAGGTACTTAATTACAATGAAGACATGAAAATGAAACAATGCAAAACTTATGATCACACTCAGCAAACAACACGTGACAAAAGAGTTCAAGTTCCTAACACAGCTGGATAACAATGATGACAAAAATCAACAACAATACCCTGTAAAACATCAAAACAATTCAAAACAGGCAGTCTAAAATACATGTCTGCACGCCTTTGTAAACACAATCCAAAATAGGCAGTCCCAAATACTCCTTGTCTTATCAAGTTTCACAGTATTCTGGTGGTCAAAATCCCATTTTGTCTCTAATGCTGAAAGCCAAAATCAGCAACTTTGCCCACTACCTACCCTGTCCGGTCAATGAAATGCAAACTGCACTTGAAAATCATCAACTTTGCGCACTATCTTCTTTATCCTATCAATGAAACACAAGCCTCACATGTTCAATGTCCTAGGGATGCATACACTTTTGCATCTGAAAAGTAAAAACGTATGACAAGTGCAGCCCCAAAACAGGTGTTGGTGATGGGCACAATTAAAAATGGAGATCTTGAAACATGCTGATTTCTGCCTGCAGAACAATTATTTTGAATATTCACATGGGCAGGAAATTGGGAAAGTGTGTTTAAAACATCAGACCTGCTAAATTAGTTCAGGAATGATGTTTCAATATTCATTTTGGTCATTGGCTTTTGGAGACGCAACAGCTGTTTGCAAAAAAACTTCATTCATCCAATTAAAATACTAATTTTCATTTGAAGATCTAGAACTAGCCCCAGTCTCATACTTTTTGAGGACTGTGAAGAATGTGAATTCAGGATCAGAGACAGACACTTTTTTTTTCTTTTTGTTTGCTGTCCCATCTTCTGTACCACCTCAGTGGCAGTGTACCCATGCTGCTCATTCCGACACCCCGTTCACAGCCACAGCCCGGCCTGCTGCAGCCCTGGCACCAGCAATCAACAGGGAGCAGTCAATGTCAAGAGGCAACCCACCGAAGAAGACACTGCACTGCTGCTGAGTCACTTCGATGGTGTTGAGTGGCACCTGTTCTGTACCAATATACGCAGGACACCACCTACTAAGCCCCCTTCCTACAACAATAATTACTAAGTCGCGGAACCAGCGTGAGTGAGCTCACCATCCAGAGGGCGCCACCACATCCATCCAACTACAGCCCCCATGGACTTGCAGATACCCGTGACCCCGAGGGAATCAAACCAAGGCTACACATATGGAGAGGACATTGAAACCAAGGTCACCATGAGAACAGGGCATGAAAGGCCACAGAATTTGAGACTTTCTTTTTATGCTGATCGATGAGAATGAGGATGATGAAGATGATGCTATGATTTCCATTCCGGTCTGAGACTGCATGACAGGACTGTACTCTACACTTACTTTCATTATACATCCCAGCATCAACCAGGCCCAAGAGACACAGACGCCTGCAGTGTTGGTCAGGAAATTTGAGCAACATTCTCACAGATGCATCCATAAAGTGGATGAAACTCGACTGTGTGGTCCCACTCTTCCCAACTGAGCATGTAGCAAACTCAACCCTGGGTAGGAGCAGAAAAATCCCACATGGCTCTTATGGGAGTTGAACCCACGATCTCCCAGCCGGGAGTCTGTGATGCTAACCACTCCACCATGGCAGTTGGTGAGACAGACGTACTTAGTAAACATGTCTAAATTATCTAACGTGCTTAAATCATTTTTCCATATTAAGTATAGACAATACATGTTCTTTGCACCGATTCATTACTATGACTGATCATTCGACAAACCATGCATGTTCTATTAGAGATGAGAACTGTTTTGTCTTCTTTCACTCAACATTTCTTCTTGAACTGGCATTAGAAATCAACATATCACTGACAGGAACTGGCATCCATCTACATTCCTAGTGACCTCAAACAAAGGATGTTACAGTCAAAACTGAGCCCAAAGCATTCATATTATGTTTACTGTGCATTGTTTACATAAAGATTCTTGCTTTTAAAAAAAAGAAAAAAGAAAAAAAAAAGGCAGGTTCAAAACTGAGGAATTTGCCAAGTCTTCACCAAATCTGGACTTATCTTAAAGACTGAATACAGTGAAAGCCGTGTCTTACAGCCACATTCAGTTACTATTTCCTCCTAGGACCATGTTTTCACTCGCGCCTGGTTTGGTTGTATGTTACCAAGAACTACTGGACTGACTTTAGTGACTTCACTGCCACAACTGCCATGCTCTACAGTTCTGTAAAGTTCTGTAGAGGCTATTCTAGTACAGCTGCCAAATCTAGTTGTAAACTGTTGAGTTCAAAGCAACACAGGCAAAACTGTGTACTGTTTTCAAGACTGACACTAGTGACAGAACACACAACTGCAGAACTGTAGACAAACACACGTAGAGAAGCGAGTCTTCAGAATCAAGCTACATTCTGTAGGCTACACAGCCAGCCAATAATGTGAAGCAGAGATGTAAAAGTAAAACACAGTGTATACTGAACGTCATACTGTGTTGGTATAGATCCAGACTGGAACCATATTTGTGCAGTGATATGCAAATTCATAGTGATTAACTAATACACAAAGGCAAATATTCATTTTACTTTACACATAGGGCAATATCATTTGTCATTTTGTTTTCTTTCACTTTGCCATCACATGAATCAAAACACAATTATAGATCTTGATCTAATGCATTTTCTTTAATCACTTGTAAACTACATAGGCAGACTATGGAGAATGTCACTGTAATGTCTTTGGGTTCAAATTGCAACTCAGATTAACATCCTAATTTAACTGCAGAGGTCTCTTTGTCACAGAAGACAAGAGTTTCACTGGAAATCTTGTCAGTCAAAGCACCGCCATGCTGTACCTGCATGTAACACAATTCCAGCTGCGTTCCTGACATGCATGTCTTTAATTCCCCAACCTACATGTTTTGAATTCCCTGACATATATATATGTCTTTAATTCCCTGACATACGTCTTTAATTTCCCTGACATACGTTTTTAATTTCCCTGACATACGTTTTAATTTCCAAGCATATATGTCCTTCATTCCCTAACATTAACGTCTTTAATTTCCAGACATATATCTTTAATTCCCTGACATACGTCTTTAATTTCCCTGACATACGTTTTAATTTCCAAGCATATATGTCCTTCATTCCCTAACATTAGCGTCTTTAATTTCCAGACATATGTCTTAGATTCCCTGACATACATGTCTTTCATTTCCCAACATCAATAAACAAATATCTTCTGACATACATGTCTTTAATTCCCCAACATACATGTCTTCAGTTTAATACCTTATCTTGAATTCCCCGAAAAACATGTTTCTAATTCACCGACATACATGTCTTTAATTCCCACACATATATGTCTTTAATTCCCAGACATACACATCTTTAATTCCCTGACATGCATGTCTTTTATTTCCTGACATTCATGTCTTTTATTTCCTGACATTCATGTCTTTCATTCAAAAGAGACATGACTTACACACAAGTCATGACGATACATACACATTGCTGAAAATGAGTTGGTCACAGGAACAATCATAAAGAGTCAATAAATAGTCGGGAATACAAACCAAACCAAACCAAACCCCTAAGACAAGATACCAAAGGTGGTTCAAAAGCAGTCGGTACCATTCCTCCAACAATACAGTTTGGTTTGACAAAAAAGTTCTCACTAGACTCTTTCCTACTATTCAAAATGTGACATTCGCATTGAATGCTACTGCTGACAAAATTAGGAGTATTAGGAACCCAGCTAGTGCTGGCTGCCATTATCCCAGTGACACCAACGAGTTAAGGGAGCAAGGGCAAAGAGTTGTGAAAGTGGGGAGTCGTGTGTCATCATCATCTCCATGACATTTAATCCTCACATCATCATCACAAATATTTTTGCCATTTGAAGATCAGATCTGTTACTGGCAGTAACATTTTATGATGAAAAGAAAAAAAAGAGAAAAAAAAAAGGGAAATGCTGCCTGTTGCCATATTTTAAATAGGGCATGGGTGAGGGTAGGAGAGGGGGAAGTGGTAATTCCAGCATAACTATGAGGGAGGGAGCACTTCACTGGAATGATGATGGTGTGCACAAGGTTTGGATGTCAATCTAAAACAAAAAGAAGAAGGAAAAATAACAGCTGCTACCACCCAACTATGCTAAAGAATAGAAGAGAGAGAGAGAGACGGCTAGTACGAGGCGGAAGAGAAAAAACAGAGAAGAGGCATGCATGATACATACACATACAAGAGAGAGAGAGAGAGAGAGAGAGAGAGAGAGAGAGAGAGAGAGAGAGAGAGAGGACAGTTGATGGAGACAGAAACCCAGTTGATGGAGACAGAAACAGCATAGAGACAGATCAATCATCAGTGCAATACCCTGTTTAAAAAAATCAACAAGATTAACGAATAATACTTAATCTTTAACCAACCCCCCCCCCCCACCCCGTGCATTTCTTCCTTGCTGTCCTTGTGTATGTGAAGCATGTGGACTTTGGCGACTCTTGCTTGTTGTTACATTTTAAAACGGTACAAAATTGAATGCACTCTTTGCATACAAAGTAATAATACATGACTAGCTCTGTGCTCACTGACCATACATGTGTACACACACAGACATTCTTCTTTGCAAACGCTCTGTGGGACTTACACACACAGCACAAGACACTGACTATACAAATGTTCAGGTTTTCTTGAAAAAACAACAAATTCTTATTCAATTAGAATCGCTCAAACTGATTTACTTTGGCAGTGTCGACAGTAACAAGTTCATGTGATCACTGAGACCTTCAATTTTCCATGCCTGTAATCAACTTAACTCAATTACCCTCTCCCTCTCCTACCTTTTCAGTCTCTCCCAGTGAACTAAATCTCTGTCTCCCAATGAACTTGGCTCTCCCCTTTCTCACTCGCTCCCTGTGAAGTCTCTTTCTTTCTCATCAATCCTGGTTTCTGGACATGAGTGGGAGGGGGGGGGGGGGGGGGGGGGCATTTTCTGTCCTTGTCATGGTGATAGTGTAGCGACACAACACCTTTTTTTCTTCTTTCTTTTTTTTTTTTTTTAAGGGAACAGTCTGCAGTATGTTTAGAAAGAATACCATGGCCAGATTACTACATGATTGGTGGCATAATGTGAGACGGCTTGGGAGACAATATGTGTGTGGGAATGGAGGGGTAAGGGGCTGTCCATTCTCAGCTCTTTTTTCCCTGCAAAATTAGTGGAACATTTAAGAAAATAGGTTTGTTTGTTTTTTACAGAGGGTTTTACATTTAAGTAAAACTTCTAAACAATTACTTATGATTGACAGCTATCTCTTGCCCTCAGATCTGTGAACATTAGAGCAGAACTATTTTGACTGTTTTCATCAAACATCATCTGAACTGAACCAATTCCAACGTCAGCTTGACACTTTCCAGGCAGGCATGCTCACACTGACATGTCCTGACAGCAGCTGTGCTGAAGTGAGCCAGGTTCTCCTGTCATCACTGTTCCTAGTCAGCAACAGGACTTGGCTACAGGAAGCACCATCATAAAGGAAGAACATTATGTCTTTCATCATACACTGTTTATATTTACAACTTTTAAAGAGAAAAATTCTAAATCTACCTTACTAGATGTAACAACTTGAGAGCTGAGAAGATTACAGGTTAAAAACAACACAACAAAATCTCTTCATCTAAGGATGCAGGACAGGTACTAGGCTCTGGAAACGAAAACAAAACTGATCACGATAAAGACTGCAGAATCTGATTCATTTACACAGCTCTCTCTATGGACCACAACCTGAACGTTCACTGGCTCCTTCATGGACTGACCAAAGTGCACTCACTGTCTGATGAGAAATGTAGCAGAATGAGGAGACGTCTGAGGGAGTGGCACAGAAGATGGGACAGAAGAAAAAAAAAGCTGTATAGTTTGATGAGAAATGGATCAGAATAAGGAGACGTCTGAGGGAGTGGCACAGAAGATGGGACAGAAGAAAAAAAAAGGTGTATAGTTTGATGAGAAATGGATCAGAATAAGGAGACGTCTGAGGGAGTGGCACAGAAGATGGGACAGAAGAAAAAAAAAAGGTGTATAGTTTGATGAGAAATGGATCAGAATAAGGAGACGTCTGAGGGAGTGGCACAGAAGATGGGACAGAAGAAAAAAAAAGGTGTATAGTTTGATGGGAAATGGATCAGAATAAGGAGACGTCTGAGGGAGTGGCACAGAAGATGGGACAGAAGAAAAAAAAAGCTGTATAGTTTGATGAGAAATGGATCAGAATAAGGAGACGTCTGAGGGAGTGGCACAGAAGATGGGACAGAAGAAAAAAAAAGGTGTACAGTTTGATGAGAAATGGATCAGAATAAGGAGACGTCTGAGGGAGTGGCACAGAAGATGGGACAGAAGGAAAAAAAAAAAGGTGTATAGTTTGATGGGAAATGGATCAGAATAAGGAGACGTCTGAGGGAGTGGCACAGAAGAAAAAAAAAAGGTGTATAGTTTGATGAGAAATGGATCAGAATAAGGAGACGTCTGAGGGAGTGGCACAGAAGATGGGACAGAAGAAAAAAAAGTGTACTGTTTGATGAGAAATGGATCAGAATAAGGAGACGTCTGAGGGAGTGAGGAGAAAGGAGGAAGAAGACTGACTTGTCAGTACATAGAAACTACACGTGGATCACAATGAAACGTTTCAGCTGTTCACAAACACTGGGCAGCGCTGCGTTAGCAGTTTTTCTGGCGTCAGTGACACATTTCAACTGGAACATGGAATGATGGCGTGTCGCTTCACACAGCCACAGTAACACAATCATGGCAAGTTATCTGGTGACTGGCCAAGGACTGAGCTGTCTTTGAAGATTAAAAAAAAAAAAAATTAAAAGGAAAAAAAAAAAAGGCCCCAACCACTCACATGATCAACGAACAACCACAGGAGTGGCCACTTCTCCAAAGAACAGGCTGACCTCTGGTATGGGAGACTTCCTTTCACAGGCAGAGATTAGCTTACTTCAATACATGACATTCCGGCTAAAATAACCTCTGAAGCAAAGTCTCACATAGGTCACCCTCTTTCCTGTATGTGATTTTCTATCTGAGTATCTCAAGGAAGTATAATGTCCCAAAGAACATGGATGTTGTTCAAAAAGTGAACATTTCTGGACTTTTTTTCTTTCCACATAGTGGGATCTCCCTCAATTGGCTCTTTTCTCATCAGTGTTCTCGCGAGGAGAGAGATGATCTTTAATGCAGATGATCATCTCTTCTCTCTTTTTCTCCACTGATGCAGAAAATACATGTGTGTTCTAGCTTTAAATAAGTCTTTTCATCCTGCAGAAGACAGGCCCTGGAAGAGGATGCTCCAGCAGGACCTTTCCATGAAGAACTATGTCCCTGAAGGCCAGTGAATGCTGCTTCCTAATGCTGCTTCCTGATGACCACTATCTTTACCAAGGAACATTGACATCCTTTCTAAAAGAAGGAAATGGTTTTCTACAGAATGCATGTATTCTCCAATTGAGTGGAAGTGTGCCTTGGCAAAGGACTCTTCTCTTATCTTGGGCATCCCGATTAGCAGAACGAGATTCTGGCAAGGAGATTGCTCAAGGACCGTTTTCAAGGCATGGCAAGACATCCTCAATACAGGGGACAGACAAGCTGCCTTGAAGAAAAGGGAACACTAATTTGGAGGAGCACTTTTCCCCCACAGAAGGCAGACATGCACTCCTCACCGAAGATAATCCCACTTCAAGCGAAGGCAAGCGTTCTGGTCAGAAGATGAATAGAATGCCCTGTAAGTGGACAATCTCTCCTGAAGAGACCAGTTCATTTCTGTAAAAGCAGACGCTCTTTCCGGAGATGGCAACCTTGCTTTGCAAAGAACTAGTCTTCTCTTTCTTGCTTCCTGGTGGAGAAAGCAGGTATTTTATGAACCATGACTGACAGGGAGAGGCAGCTCAGTCCTCAGAGCTGGAGTCACCAGAAAGGGGGTTGGGGTCCCCGTTGACCTTGCAGCGGTGGATGATGGCCTTCTCGTAGGCCTTCTGCACCGCCTTGCGCACATTGGGCTTCTTGTTCTCCATCAGCTTAGCCTTGTCCAGGTCTGACTTCACGCCCAGAGGTTCCAGCTTGTGTCGAGGTAACCACTGCCTGCAACAGTCCACCCACATCCACTCTGTCAGATCTTATGGTGAAAATCACGTCACTTGGGGTTTCTATACACAAAATCCAATATAAATATATATTTGGTTAAGAAAGCATGTCTTGTAACTACAGAGCCAGCATGCTGGTCACTGAATACATAATCCAGAGATCGGATGAAGGCTATATCAGGCTATATCATGTAATAGACATGATGATACATCACAAACTTTCCTGAGCAACTAGAGCTCAGTAATCCTGTATCCTACTCACTTTGTGGCCTAGAAATACAAGAGAGGTATCTTCTATCATGGAAATGTTCAAGAATACATGGAGGAATAAAAGCAGAGAACAGAAAAATAGATTCTGATCTTTAAAGTGATTCTCGTGACTCTCTTACAATGTTGTAGGACTGGACACACTTGCAGAAAAAATGAGCAGTGAATCGTAAATAGAATAATGCTGATGGTACAAAATTATCAAAATGGCTGACAACAGAGGCAATCGACGAGACGGCAAAATTACAATTGTCTTTAGCCTGTTTTCTTCTACTTTTTCATCTTCTCCTTGCTGAGCTTCGCCTTCCTCTTTTTTGTGTGGGAAAAACAAGTTTACAATCTAGAGATTTGCTCTCTCTGTTCTGTTAAAGCCACTATTAAGTCCATGACGCCTGTTTTTTTAATTAACATTTTTTCTTTTTTGATGTAGTGTTTGGTCACAAACTGTAGCATTGTCTATGAAATTGTAGCAAGCTTTGCGAAAACAGCACTTGGCAGCTCCGATTGTTGGAGAGAAGCACAAGACTAAACAGATGACATTTTTTTTATTCACTTTTGCAAACTTTTTAGGTCTCAAGAGACTTCAAAAAGGATCTATCACAAGTGAGAGAAATAAATCACAGTTGAGAGGAATATTGGACACCAAATCCCAGAGCAAACATTTCTTTTGCAAATATATGCATACTAATGTTCCTTCATTTGGGGACTTGTTCTTCTGCATGTGTGTGTGTGTGTGTGTGTGTGTGTGTGTGTGTGTGTGTGTGTGTGTGTGTGTGTAGGCTGCATATGCAGACTTGTTTACCCTTATTCCTCATATTTTAACAAAACACATACAAAATATGGCAGAATTTTACAGGTAAACAGGACTGTATGTCTTTCAAACTAAAAGCATTACATTCTCAGTTCTTTGTGTGTACAAGTATTATCCAAAAACTCAAGGGATACACTTCTAACAAGATGCTGGAGGTGCTGTTTTGCATCTTCCTCAGTTATTCATGTTACAGTTCAAAACAACGAATTACCAAGATAAGAAAAAAGTGGAATAATGTTTGTAGCTGCAGGGCTCAAAGTAAGAGACTTTGGAATAAAGAGAAAAGGATGACAACAAATACTGAGCGAGTGAGAGACAAGAGAGCAGAGTTGAACTCAATTATGAAAATCACTTTGCTGTAGTCCACATTACTCATGGCTATGCTGTAGCCAGCCCATCTGAAAGTTGACAAATTTGTCTGTATTCCGACCTTCAAAAGCGTGCTTACAACAGAAATTGGCAATGGTGTTACAAAAATGTAGCAATTCCAATCAAGGTTGCACAAAGTTTGTGTGATATTGAGACCACCTCCAACACATCCAGTGTTATTTGGAAACAAGAAAGCAAACAATGCATCAAAATGGTATATGCTGACTGCACAAGAGAAGGGTACTTTTCCATGTATTCAGATCACACGTTCTTCAGCTTTTTTGTTTGTTGTTGTTTTCTTCCAGCTTCAGGTGACACATGAGTTTTCCACTTTGAATTCACTGTCATGGTTGCTTCAACTGAAGCAAATTTCTTACTGGCCGTCAAATTTCAGTCATTGGATACAGAAAGCAGCTATGTAGATTTGCAAATGAGCCAGAATCAACATCACATTTAAAATAGGCAAAGAAATCCCTTCAGCAGAATTATTTTTTTGGTAAGCAGAATAGAAAAACCAAGGTTAAATTCTGCCCGAACCTGAAAGGTTGGCAAATCTGCTGTCATGAGGGCAATCCAAGCCAAACAAACCAAAAAAAAACAACTGAAAAGGAATGGTAAAGAGAAAACGTCAACCTCCTTAACCACAGTGCATTCGATTCTCTCCACAATTCATCCAGCTCTGTATCCCATCTTTGAAGGGAACACTGTTCCTCTTCATTTTCCTGTCCACTGACCTCAAGAGCAGACCAGCTGAACACTCACCATGTGCGCTTAGTGTCGAAGAACAGCACCAGGTAGGTCTCATCTTGACGCCGCGGGAGCTCCAGCACGTCGTCGGGTGGTACTGGAATGGGCACTCCGTTGTGGAAATAGCCTGTCTTGGGCATCTTGGGATTGATGATCTGCTGGTCGACACCCCCAACAAGATCAACATATTAACCATCTGTATGGGATTAGGCAAGCCATGCATATAGGGAATCTGTGTTGTGCACAGAAACAAGTCTGGTATTTAAAAAAAAAACAACAATAAAGCAAAACAAAACAAACAAATTAACCAAAGAAGACAAAATGGCTATCCCTGTATCTGACTGGATTCTATTCAGCTTTCGCAATGGATCCAAGAATATGGCTTATTCTGGATTGGGGCTAAGAAGTGCAAGAAATGGAATATATGTAAGGAAAAAGAAGGGACGTTTGTGAGTGAAGAAAGGAGTAGGAGGGGGGAGGGGCAGACGGACAATCTCCCGATCCACCCCTCCCCCACCCCCATTAATCATTTCCCACACAAACAAAATCATCCCAATTTACGAGTATTCTTTAACAAGCATGGTGACGCTAGCATTAGTTATTTCATTCAATACTACACAGGAGATGGGACATGTCTTAAAGAGCAATGATGATGAGAAAACAGTAGCTACACATTCTGAAGACCCGCTACCTTATAAGTAGACAGTTAAGGACCCACTGACCCTAGTATCACAAGTAGTTCTACAGTGAACCCAAGTTTCAGGTGTACATGACACTACATTCTACTTCTTACTCCTACGCTATTGGTGCTCATACTGTAAAGATGGCAGCAGTGTGCAAGGTCAGAGGGGCAAGAGTAGGCAGGAGAGGAAAGGAGGCAAGAAAGAGTGGGACAGGAGGAAAACAAAGAAACCTGATGCTGAACATGAATTACATGGTTCATCAGGCTGCATAATAGCTTTTGCTGTTAGTTTCACTATTTGGTTTTACAGAAATAGACAAGACAAACAGAACATGTGCATCAGAAGCAAGCACGCGCGCGCGCACACACACACACACACACTAGCATCACCATCAGAGTGCAATGTATGTGACTCTGAGCAGGTATGATTTCAACAGATAAGCCATGAGGACAGCCCTATCCTACAGTCAATGACCAGACAGAGCTCACAGAAATAGCACAAACTATTTGCAGCTGTAGCATCTCCAACTCTGCTTACCCTACTTTTCTCCAGGGCACTCACTTGTGTGTGTGTGTGTGTGTGTGTGTGTGTGTGTGTGTGTGTGTGTGTGTGTGTGTGTGTGTGCGTGCGCGTGTGTGTGCGCGTGCGTGCGTGTGAGTGTGTTTTGTGTGCGTGTGTATGTGTGTGTGCGTGCGCGCGTGCATGCTCTTGTAAGCCTGTGTAGGTAGGTGTTTGTCGATGTACATGTATATATAAGAGAAGGTACCTTATTTATTATTATTATTTTTTTTAATCTGCGTTTGTTTTCTTATGTAGAAGTCAAATGTTTAATTTGTATACTTGTATGCATCTAAACTCTGAGCCCATGCAAAACAAGTCAACCAAAATATCCCTTTTTATATAAATATCACTTTTTCATCATCAAATCTATCCATCCATGACCATAATTCACATCGACCACTGAAATGTTACACACACACAAATAACATAGGAAGATCATAGTGCAGTCCACCAGGGTTTGTTGGTATACAACACAATGATGGTGCTCAATGTGTATTTGCCCGAGGCAATGTATTCTTTACAAATCATCTGAAGGTATATTGAACTGCATGACCTTTCAGGCTGAGAAAGACAATGTGATCAATCTGAATGATACAGTGCTGTCTGGTTGAGAAAGACAATGGGATCAATGTGAATGATACAGTGCTGTCTGGTTGAGAAAGACAATGGGATCAATGTGAATGATACAGTGCTGTCTGGTTGAGAAAGACAATGGGATCAATGAGAATGATACAAAGCTGTCTGGTTGAGAAAGACAATGGGACCAATCTAAATGATACAGTGCTGTCTGGTTGAGAAAGACAATGGGATCAATGTGAATGATACAGTGCTGTCTGGTTGATAAAGACAATGGGATCAATGTGAATGATACAGTGCTGTCTGGTTGAGAAAGACAATGGGATCAATGTGAATGATACAATGCTGTCTGGCTGAGAAAGACAATGGGATCAATCTGAATGATACAGTGCTGTCTGGTTGAGAAAGACAATGGATCAATGTGAATGATACAGTGCTGTCTGGTTGAGAAAGACAATGGGATCAATGTGAATGATACAGTGCTGTCTGGTTGCGAAAGACAATGGGATCAATCTGAATGACACAGTGCTGTCTGGTTGAGAAAGACAATGGGATCAATGTGAATGATACAATGCTGTCTGGTTGATAAAGACAATGGGATCAATCTGAATGATACAGTGCTGTCTGGTTGAGAAAGACAATGGGATCAATGTGAATGATACAGTGCTGTCTGGTTGAGAAAGACAGTGTGATCAATCTGTATGATACAACGCTGTCTGGTTGAGAAAGACAGTGTGATCAATCTGAATTATACAGTGCTGTCTGGTTGAGAAAGACAATGGATCAATCTGAATGATACAATGCCATCTGGTTATGAAAGACAGTGTGATCAATCTGAATGATACAATGCTGTCTCATAGCTCCTCAAAAATTAACTACCTGTACACTCAATATATGTTCTCTTTCTATATGTTGTGCTACTTTAAGGAAGTGTCTTATAAAATCTAGTCGAATGTGTTCAATTACACTAAAACGGCAATGGTGGACAGCCCTGCTTCATTCACACTCCACTATGCCACACTGGTGCAGTTGTCTGTTCACACTGCACATTTTAAAGACTACCATCAATATTCAAGTCGCCTGTCCTTCCTTTACTGATAAATAATTTGCCACAGATCATTCCGATTTCTTATAAAATGAATCTTTTAAAATCTGGAATATTCACAGGTTATTTTCTACACATATCCACTCAGCAATTCTGAATACAAAACTTGCACTATCTGTACAAAAAATTTATAACATATTGTACTTTTCAACTTAAAACCAGAAACCAAAACAAATAAGAAAGAACAATGGAAAATCTATACAGTACAACCTGGTCAATACAAATCAGTATCTAAGTAAATGTAACTATTCACTTCATTGACAATGAAAACACACACACACACTGAAAGACCCTAACTTAAACTAGAATGAGATGACCATGAACGTGGAACACAGAGAAGAAAGTTAATGAACACAGGAAAACTTAAAAGAGTAGGGCTAATAAAAACAGCACCAAAATAACTAAAACAACACACAGTAGAAAAAAAAAAATCACAGGTAAATATTCATGAAACAGAAAGCAGACCACTATGAAGAAACCATGAAAAAAGAACGAAGGACAAAGGGTAGAGGGGAGAAAACGGGGAGGGGAAAAGAAAACAGCACTGTACCACCAACCATGCATGTCAAGTCTGGAAAAATAAGGATGGGGGTTCTTGCAGGTGAGAACAGACCTGATTCCATACTTCTCCTAGGACTGTTTCTAGACTCAAAAACTTCTCTTCCCAACAAGTTAACCACCTTTAACAAGAAGTACACAGCACCACTATGCTGGAACACAAAAAGTAGTGCTCATATGTGAAAAGTTACCTACATCCCTTCTGCAAGTGCAGAATACAGCAGATTCAAACACCAACAATGTTGATACCTGTCCTATCAACAATTCCTTTGCTTTGGAAACCTAGAAACAGCAATTTACTGAATGGCAACCTCTTGGGAGTATTGATATTATTTTCAATTTGCTGTTGACAAAGATACGTATTCAGTGATATCTTAGACACAGACAGTAGTAATATTGATGTTTTTCTTAATGAATAACAGGAGACAGATAAAAGACTGAATGATATGCCTCTATTTTTCTGAATGTATTCACATTGTCTTACTCATTGGCAGAGAGCTCCTGCTCCACATTAGTTTTAATGACAATGATGTAAAAGTGTTAAATGGGAAAGATTCATGATTTTCACTTCAATGAAACATCTCCATTTAAGTGGAGACACGTAAAATTTGCTAACAATACTGACTTCTTAAGTTATCCTTCTCTCAATTTGAATCCAAAACACCAACTGTAAAGTTTACCAAGAAGCTGTTCTTCATACCCACACACGAACACAAAGAGAGAGTGTGAAAGAGAGAGAGAGAGGGAGAGACGGAGAGGGAGAGAGAGAGGGAAAGAGCTGCAAAGTACTGATACATACTTACTTGTTATGAAAATCTAAGAGACCACACTCAAATGTTTCAAAATCAAAGCTGTTTTAAAAATCTTGGCAATAATGTTTTCACGTGTTATGTTTAGTAAATTGATGATTCAAAGAAAAACAAATCAGAAAAGGTGTCAACATTTAGAGAGAAAAAAAGTTAAAATTTGCTTCTGTTAGATGACAATGTATTATACATGAATTTGTAGTGAAGTTAAAAAACACAAACAGTAAACAACAACACTTTTCCCTCCAAGGCAATTCAACACAGGAAAATTCCAATCTGCTCTAAGGGGAAAAGATTTTTTTCTATGATTTAAACAAACAACACAAAGACAGCTAAAGGGATAAAAACAAAGGGCAAACAACAAACAAATTGATAGATTTGTCCAATCACTGATCTGCATTATCTTCCTTCACACTTTAAAATCTTATTTAAAAAGGAAAAAAAAAAAAGGTTGACCACAATTTTCGACTTCCCACTTTCAAAACCATGAAACTAGCACTGGATGTTTGAAAGTTAAACCAGAGGTCAGGGGAACAAAAACATGTTCAAAAAGAAAAACAGAATTTAACAAAAATCTGTATGACAATTGCAGAACATAATGAGAAACAAAGCCTAGAGTGGGGGTCAGGGCAAAGAGAAAGAGAGTTGGTGGACTGGGAGTGGGAATGGGGGTGTCAGCCCCGGGTTACTTACCAAGGCAGGGTACCAGGGGTATCCCCGGCACTTGGCCCAGACAAGATCCAGAGGCTCCAGAGAGATGGGAAACTTCATAGTCCACGCTAGGGCTACGGCGTGTACGACCTAAAAGGCAACACACTGAATCACAGCTAAATCACCAGCTGCTGGGGAGGCAGGAGGGAGAACACCCTCTCTCTCCCCATCACCACCACATGTTTCCGTAAAGTGTTGGATGACCTGACCCACTCTCAGAGGGCAGCACCTCACCCTAATGTCCTTCATCTACAATCGGAGGCTAATGATACTCAACTGAAGAGACCAACAAAAGTCTGTCACCACCAGAAGCTGGTTGAATATATATGCAGTGAATGGGACTACCCATACTAATAAACACAAAACTGTGTTGGTGATGATTAATAGTTCTTCTTTATAAAGTCTGAAAACAACTGAAATCTTTTTCTTTCCGTATAATACATCTTCATCTTAGTGTGAAATGTTTTCAATTCAAGAGCCATACATACTATTTGCCGGAAAAGGGGGAAGGGTATGGACTCATAAAAATAATTCACATTAGTGTGAGTTGATTTATGTGCTGAAGCTGCTGGTGTTAGCTGACTTTATAATGTACACTTCAATACAGGACCAAACACAGAAAGCCTGGAAGTAAGCCTTACAAACAATGTTTGCAGTTGAAATCATTCTGTGCATAGCATCGTTTTACATCAAATATTGCAGTTTATTGCCAAGACAGCTGCGACAGGAATCTAACACTAAAATGTAGAAATGTTTGGTCATACACAGAAAGCCATGCGGAATACACTTCAGAACCAAGGATGCAGACAGTGCACTGGTTTATTGGACTCGGTGCAGCCACTTCCTGACTCCTTTTCATTTTACATCTAGAAGCCAAAACAGGACGGCCATTCCCAGAGCACAACGCTATTAGACTCTGTCTCTTTAGGGAAAAAAAAAGAAAAAAAAGGAGAGGCAACAGAAGAAGAAAGAAAAAAGCTGCAAAAAGTGTGGGAGGGAATCAACAAGAAGCTGACAGCGTAAAACAAAAACCAGCCACGGACGGTCAATGAGGGGATACATACATCACAGATTAGGAAGCGAATGGTTCCAAAGTCAGTGTGCACAAAGCCAACCAAAGCAGCTACAAAGAGAACACTAAGCAGGTGGAATGCGACATATTCTGACCACTTCTCAGCTGGGACAGACCCCTGGCTCAGGTATTCCCAGTCTGTCTGATCCTGACAGGGACATCTCATCAAGTCTACCTGGCACCGACACCAAGGCCCTTATGATGGACAGGACAGTGGATAGAGTGGGCAAGGAAGAGGGCGGGGGATCAGAAGGCCACCACTATCTTACGGGATTTTAGGGGCAGCCACTATTCAAACAGTTCATACTCCACATCAGGCAGAAAGACAAAACACTGAATGATCACAGGACAGGACAAAGAAACCAACCTAAGTCATTGCAGAAGTGAGAGAAAATCAACACCAAGTGAAGACAGAAGAAAACATCTAACATGAAGAAACAACTAGATGGGGAATGAAGGACAAACACACCAATATCTGAGTGATCATGCTGTAGAATAACAGTGCAGTCCCTTGTTACTGTATAATTTATTCTTGACATAAAGTGATAAACAGCTTTAAATTACTGGTGTAATCAGAAATAAAATATTTTCCAAAACTAGACAATGTTAAGCAAGAAAATATTCAAACAAACGGACAGCTATTGACACAACTAATTCAAACATTGTTAGTGTAAGATCGAAATTGAAATTATGAGGAAGCACATGAAAGTGATCTACCATTTGTGTCAGTATCAGAAACACAAAAACAAGCCATCTAAGAACAAAGCCCTGGTGTATGAGACTGAGAGTCAGAAAAATGGCAAGTTACTTTTCAAGCTATCATCTAGTTCTATATTAAAACAGCGGAAACAACTACTTAAGCAAACCCAAATCCTTTAACTGATGGAGTTGATGTCAATAGGAAGTTTAGTTTAAATATATAATAATAATTTTCTTCTCTCATACAGCAATTTTTTCCCATCATCACCATCAAAATACAAAACGCATTACAACTACAAACCCTTAGCAATGCAACACATTAAAGAGCCTTAACAATTCAGTTGTGAAAGTGAACCAAGGGAAAAACTATCATTCTTTTCATGCTCAAATAAGCTTAATTATAATTAAGTTTTGTATGATGCGACAAGATGATTTCCAAAATTTGTATAATTATTCCAGTCAGGTAGGTCTATGTTAACATTTGATCAAGCCTTCTGCCTTGCCCTGTGAAGGAATCACGGTTTAGCTCAGCATTTGGGGATGAGCAATGTAAAAAAGTTTGCTTAGAATCTCTTAATACTTCTGGTTCAAATTTGAATACATTTAGTTGTAAATTAGTAATTTCTATGTGACAACTTAGATGAGTTAAACACCTACATCTTCTTCAACGCAGGTAATATGCATGCATTTTCAGAGACCTGTGTATTGTTCATAGACATGAAACAAGCAGAAATTTGGTTCATAAAAAGCAACTGTACATGCTATACATGTACTTCCAATGGATCAACCCTATTACTAGTACTAGTTTCCATTTTACGTTCACATTTTTTGACAGATCATGCATAACAGTGTGCATGCGAACAACCAAGGTCTGGGATTATGAACTCTTTAAGTGCTGCATATCTTTGTGTGCAAGTATTTCCACATAGATGATAGAAGCATACGTTTCTGGGTGTTAAACAGTTAAGTCTGTTGAACACACTGTTCTCAAAAAAAGAAGAAAAAAAAAAGAATAATAAAAAAAAAGACACCCACAGTGAGAAGTACATGCCAGTTTAAACACAAATGAAATGCTACCATGAAGGAGCATCCTAACACACTCATTCCCTCTTTTTTTTAAATATCATCCCAAACAGAATCAATCCCAAACAATTCCTTTTACAAAATCCAAAAGTCAGAAACCACACAGGAAGCAAAATGTCAAGAGAAATAAAATTCCTTATGAAATCATTGTTAAAAATTATTTTTGTGTAAAAATGAATTTTAAAAAATGTACAGAAATGAAAAAAAACATGCAACACTTGTCAATCAAAAAGGGATCCAGCTCATGCACTTACATCTATACCCATCTCCCCAGTACACATTCACTTACACAGCTAACAAGCAAAACAAAAAGAAGTATAAAAAAAAAAAAAATAGGGAGAAAAAATCCATCCTCGGTGAACAGGCTTAGGGACTGTAGCTTGAGTTAAGGGTTGTGGGAAACGGGTGGGAGTGGTACAAATCACCTCAGCGGGACACAACATCCAAAGTCCTCTCCATCACCTTTATCCCAAAGACAGCCAACACAGAGTGACCAGACACTGCAGGCTAGAAGTAGAAGCCAGTTCCACAGAGGTAAGAGAGAGAGAGTGAGAGAAAGAAATCCACAGGTTAGAGAATCCCACTTCCACAACAACACACACACACACATGGGGCAGGGGAAAGGCGGGGGAGGGTGGGAGAGGGGCAGGGCTCACCTGGTGATTTGTTAGGTGAGAGAGTCGAAGCTGAAGCAGGGGAGCTGACACCTGGGGAACTGCTGGGAGGCAACTCTAACATCTCCTGGCTCATTTCTTTAGGGCCGAAAAGCCACATCGTCTCGGGCTCTGAGCAAGCATCTACACGCCAGGGCGGGGTGCACAGACGTACGTACGGGCGGGCGGGCAGGGGCAGCAAGCAGAGCGTAACGACACAATCACATGAGCACGACCACGAGGTGGGGGCACAAAACACTCACACATATTCAAATCAAACCATAGACTTTCAGGCCAGATACGATGACTCATGACATAGATATATCCGAATACACCGCTGTATGGACCAAACACAAGATATAAAAATAAACTATCTGAAATAAGAATCTACGATGCATAACTACAAACACAAACTAGTGCAACAGTAAGTTTGAAATGAACAGGAATAAAAACACACTATACTAATTACAAATGGTATCAACAGAAAATAAAATGGGTAAATCTGAGCAAGACAGCAAAACTGAAACAAAAAAGTTAACATTGCAAACTGAAGTGCATGCACGCATGAAGCGTGTGAATTGGTACACACACACACGCACACATGCGCACACACTCACACAGTCTGGATAAGAAATGTGTGAATGATCATGACGGTATCTTTTTTTCTTTTTTTTTTTTTTAATACTAATGACCAGATTAGAACATTAGGACAGAGGGAATGGTTTCACTTGACTGTTGGAGGACAGGAAACAAAAACGGAGTGAACTCATGTATATGCATGTGTTGAAAGAGCATGTACATGTTTACAATGTGCATGTGTGCTATCAAACATGAACATACGATTATGATGTATAGCTTGGAGATTTGAGGAAAGAAATGCCCAGGTGTCACCAGTGCTAAATACATGTATATGTATTATGTGCATTCATTCTTATTGTATCAATTCTGCGTGTTCTACTATGATGTTTAGGACACATGAAAATAAGTTCAGTATTCCTGGATAATGTATGTATTCATAGAGACAGAGAAAGAGAGAACATAGTAACCACAAAAAGTTACAGCTTCTAGTTTCAACCACCTACAGCAGGTAAACTTTCTCTTGCATACAGCATACATTATGCTTCTGAATGAGCAAAACTGATCTTGTAAATTATGAGCACACTCTAGTCTATAGTAACCTAAATGGATAATGGTACTGACTTAATGAAACATGCTATTGGTGTTAACCCCGGGCACTTTTACAGACATAAAACCAAAGCCACGCAATACCAGCAGCAAATTTGTGAAAGCAGAAGGCTGGACAACAGCATCAAACCTGGTGTTCTATACCTTCTTGCTGGACTATTCAGCGACAAGTTATCCGTTTCCAGACTTTGTCAGAGTACATACTTTCTTTTGAGCAGATCCTTTTCAATTTCGACTGATGGCACCAAAAGAATCACCACATTTCCCACCTAAAGCGGAGGAATTTCATGTCTGTTTCGAATTATTGCCCATCTCTGCATCAGTATGAGGGCTGTGGAGATTTCTGCATCACCCTAACCTCTCCCTCTACTCTTGCTGAGGATGATCTGCTTGCTTCACACTGTTCTGAAGGAAACTGTGGGTGTCACTCGGATTCCATCTTCAGACAGTTAGCTTTGTCCCTGTCAGCTAATCCTCCCAGTGATGAGCAGTTTGCATGAAAAGGCACAAAGAATCCATTGAAAACACCCTTCAGGCCTTAGCTGACCCCAGACTGGCTCAGAGTCAAATACTTCAGGCCTAAGTTGACCCTTTCAAATGGAATTATAACAGTCATTCACTGAACCCTGTAATATTCTGCAGAATCAATTACCACAGCACATAAAATTTTGCTACACGAGCCAGCAAATCATTAGTTGGGTTTTTCCAGTCTGTGCCAAGTTGAAAGACATGCCTTTCATTCCTTGACACTGCCAAACCCTGATAGTCTCACACACAGCGCTTCTCACACATGACAACCTAAAAGTAAAACTAGAATGTACCAGCCAAGTGAGGCTCCAGACTTGCAATGGTGAACTGGCGATATAGGATAAATGACTGTAACATATATGAAACAATACAGCTGCTTAATGATGATTTTTCAAATTCTATTGTTGGGATCAGCAGATTGCTTACAAGCAGTGTAGCCACTGGGAGTGGGAGTCCCAATGTCACCTGACATGGGGGAAAACAAAAAAAATCTGTCTTAGACAAACTTTCTTGGCTCATCTTTGTTAGAAAGTCACAGTAAAACTTCTCAGGATTGTTCACCGATTCTTGTAGGTCCTAAGAAAATCCAAAAAATATGCAGAGATTGGCTACCATCTTGTGTAAAACTGTGTCACAGGTGTTTTATGAAAGAGTGAAAGACCATGTTCTACAAGTGATTGCTTGCAGCTGGCCAGATGTCTTTTAATTTTTGACTCCCCAATGGCAAGTAACTGAATAATAGTGACTAGCACTGTAATGGGCTAAATGCAAGGAACCTGATCACATTCACCACCAAAACACACACAGTGACACACAGGATCGCCAACAATGACACACACACAGAAAACGGAACACACACGAAAGTCAAGAGAGATGACAGAAGACCAAGCGTACCCCAAAAAGACGCCATTTTCACTTCCGTTACACACAATAACAAAAATGCACACAAAGACGCACAACAAAAACACATACAAAGACACAGTAACACACAGTAACATATTTGCACCTGATATAGGAATGAAAAAAAAAGAGGTGCTGAACACTGTGTAGGCTAACCTAAATGTCTTGCTGAAGCATCACAGTGCATAGCCCTTACATTATTTGTACAAGGTGCAGCAAACCACAAGTGTTACACACTATGAATTATTCAGTACAATCTGGATACTTTTGAAGCTTTATCACAATGCCACATGTTGCATGCCAAGATGAAGCTTCAGTTAGGAAATCAGCCTCCCACCACACACTGTTATTTTTCTGGTGTATGTGTGTGCATGTGTCCTATCTCTCCATCCCTCCTAAGCCACCAAGCTGAAGAGAAAACCTCCAATGGCTCTATGTATTAGTCTTAAACTTAACACCTCCAATGGGTCTACATATTAGTCTTAAACTTAACTAGTCAGAATTCTGATTCTCGGTTTAACTGATTAGCCTGAAACTAGTGAAAGAGTAAAGCTCACCCACCCTCCACCCTTCTGCTAGAAGTAATACTATACTCTTACATGTATTAATCAAAGTCATAGCCCATTCATACACAGACTGACTATACTCATGTATTTAAGCCATAGCCTGTTCTTACACAGACACACACACACATCTGTTTCATCAGGAATACCTAGTCACAAGCAAACATAATCCATTTCAACATCTTTTCAAATCATTTGATGAGAGAGAGAGAGGGGAGCAGTAGGGAGGGGAGGGAGAGGGAGAAAGGTGAGAATGAATGGAAAGGGAAAGAAAGGGGTATGGAGAGGAAAAACGAAGCAGGCCAGACAAAGAACGGTTCATAGTTACAAGCTAGTGACCAGAATGTTTACATCTATCAAAAATTATCTACCTCACTGTAACCAACGTGAAACTGACATCGTAAGTCACAATGACAAGGGTTTTTTTTTTTTTTTTTTTCCGTTTTGTTTTTGTTTGTTTTTTAAGAACTGATAATGACAGTCCAGGGAGTGTGTTCTGTATGCACAGTCTACCAAACACCACAGCTGTTGCAATGCCCACCAGTAGAAACAAATCAAAAAAGAAAAAAACATTATGCCATGTACACTGTGTTCCCACTCCTATTTCACAAATCACACCATTTTTCTCCACACATATTTATCTGACTCAAGTGCAAAGATATACCATCAAAGTGCCAAACCAGCTTTGCCCAAAGCGACAGAAGCAAGCAGATAAAAAAAAAAAAAGGACCACATTGGATTTGTACGTAATGTGGCAAAGGAGGGACTAATGCAGGACATGTGCTTCAGCAACAAAAAGAGTATGTGCAGTTGGAAAAAAAAAAAGCATTTCTCCAGAATCTCTAAAAATTCACAAGATTCTACCACGGCATGGCAAACAAAGCAAATGGCTGATACACGATTTGTACAGAACATCAGAATACGATTGATCATTGTGAAGCCAACGGAAGGGAAAAAAATCTGTGAGAAAACAACCCAATGAACATTCAGTGGAACGGTGAAGAACCTTCATATACACATTAAAAGGTCTAACTGGAATACTTCAGTGTTCCCATGACTTAGGATCTCCTAAAAGTGTCACTGATGGAGAAGTCTACTACAGTCAAAGGTTAAAAAAAAAGTGGCTTACTTAGAGCTATCTTTGGAACATACAGCGCTGAACTTTATGTTTTACCCCCTCCTAAAGCTGTAAGGTCAGACGCGCCAACAAGTAAAGACAACCATTCATCCTAATCACCTAAAAATTCTGATGTTAGGTCACTAATACTGATAGAAAGGAATAATATGATCCTATAGTACAACATCAATTGCTTTCAAATGTTTATTGCTGCGTCTGAAGTTAAAAATAGAAAGTATAATAAAGTTTTCATTGATGCTGCACTGAAGCGACGATGCTCAAGAGGGTCTGGTGTAGCAATCATATCACTTTTTATTTTCAATAGAATGCTGAACAATTAAGTAGTGGGGGAAAACAAGTGCAGGATAACAATTCTTCCGTCATTATAGTAATGACTTGGCAAAGATTTGAACTTTGGAAAGAAAAAAAAAAAAAGGGGGGGGGGGGGGATGAAGAAAGCAGGAACATAAAATTAAGATTATTTTCAAGTTCCTATTTTCAAGTTCCTATCTAGCTGGTTTAACTTTTTGTTTCCATGATTTCAAATAATCACAAAACTGCACAGCTGTTGCACACATTCCAACTAGCTCCTGTGACTAGGACATATTCAGGAAGACATGCCCCACCCCCAGCCTTATCTCTGTATCCCCGTCGTGCTGACTTTGTTGAATCAGCTCAGATCAACACAGTCAACATTATTAATCCAAGACAGATTACAACTTTGACGAAAGATTCATTGATAACACCTCTGGTTGCAGAGAGGGCTGGCTGATCTTAGTGATAGAGAAGTCTAAAACTCACTTCATTTTGTATCATCAAAAGGCCAAGAAATAAAAAAAAAATCATTTACATTAATCACCTCATCACCAACTGGCTAGCTGAGCAATACAAAGAAAACAACTTTAACCTTTCCACCACCAACTTAAAGAGCACAGGAAAAACAAAAAAAAAAACCTTCACTTTGACCCTTTTCAACCCCAATGTGGCAATCATAAAGTTAAAAGAAAAATTCATCTTAACCCCTTCATCACCAATGAGTACCCACCGCATAATTTTGCCCCAACCAGGCAGAAAGCAGTTGTCATGTGAATTTCATGTTTAGAGAGAGAGAGAGAGAGAGAGAGATTACGGCCAGTCTTAAGTGACCGAACACTAACAGAACTCTCACCAAACTAAGAAATGATAGGTAAAATATTGAAGACAACACCCAATTGATTGTTAACATTCTATACTTTGAGAATTCTTGTTTTATTTCACACTTAGATAATGTCAGTGGACAATTTTTGCTCAAATTCGACAGCAGAGTGTTTGAATGTGGAACACTAGCAACTCAACACCACTACTTTGATCATGGTAGAATTGGAATCATTTACATGAAAATTACGAAAGATCAAACCGAGTAAATAATCCAACTACTTCAGTGATTAGTATATGACTAGACTTGTCTATTGCCTCTGCTTTGTAGTAACTTGGAAAAATGTGCTCATGCAATGCGTAAGAGTCATGCAAGTTTCAAAATGTCCATCAATGTACAGGACAATTTCCACGCCATTTTTTACTGGACCATTTCAAATTTCTAGCGGCAATGCATTTTTAACTTACAACTAAGTTTATTACTGTGAACCATATCAGATTTCAATATTAATCTGTACAATCTAGAAACTTTTAACCACTAATATTACAATGTCAACCAGTTTATCAGTACAGGATTTTCTTATTTCAGTCTTAATTCTGTGCATCTCCCTAATAGTTCATCCTTAGTTCCATAAATGTATCCAAGTTCCTTTTCACACTCCCCCTTCTCTACCTCACCTCTGGCAAATCCAGCAACAGAAAATGCACTAAAGTAGATACCAAAATGCAATGCATATCGTTTTTTATAAACAGCCAAATTTTACACACACACACGCACAAATTAAAACAAAACAAAAACCTCTTTCTTTCCTAAAATCTGAAACCATCTCCAGTTTGATAGCAAAAATAGGGTTTACAAAATTGGTACAGTATTCACTAAAATCTGACAGTGTCCACACTTACGTAGTAAAAGCTTTCTATTTCTTTTACAAATAAGTTAATAGGAAACATCTGAAGCAGGAGAAACACCAGATCAAACGTAAACAACCTTAACATACGACAGGCGACAGATGGAGACAATATCTTCTCTGAAAGTGGGACAGATTATACCAATGGTTGATATTTTCAAACCTGAAAAGGATAATGGGGGGAAAGACAGGGGTGAATTGGGGCTGGGGTTGGGGTGGGGGGATAAGCCACAATGAATAATAAAACAGACTGCTAACTGATAGACATCCTGATATACTCCATGGTATGGCTGATGTGGTCAAACAATGAAAAAGAAAATACATAATCAAAACAACACACACTGTAAAATGGACCACAGACACACATGTACTGCATTTCATCATGCGTGTGAGTACTATAATGTTTCAGCTTTTAACTTCATTCAGGGCTATGTGCTGCTTTTTTTTTTTTAGTCCAGCTGGCAACCATTCTAGGTTTCTGAAAGTGGACATAAATCCAGTGTACTTGGTTGTGATACTGAAACTAGTTCAACCAAATTCCAGAGAAACAAAACAGAAATATTACACCAGCTCTAATTGCCAAGACATCAAGGACCGGGTCTTATTAATGCAAGGCTAAGTGATGCTTTCACCAAACAATTTTCAGGTTTATATTCACCAAGTTTTTAAGCCACACAATGAGAAACGGAATCAATGCCTTGCTCACTGCACACAGACTGACAAATGGACAGAACTGTTCACGCACCAAACACAGCCTGTGGACTACAAGCCTTCAAGCTGACCATCACACTCTGTACTTACCAGAAGGGCTTTGATTGCTGGAGCTGCAGGTCGATGTATCCGACTCGTCCCCAGAACTCAGCTCTGATGTGGTGTCCGACTCAGATGACGAACGGATGTTGCGACTGCGATAAGTCTTGAAGCTGTCCCGCTGGGCCAAATCTGGTCCCTCAGGACCATCCCCAATGGAATCCAAGTTGGTTTCAGAACTCAACGTTGCCCGCTTGGGGGTAGGGGATTTCATCTCAGAGTCTGAAGTCTGCCCCATGCTGCCCGAGCGTTTCCGACCTGCAGAGAATGGTCCTAAGGGGCTGGTGGGACCCCTGGAATGACTGGACTCGGGGGACTTGGGTTCACTAGTGTCCACATGAATGGGCTCTTGTTGAACTTGTTGCTGGACTTTGTTCTTGGGCGGACGGCCCGGTTTACGCACTGGAGGTGGCGAGCTGGGGGTCTGATCACTGGAGGAAGGAGGAGGGGACTTTGACGGGGTAGGTGGGGGAGGATTCCGTGGTGGCTTCTTTTTCTTGGAGAAGAGGACAGCGTTGCGGCGATTGACACCGGCAGGGGATGGGGTGTGAGCGGCTTTGAGTTCTGGGGGCTGGTCGGTGGATAGCCTCTGCTTGTTGACAGGGCCCGCCTTGTCATCTGCACATATCACCAGGAATGCACCGACATGGGACGGCACTAACAGGACCCGATTCACTTCTTTCCTTTATAGTTCAGGGTCATACATTTACTGACTGTCAACATGCCAGAATAGCTTAGGATGAAGGACTACATAGTATGTCCTCTATCATGGCCTTTTTAGACTGCTGATGGATATTTCTATCACACAAAATATCATTTTGACAATTTACATACTGAATCTGGTGAAACAAACAAAAACCATCATCATGTTGTGTTCTCCCTCATCTCTTTTCTCCTCATCTTGACCTGTGAGGCTGACCATGGAGAGAGTTTTGCCTGTTTGATTTTTTTCAATTCTATCACCAAGGAGCCACGTTCCATCATCAGGGATGGTGTCAAAACACGACACCAATGAACATGTGTTTTCATTTTTGTGTCCTATCTGCTGTGGCCTACTCTTCTATGGCAGATGGAACAGGATAAATCCTGCCTACTAGACAACATTTATGCACAGGATCTCCGAGTCTGCACAGGAAAGAGTTTAAGCGGAGCTTGAACCCTGAACCATGGGAAAAGAGTGACGCTTTATTAACCATTGGCCATTCAGGTACCTTTCATTTTGGGGAGTGGGACTCCCCAAATTATGATTTATAAAAAAAAATTTAAAAAAAACTATCCGCAATCTTGCTGGCCCATCTATCAATCGGTTTTCATTAACTAACGTTATAGGTAACCACTGACCATCTCATCCTGTTCCCATGGATACAATATGTGGCTGTTCTTCTTGGTGGTTATGACTATGATTTAAACAAAAACACACATGTCTGAGTTTCTATGTGTCACTTACTTGGCTGTAGTTTAGGAGGTTCATCCATGTCCTGACGACTGCGACTGTGTCCTCCCCTTCCTCGGCCCCTCCCCCTTCCTCGACCACGCCCACCTCCCCTAGATGGAGTCTTGGAGTGTGGCGGGGTGATGCGAGGGGAACTGGGAGGGGAGGCTGCAGGCGGTGGGGAGGGGGTCCTAGGAGCAGTTGTTGATGGAGCTTCTGCTTGGGCTTCCACGTCTGATCCAGAAGAGGCTGCAGAAAAGAGCCGGACGGTGGTACTAATCATCACCAATAATACAACTCTATAGGGCACTGTACTTGCGAACAGCAACAAGTTAACAAGGACAATAGAATCATAAACACAAAGAGAGAACACTGACTTGCATGGAAAAAAAGGAGTACAAATAATCAGCAACCATTCTTGTTTTCATAAAATAACCAGGGCTGAGGTTTAAAAGTCATCAACTTGCCAATTTACCTAAGTACTGCCTGGGACAAATCCAGTCAGAGTAAACAATTGTTAAGACAAAGACTGAAATGGGAAAAAATGGAATACATGCTGAACATAAAAAAGTGAAAATAGTTCCATTTTCAGGTCAACATTGCTGTCAACCATAGGGAAGCTGAATCAATACTCCTGTTGGGGAAGGAGTCTGGAAATGGTGGTGAGGGTGGAGGAGGGGGAGGGAGAGGGAGTGCTTCCCTCTTCAGACCTTGAGGATGAAACAAAAACTCAATCACTTTCCGTTCACGAGAAGACCACACTGCACTGGGATAAAATGCTGCATTTGTTCTACAGTTAGATCCCGAAAAATGCAGGTTTTTCACTTAGTTGTCTCTCACTTAGTTTCCTATGACTCATTCTTTTAACTCCTCAAAACTATGATGTGAAAGAAAGTACACAAGTCGCAGCACGTCATAAGCCAAAACTTCTTACCCATGTAGTTCACCTGATTTTCTGTGTATTCAGTTTTGTAACTGTTAAGCCAGTTTGTTTCTACCAAATACTGTTCCTCCTCAATGTTGTGTCTGTAGCTCCAATTGTATCAAAAGGTGGTTATTATCAAACTGGAAGCTTGTACCCGAGTGTCCAGCGCAGGCGCCAGCTTTGTGTGAATAAAATTCATCAATGGGTGGAAGAAAATGCTACTAAGACACAGTGCATTCACTTCCATAATTTTCGACAGTTCTTTGCTGATCCTGAAATCCAAATAGGGAAATCTCCCATTCCAGCTGTAAAAGAGGCCAAATTTCTAGGAGTCATTTTCTATCAAAAGCTCAACTTTCTTGGTCACATTAAAAACTTACAAACCTCTTGCCAGAAAGCTGTGAACATTCCGCGAGTCGTAGCACACACTGACTGGGGCACTGACAAGAAAATTTTGCTGCACCTCTAGAGCCTTGGTCTGTTCTAAACTGGACTATGACTGTGCTGTGTACGGCTCTGCAAGACCCTCTTATCTGGAACTCTTGGATCCTATTCACCATCAAGGGCTTCGTCTCTGTCTTGGAGCATTCCACACCACCCCTATGTACAGCCAGTACGCAGAGGCAGGTGAACCCTCGTTATCCAACCACAGGCTGAAACTATCCTTGAACTACTATCTCTGACTGTTCTCTGAACCAGAAAACCTTTCCTATGACTGTGTTATTAACCCTCAGTTTCAAAGTAAATTTGAATAAATTTGGCAAGACATGACAAAATATTCAAAATTCTAAGAAGAGGAACTGTTTATTGGATAAATTTAGCACACACAAAAAATCATATTCCCAAAACAAGTCTTTATGGTGAGGGGGAGGGAGAGGAAGGGGTCTTCATCTGGAGGTAAACCAAGCAGGGGCAAATACCATCCCTTTCAGGAAAAAAGTCTTTAATCAAGATGGGTTCTGCTGGATTTTCACTGCCCTTTATTTTAGAAAGTCCTTTTCCTTTTCTTAGTGCGTTTTCTTTTTGTCCGTCTTTTTTACAGCTCACAAGCAGTCTCACCTGAATCCTCAGCCTTGGCGTCAGCAGGCTCTGATTTACGTTTCAGCATGGAGAGTTTACGGCGTACGGTCATCAGCTGCTTGCGGACAGTCTTGGCCAGCTTGGCACGGCGCCCTGTACACTCCTTGAAGTTAGCCCAGGTTACAGACAGGGGACAAGTGTGGGGAATGGGGCCAAAACATCTCCCACACTACTGGGTGAGTTCTATGCATGTCATTTTTACGTGTTCTCTTTCTGATTTTATGTGTGTCTGTGCGAGAGCGAGTTGATTCTGTCAGTTCCAAGTTGTTTTTTGATGTAGCGCAAAAAGGTTATACAAATTCATTCTTCTGATACAAAGTATACAGCTACCAGATCATTTTCCCTGAAGCCCATGCTCATGATTTTTACACAATGCAAGTTTTTAGGTTCACTCCCAGTCTGAGAAGTCTTTCTGATATATGTATCATTTTGATGATCAAGCACAGCTCTGCATTCCAGAATGAACATACAAGAAAAACCCAAGCACTAAATCATCCTATGGATCTGCCAACATGTTTCTTGAGGCTGCACAATCCAAATTGAACAACAGAATGTAGCATGCATGTCTCCAGCACGGTAGTACTACTTCATGCCCCTTTTTTTTCATTCCTGGTTGTTGATTTTATTTCTGTTTATTGGCATGTTTTCAGCTTTTGGTAGCTGTCCAGTTGTCTGTCCATGGTTGTCACTTAATGCTGTCCACATGCTGCTTTATCTTCAATACATCAAGCTTTATTGATCACAGAACAGCTAACCAAACTCAACTCAGATCCAAAGCAAGATGGAACACACTGTCAAATCAATTACTCTGTACACTTGCAGTGAAAATGGACAGAACAAAGCAAAATCTGCAATTGTCTTTATTATTCAAACAATCAAGAAACAAGTTAATTCTTATGAAGCACATACATCTGGCAATGAAAACATTAATAAATAATAATAAATATGTACTCAAACAGTCAAAAACAGGAGGGATTCAAAGTCAACATTCTTCACACTATAACAAAGATGAAACAAAATATGCACAAACACAACAGAAAATACCAAACAATACCAACATAATTCAATACAACAACAACAAAATCTCAACTACTTAAAGTATGGTTTTCTAGTAACAACATTTTTAAAATTTTCAGTGGTATTCTGGAAGTTTTCTGGAAACAAAATTACCAAAATTATGCCTACATCAAAAACAAAGAGAAACAGGAAAAAGATAACTGGAGTATGTCCACAGGTACAGGGACATTCCGACATAATCCATGAGTTAATAATAGAGAACCATGAGACAAAGTCTGTCCATTCACTGTGGTGACATTCAAACATAATTCTTTTTAACCCTTTGACTTCCACAACTATTTGTAATTTTTGAGAAAAACCCACCAACATAACAAAAACAATCACAAAAATTCAAATATTGCTCTAAGGTATACAAAAGTATACATTTTATTCAAGGAAAATGAATGGAGAATATAATTATTATATGTTTCATGTTGACAGGATGAGATAACTCACAATCATGAACCGCAGCTATATCCGCGGCCGGGAGCGAATGGCTTAATAGACCTTATACTAATCCTTCTGTACAGAGTTGCACTTCCATTCACAGATGTTTGTTCATTCATTCATTGAGGTTCATTCATTCATTGAGGTTGACAGCCCCCCTGACTGTACACAGCCCCACTTCCATTCACAGATAATGTCTGTTCATTCATTCATTGTGGTCTACAGCCCCTCTGTACACAGCCCCACTTCCATTCACAGATAATGTCTTCTCATTCATTCACTGTGGTCTACACCCGTACCCCCACTCTCACGTAAACGTACACATTCACGTGCTACCAGCCCTCTTACACCCACTCCATTCACAGATAATGTCTGTTCATTCATTCACTGTGGTCTACAGCCCCTCTGTACACAGCCCCACTGCCATTCACAGATAATGTCTGTTCATTCATTCACTGTGGTCTACAGCCCCTCTGTACACAGCCCCACTTGCCATTCACAGATAATGTCTGTTCATTCATTCATTGTGGTCTACAGCCCCTCTGTACACAGCCCCACTTCCATTCACAGATAATGTCTTCTCATTCATTCATTGTGGTCTACAGCCCCTCTGTACACAGCCCCACTTCCATTCACAGATAATGTCTTCTCATTCATTCACTGTGGTCTACAGCCCCTGACTGTACACAGCCCCACTTCCATTCACAGATAATGTCTTCTCATTCATTCACTGTGGTCTACAGCCCCTTGACTGTACACAGCCCCACTTGCCATTCACAGATAATGTCTGTTCATTCATTCACTGTGGTCTACAGCCCCTGTGACTGTACACAGCCCCACTTCCATTCACAGATAATGTCTTCATTCATTCACTGTGGTCTACAGCCCCGTGCTGTACACAGCCCCACTTCCATTCACAGATAATGTCTTCATTCATTCACTGTGGTCTACAGCCCCTCTGTACACAGCCCCACTGCCATTCACAGATAATGTTGTTCATTCATTCACTGTGGTCTACAGCCCCTCTGTACGTACAGCCCCACTGCCATTCACAGATAATGTTGTTCATTCATTCATTGTGGTCTACAGCCCCTCTGACTGTACACAGCCCCACTGCCATTCACAGATAATGTCTGTTCATTCATTCATTGTGGTCTACAGCCCCCTGACTGTACACAGCCCCACTTGCCATTCACAGATAATGTCTTCATTCATTCATTGTGGTCTACAGCCCCTGGACTGTGCACAGCCCCACTTCCATTTACAGCTAATGTCTTCATTCATTCATTGTGGTCTACAGCCCCTGTGAACTGTACAGCCCCACTTCCATTTACAGTAATGTGTTCATTCATTCATTGTGGTCTACAGCCCCTGCTAACTGTACAGGGCCCCACTTCATTCACAGATAAGTGTCTCATTCATTCATTGTGGTCTACAGCCCTGCTAACTGTACAGGCCCCACTTCCATTCACAGATAATGTCTGTTCATTATTCATTGTGGTCTACAGCCCTGCAACTGTAACAGGCCCCACTTCCATTCACAGTATAATGTCTGTTCATTTATTCATTGTGGTCTACAGCCCTGCAACTGTACAGGGCCCCACTTGCATTCACAGATAATGTCTGTTCCATTATTCATTGTGGTCTAACAGCCCTGCAACTGTACAGGGCCCCACTTCCATTCACAGATAATGTCTGTTCATTCATTCATTGTGGTCAACAGCCCTGCAACTGTACAGGGCCCCACTTCCATTCACAGATAATGCCTGTTCATTCATTCATTGTGGTCAACAGCCCTGCAACTGTACAGGGCCCCACTTCCATTCACAGATAATGCCTGTTCATTCATTCATTGTGGTCTACAGCCCTGCAACTGTACAGGGCCCCACTTCCATTCACAGATAATGCCTGTTCATTCATTCATTGTGGTCTACAGCCCTGCAACTGTACAGGGCCCCACTTCCATTCACAGATAATGTCTGTTCATTGTGACTGTACACAGCCCCACTTCCATTGACAGCTAATGTCTTCATTCATTCATTGTGGTCTACAGCCCCTGTGACTGTACACAGCCCCACTTCCATTGACAGCTAATGTCTTCATTCATTCATTGTGGTCTACAGCCCCTGTGGCTGTACACAGCCCCACTTCCATTCACATTATTGATGTGTCCATTCATTCATTGCTCAAGGTTTACAGCCCTGCTAACTATACAGGGCCCCACTTCCATTCACAGATAATGTCTGTTCATTCATTCATTGTGGTTAACAGCCCTGCTAACTGTACAGGGCCCCACTTCCATTCACAGAAAACACAGATATTGTCATGCAGAAAGCAGTATCATTGCTGTTCTATCATAACAATATGAGCAACAATAGAGATGGCACTGGCTAAATTCTGCAGACAAGCTATTTCCATCGGCACTATGTTTCAACAGTACCCATAGCCATAGGAAGGTGATGATGACACTGTGAGATGGACAGGGGCTGTGAAATACCTGAAGGAATATAACATACATGCATGAATAAAACAATTCCAGAACACAATACACTTCATACACTACAGCACAGCAGACGTTTCTAATTGCAGACATCAAGCATTTTCAATCAAATGTGACCTGTTCTCACAACCTTGCTCCACCTTGCCATAGTCAAAAAGGATCATGAACTGAGCATACATGCTTGCAGGTCGACTTTTTTTTTTTCTTTTCTTTCATTTCATTATTTTTATCACTTTTGTACGACCTCAAACAGTAAGAACCATGTGACCACTTCAGTTCAGAAGAAACAAGTGGCTGATTCAAGTGTCAAACTGGAAAGTAAATGACTGCAGCGCTTCTACTTTGATTTTGATTTTTTTGACTCCTTTAAAACTAATAACACATAACTAGAGTGTCTCATAAACAGAAGGAACTCAAGCTAAGGACCTTTGTATTAGCATTTTGAGTGTATGGCAAGCATAAATCCAAAGTAGTGCAAAATGATAACATCAAGGTATGCAGTCTCCAACCAACCTCAAGCAAAAACTAAATCTTTTCCCAATTATTTCAGTTTTGGTTCTTTCTGCCTTGCACTTTGATGATGGTTTTTAAACGTAAGTAGCTCTGTTTTGTTGCATGACAAAACACAAAAGCTTGCGCAGACTTTTCAGAGTCAAGTACCAACAGTTACAAGAGGTTGATGAAAAGGTACTAACAAATCAACGTTATGAAGTTCAAAGCTAGAAAATGTAAATGCCAAAAACAATATTCAGTCTCATAAATAAAATAGAAAGGTATGCAATGAAAAAGTGCATAATATATTACAATCCAAAAGTAGACAAATGTTTACAAAAATATTCAGTAATAAGTAACAACTGTAACAATTTTATAAGATCTTACACTCTTCTTATCTTTGGTGAGTTTATGTACAACAGCATATAATTACCTTGTGCTAAGTTAGATATGTGCAGATTTTCAACCTACTTCATTAGACAGCCCCCCCCCCCCCCCCCCCCCCCCCAAAAAAAAAAAGTTTTCAATTTTTGAATAACTGCACCTCATTTCATTGTGAGCACACATTGCAAACAGCATAACTTTTGAAGGCTTACAAGAAAACTAAAATGGCAACTTCTGAACGTGAACCAGAAAGATGTTTGGTTACCTTACAAAGTCACCCAGACAAAGAAAACCTGCAGCGCTCATCACAGAAATGTAAGTCTCAACGGACATAAACCAAAATTCAACTTCAGTATAGATTTTCTGTCTTCAAACATATTGCCTTAAGGGTTAGTTCGAGAGAACAGGTCACGTATGATTTGCTCAGCACGACATAGAGTGGCTTTGCTTGGGTGAGAGACAGCAGGAAGGAGAGAGGCACCTCCAGTCATGTGGTTGTTGATCTGGGTCAACCGATCCTGCAGCGCAGTAAGCTGCTCCTCCAAGGGGAGGTCTTTGGAGATCTCCTGTCCTACACTGGACCCTGCAACATCACCACCCCCTCACTGTTGCTCTATACTTCAACATACCTTTCTAAATACAGTCTGCTGGGAGCTTAAGGAAAGCATACACAAGCACAAATGCAAAGTGTGAGTGTGTTTGTGTTATCAAGTGCTTAGTAATCTTTTTCATCTTCTCCATTCTTAATGTCAAAATAGAAAACTACCATCCAAGAACATTCAGTCTGACACTTCTAGAGGGATGACCTTCACACAGATGGGTGGCCAGACCAACATCAACTGTATGCTAGGTTTATTCAGTTTTCTGATTCACGATGAAATCAGAACACATACACACGCACTCGTGTGCACACACACACGCGCGCGCGTGCACCATCATCATCATCAAGCAAGTTGTTTCTTACCCCCAATACTCAAAACAAACCAACCTCCAACAAAGAGCTTTCCAATTCAGACTCCCTCCTTTATAAGTTCATGTTCTGGAGCATCTTTCATGGTCAATCCACAGGAACTGCCAATATAAAAAAAAAAAAAAAAACCTCCGGCTGACAGGTTACCACTGAGGAAAGTTTAAAAAAATCCTTGAAATTTTACAAGGTCCCAGTGGCATGCACCCATCAACATTCCATGTTGGGGAAAATGTTGACAACTGCACACTACATGGTGCAGTCTGATGCAAGTCAACGCATATTTACAGGAAAGGGAAGAGAACAAAGTATGCTTCCAACTTGCAACACCAAGCAACAAGTGGTGTATTGCCTACATTCCAGTGTAACCACAACCTGAACTCTTTGTTGAAGCAGCTTTGCAGCATCTTGCAGATGTTTGAAGTCATAGCATGACATTCTTTGGCCTTCAGGTGAGCTGGCAAATTGTCACTATCCATCTCCTCCAGAAGTTTCCATCTGATCTCAAGACGCACTGTCTGCTAGTAAACCTAAACTACAATAAGCCCTCCACAAATTTCACAGCCACTTTTTCACCTTCCCCTACCCCCCTCATCCTGCCAAGTTTTGTTTGTTCAGGGTTTTTTTTCCACAGTCTTTCCTCTTCACACTTCTAGAAATCCACCAATTCACTGCTCAGTGGGAGACTGGCTTTTCATACCTATTTGTTAAGTATATCTGCATGACCTTCAATAGAAATTGCAGTGCAATAACACTCTTTACCCTCTTCCATTCCCTCTGGAGACTGGGAGTTGGAGGTCAGAGGGAGGTGAAGGCCTGTGTCCATGTCATAGCCAACCTGTTCCACCTGCTTGCGGGCTGCCTCAATGATCACCCCACCCTGCACAGTCACATTGCATTCGATGCATAAACAAAGGTTTGGCAATTAAGCAGAGCATAACTTGCATGAAACCTGAACATTTTCAACTCAGTCTGTGAAAGTTAGATTACAAAATGGTAGGAATGATTTCAGCACAATCTGTTGTACCTCGATCCAGATTACATGATAGGACCATTTTATTCACAATATGCGACTCAACCCCAGAGAGTTCAGATGACAATAAAATGGAAATGGTAAACAGTTTGCTCACAAAAGTGTAATGACTAATCAATCTGAAGGAGTTCTTAGGACAATATGATGGAAATAGTTTCAGCACAATCTGCAAAGTGACTTGTGAGAGCCATGCACATATCGTCAGACTGCTCCTATACAAGTTGTCTCCGCCTCGACACAAAACATTTTACTGTTTTGTGTTGATTTATGCAGAACAGACTATTTTCCTCTTTTCTCATAACCCAAGTACTGTCAATCCCTCTTCTCTTTGCTCTCATGACCCCTCTCCTTCTTTAAATTCTTCTTGGCCCCCACCTCCTCTTCGTACCTCCTTTTTCAATTTGACAGCAGCCTCATAGTAGACGGTATCATCCTCGTTATAGTCCATACAGTTGCGGACAATGAGGTCAAAGTCTTTGGTGAATTGGTCAAAGGAGCGGTAGCTGTGGCTCTCCACTTTGCTCTTCATGGTGGAGAAGTCCATGGGGTGCTGGACCACCTCGTGATAGTCAGGGACCTGCCACAGCCAGTTCAGCTTTCGCATCATGTATAGGTCAGCCAACATGAACAAGAAAAGTCACACAATTCTATCAATAGAACCCACACACACACACACACAAACACACACTCACATTCACACACACAGCCAACATGTACAAGAAAAGTCACACAAGTCTATCAATAGAACACACACAAATACACACACACTCACATACACACACAGAGTGCTGTTAAAAGACACACATGTATACTGAACGGAGTTTCAAGAAGCTAAAAAATGATTTATAGTCAAAGGGCAGCAAACTAAATCTATGTGTTCTTTCCTAAATCTATAATTATGTAACAGACCCATAGATCTACACTGAGGAAAAACCTGAGCAGAGCTGAATGAACTCTTTACGCCCTTGTCAGGAACTTTGATTTAATACTGCATTTTCATACGTGTTCGTGCACCCACCAGTCTACCCATCCATCTACCCACCCATACATAAACGAAAACATGAGACAGACACATACACACATGGTAACAACTTCCCTAGAGACAAGTTCAGTCAAGATATCACCAGTTATCAATCTCCTGTCACTGAAGTACAGTGTTTCTCTCATGCATGCGCACACGCGTGCGAGCGCATACGCACACACACACACCAACCTCCTCTAATGATACAGGTTGGGCAAAGATATCGTCAGTGTCAAACTCCTGTAGCTGCTGCAGAATGCTGCGCAGAAACACCACAAAGGGCTGCAGCTCATACTCAAAGCACAGCATGCGCACATTCACCTGCAAACAGTAACACAGAACCAAACATGAAACCATGGCTGGCTCACAACAATGACTTAGTGAACACACATAATGCTTGGTCACTGTCAGTGTCAAACTAAAAACAACTGGACATTCATCTGACTCATTTTTCGATGTGTACTGACACAATGCATTGCACATATATGCAGTAAATGTTATCAGCAAAAATAAACAGCAATCATGTAAATAAAAAAAAAATAATAGTACCTGCAAATTCACAAGCTAAATATTTCATCATATTGTTTTGATAATCAAGCAAAAAAATACATATACATGTAACACAATGACAAATATACACGCCTTCTGCTTGAATATCAAACCGACTCATAAATGATTGAAGCACTGTCCATCTAGCAGTCTTTTTATTCCTTTTGTCCCAATACTGTTGATTCTGCTGAATTTTACAATCAAGAAAATCTTATCTCTTAGCACACAAAGTAGGCATACTGCATTTCACATTTTCAGTATAGGAAAAAGGCAAAAATAAAAACCACCAAAGACAAACCCTTTATCAACACTAATTCAGTTTAAGCTTAATATGCTGAAACAGAATTTGTCCACACACTATTTAAGACTTCTTGTGGAATATGTTATCTTTCTCTTTCCAAATGAACAAGTTTGATAAGTTTTTATTTGTAACACACTGCATCCCATCTATAGACAAACCTGTATTTTTCCCGGTCAATGTTTCTTTCCTGACTAATGTTACCACTGATCTCTGAAACCTGTGTCTTTATTGAGATCAGGCATGGTCCCTTTAATCAAAACTAAAAAAGCTGGAGAAGGAGGAAGCAGCAGTTTGCTGCATCATGGATGTTGTGGTATCTTATTTAGATCATTTGTATTTTCTTTGAGACCAGTGAAGGACAGAGTGAATATAGCCTGGCCTGTGAAAATTCTATATATATCGGTGGGAACCATCAGGGCTTCAGATGCTGTTGATTATGTAAGGGAGGGGGGGGGGGGGGGGGGGGGGCGAGGAGGGAAGGGGGATACTTAGTGAGGATTCATCTTCCTTGCACATGACAACATACAATACAGGTAGATTGGTTGAAGCCTACAAAACCAGCCATGGAAAAGCATAGCGTGTATACTGCTATCTCTTAACACTCTCTATAAGTCTAACGCAGCAACTATTATAGTATTAATGTAAGCACGCTGTAGAAGCGTGTTTTGAAGGAGGATGTATACATGCTTGTTTGTTTGTTTTGTAAAGAAAGACACACCGATGCCTTTCAGTACAATTTTCATATCTCTGACAACAGAAGTGGATGATGCAATTTAGCAATCACAGATCAAGGTCCAAAGCACATGAAGCAACAACCTACCCATTCTCGCTTGACCTTCTCTCTCTTCCTGACCAGTTCGGTCAGCAGGCGTGCCTTCTCCAAGTTTTGGCGGATATGTTGCCAGTACTGCAACTGCTCCTGGCGCTCGCTGGACTGCTTGTCATTCTTCTGCTGGGTGGCAGGGGGAAAAAACCGACACTTGCCACAAGTGTTCACAAGTCAGAGACCAGATTAACGCAAGGCAACAACAAAAGCACAAGTTTTCTAAAGCAAAAAGAACTTAGGCACAAATTTAGTTGAACTAGAGGTCAGTGTGAAAAAAAAAAAAAGGTAAATAAGGAAAACAAAACAAAGAAAAGCAAAATTATACAAAAAGAAAGCTTTTTAAAAGTCATAACCCAACATCAAACATAACCCATGTCTAAAAATTAAGTTATTCACTTACTAATGTCCAAGTAATTTAGACATAACAAGTGTGGTATGGAAATGATGTAAAAATTTTTTACTGAAAATAATACTGTATGATGATGATTCTAATCAAGAAGTTGTTTATGATATTGTATGATGATGATAATAATCAAAGTGAAATATTCAAATTGGTGGAAAAAGACATCATTCACACAACTAATAAATTAATTATAAAGGGCAAATAAGAGCACATGGTGTATATGCATGTGTGGGACAAGTTATGGAGGCGGGAGGGGGAGGCAAAATGTGTTTAGGTTCATATGATCAAACTTATTTTGTATCATAGTTCATATACGTCAACTATCCCATCCCATCATACATTTCAACTATTCTATCATATCAGACCCCCCCCCCCCCCCCCCCCACGTCAAATTTAACAAACAGTTAAACGAAAACAACTTCAAACACTAAAACCTCCTCAAATTGGTTTCCTTTGCTGCAACCCTAAACTACAGCTTTTTTAGAAAGTTCCAGTAAAAACAAAAAAAAGTGTCTTAAAAACTACAACTGCTTTCATCTTGGTTGTGTTCAAGTATGTTTTTCATAATTTCTGTACATGTATGTTTTTTGTTGTTGCTTATTATCACATCTTCAAAGCAAACTGAGATGAACTCAAGTTAATTTTGGTGGTAATTATCAAAATAGATACATATGTGACAAATTCAGTAAAAAGCTCTCTCTCTCTCTTCCGTGAACATACACACAAACACATGCATACATAGACATTGACAACAATACATTCTTTGAAGCTACACAATGCAAAATAAAAACTATCAACACTAATTTCATGACAAACATGCCATTGTCACACACTCACATCAGAAAATCTGAACTTGTGTCTTGTTTTTCCATAAACATTTTTAAGAGTCTGACTTTCCAATAATAGTAACACTGGCAAGAAGTGAAACTGGTAAAGAAAAAAAAAACATACAAAAAGAAAAGAAACAGAACAAATTCTCTCTTGACAGATGCACAACTCTGCAGCATTAGCTAAAGAAAGAGGACGATCCTAATCCCAGTTAAAAACAACCCCTTGTAAACAGTAACACTCACATTTTCCTTGTTTCTATTCATGTGATTGGACTGTAGTCGTTTCAGCAAGGGCACACCAAAGCGTGACTGTCTTTTCAAAGTCCAGTAACTCTGCAAGCACTTGAGGAACTGGTCCTTTTTGGGTATATCTACCAATGAGGCTATTTCACTCAATCTGGAAAACCAACCAACATACACATTCAATTAATTAGACAACACTGCCATGTGTTTTACTTGATTGACTGCAATGAAGATTATAAATTGATACAGACATATACATCCCAGAGAGAGAAAGAGATCTGAAAGTGAAAAAAGGGCCTTGTGATGACATTTTGCTTCACTTTGCATCTTCTCACTTTCACTCGAGTTTCAATCTTGGGAATTAAAAAAAGTAATGACACATCAGCTGTAGACGATGTGACAGTTTCTAAACCATTGAAGGGACATTTAAAGACATGTATATAAGCTTACTCACAGCTTGAGGAAACAAAATCATAACACTTATCTTCTCTAAGCATAGTACATCTGAGCACACTAGCTGTATTCAGCACATTTACAGAGCTTCTGAGTGTTGGTACACCCATGCCATTTCCATATCAAAAAAATAAAATGTCACAAATTTTCTTTTTTTGTCCAGATGTGCCCATCGATCAGCAAATGTCAAACAAATGAGGTATGTTGCTGTCAGTGTCTACATTTTAAACAGTCACTGGTTGTAGCTTGGAGCAGCTTTTTGAGTAAAGTACACTCCATCACCTGTTTCAGTTTGATGTCCTCTACAACAAAAAAGAGAAAAAAAATTTTCACTTAAAACTGAACAACCACGCTTTCCAACCCTCAACTGAACTTTTCTCCTTTTTCTTTTTTTTCCCCTTTTTAAAGAGCAAATACTAAAAACAAAATTCCAACAACCAGGATGATGAAATCATATTTTTTTCGAGTGAAGTAGCCAGCCAGACTCACACAAAAGCCTTGATCTAAATCTTTGTAGCCCAAAACTCCTAAATACACTGAAGTTCACCAGAAATCACACGCATACACATACACACACACACACACACACACACACACACACTCACTCACACAGTCACACACACGTATATTACAATCACACACACACACACGCACACACACACACACACACACACACACACACACACACACACTTTCTCCCTTCCTTCCCCACAAAGCTCAGTGAAGAGACCATGGATTAACTCAACAACAGAAATTATGCAAATTAAACATGAACAAAAAATCCTAAAAAGACTTACCAGCAAGAAAAAGAATAATTCAATTCATTCAGAAAGAAAAAGAGATTACTTATAAAATGTTTTCTTTGCCCTAGACCTGCGGAACAATAGTTAGTATGCACAAAATGTCAGTTCCTGTGACTAGGAGCCAAGCTGGATCCAGCCCAGAGTGGAATGTTCACATCGGTGTTGTCCTGTACCTGCACATGGTACTGATTATACCAAGTCAGGCTTGCCCACTGCCAGGCATCTTTCTCCTCAACCCCCTCTTCTCCATCTTTCTCCACAGGACTTTTTTTTGGCAGAAAGGGGGAGACGGAGGGAGGATTTCATCCTTTCAGATGTAGTGTAGTCTGAAAAATTGCCTTCCGACAATAAACCAGTCTTCTGCCTTAAAATCAGTTTTGAAAAGCTCACATGTAACATTTGATGTCTTTTTCACTGTCAACCATGCCCATTTCAGTCCATGATCATCTATCTTCCAAGATTCTTTAAATGACTTCAAATGACTGATTTTTTTTTTCTTTTCACTATAATTTCAGACAAGATAGCTTATGTTTTTTTTTCATTTTAATGCCTGGTCACTTGTGTTTTTGGCAGTGGCAGGCCACCTAAACTCAACAAGAATCTCTTTATGTTTTGGAAAATAAATCCAGCACGGAAGGACTTCCCCTGTCTGTCAAAATTCTTGGTGAAGAACAAATTCTGCAGTGGAGAGTTGTACTAAGAGCTGAGTTTCCTTCATATTGTTTGCTGGGAGAGGATAGTACAGGTGGGTGAGTAGGAGAGACCAACACAGGGATTCCGTAAAGAGAAAATTGTCTCTCTTTTAATGGATAAAAGATCAGTTTGACAGAAAAATTCTAAGACTGGCTGTTCTGGTGAGCAGTGATGCACTGAGAATGAGAAAGAGATAGGACAAACTGTCGTGAACAGAAAAATTAATGGGTCCTGTTGTCCTGGCTCTTAAAACAACATCAAGACAGTGATTATATGATTCACAAATAATATCAAATCCTGCTAAGCCTTCCGTGAGTATACAACAGATCAATACAGTATGCACTTAATCTTTTTTTTTTAAAGAGCTTTCTGCCAGTGCATGTATCTGTAAGTAGCCTATATGTAAATAAAGCTACCTAGTGATGAAAGCACACACACACACAGACACACACACACAGTGTGACACACAAATATACTGAACCCATCTAGCCATTGTCAAAATCATATTTTCACAAAGTTCTGTAATTTTGTACTTGTCTGTAATAAAAATGAAGGCATACAAATAAACAATAGATGACTAGAAGTAGAACACTGTGAAACTGAAAGTTTAATCTTGACCAAAAACATTCAATGGATCATTCACTGAACTGAGTAAATTGTATTAAGACCAAAGCACCCAGCCAAAAGCTGAAGTCAAATTACTTAGTGCATGTAACAGGCAGACTTTTAGCTATGGCTGTGTACACCTTTCTAGGCCCACATCTCTCATCGACTTTTAATGCTTTCTCTGTGTGTGTGTGTGTGTGTGTGTGTGTGTGTGTGTGTGTGTGTGTGTGTGTGTGTGTGTCTGTGTCTCTCTCTCCTGTGCGTGTTTTTCTCTCCTGCAGTAATAGCTAATTCTTTCTTCTTGCTTGTTTGCTTTTCTTTCACCTGCATTTTAATAAGATCAAAACTTGATCAAAGCAACTCCATCAGTGTTGGGAATTTCACGAGAGGCATGTCTTCTTCGATAAGCCAGTACATGGCTCAGACAGCATCTATCTATATATATATCACATGGTTTTTTCCTTTTTGTGGTGACAAGTGCATCTGCTTACTTTGTTTCTGTTACCTTGGAGTCCTGAACTGCCAAAGCAGTGACCGAGATGATCAGCAGATTTCATGTGATCATCTAATGTATTTCAATTTCCAAACAAAAGGTTCTGAAATATCACTGGCCTTCATCAGGATACATTTTTAGGTGTCAATTTTCCATCGCTGACCAACTTTAAATGAGCAAAATGAAAGGTAATGTTGAGCCACGGACTTGTTCCCCTTGTACAATGAAGGTGTGTGTGTGTGTGGGGGGGGGGGGGGGGGGGGGGGGGGGGGGGAGAAAGGAGGAACAATAGTTTTGAGCAAAGCAAAGCTAGAAAATCAAAGCGCTTTGTAGTTTATCATACAAATACTGCAATGGCTATTTTGCAGTTGCTGATTCTGTGTACCTGTATATGAAGTTCTGTCCACAAGACATACATCAATAGATCACTTGTCAATGTCAGCCAGGGGCAACACAACTGGACCTTCTAAGACTGAATCAGACTAGGACCAGAGACTGAAGGAGTGACACATTAGTGCAATGCTGGATGAGAGATATTTTGTACTCAGACTAGAGTGAGGGAGTCAGAGAGGGTAGGGGCAAGTGTGTGTATGATTACGAGGATCAAGTGCCAAGTGCTGAAATGATGTGCTTAAGTCAGAACTGTGATTTGATGACGATCATGTGCAGCTAGACTGGCATCTGATACTGATACTGTGATAGTGACAAGAATCTCATTCTCAAGGAATGTTACTGATGTAAAGAGGGCTTGTACTACATTCCAAATGGTCAATCAGTAGGATTAACTTTCCCACAAAATACATAAAGTTATTCAGTGAGTTCGCCAATTCATAGCAAAGAAAAGTGGAAACATGTCACAATCATTTCGTTAATGTCCGTGGCGACACAGCGTGTGAAAAGTTCTTCACAATCACAGTACCGCAAAAAGCATCGAGCCAATAATAGCTCAAAGTCTGCCATAACAAATTTTCAACGCCATCCATTTTGTTATCCGATCAAACTAAAACCTAACAGAACTGGAATCCCTGTCAATAGCAATCTATGTAGAGCCAAGGTTGAGGGAAAAAAATGGCAACCTCATGGGGGGGGGGGGGGGGGGGGGACATCAGATATAAGAAAGAATACAGACAATGAGACATTAATTCATAAAGGAATACATTTCCCACTGATATTGAAAAAGCTGTCTTTTTTTGTATTGTTGGTGTTGTCCTCTTTGTTTTACCTGTCCTGCTTAACCTATTAATAATAGTATTAATACTATTATGTATTAGTGGTTTAACTTAGTCTAGCAGATCAAAATGTAATCACGGGCATTGTGTCATTTGTTAGTTTCATTCTTCTCCTGGTCTACAAACTTTACTTTTGCTCAGTTGCTTCAGTTACTATGATGTCAGCCTACTTTGAAAATAACAATGTAACACTGGTAACACTAAATGAACCTTAATACCATGTTGTCACCTTACCTTTGAATCTGTGCTCAACTCAGATGATTTAAGCTTAGGAAATGCCAAGCTTCCAGTTTCAGGACTGAAAAAGTGAGTGAAATATCCTAATGAACTTTTTTTTCATAGGCACATCATTCTCCCACATAACCCATGGCATTGCGACTAGATGGGCCAATGTCCCATCCCTGTATTGAAGCAGTAAAACTGAAGTAAACTGTCAAAAACCCTGTACTTTGCTTTTTTGTGCACTGTTGTGAGCACTCAGTTCCTGAAAATGAATTCCATCTCCATCCCCTTCCATCCCCATCCCCTTTCCTCCTTCCCCTCCCCACCCTTCTGATTCTGACAGAAATGTGGAAGACATTAGATGACCCCTTCCCCCTCTTACTGAAATTTGAAAGGCATAAGACAGTCTATCCCCCTCACCCACCCCCCCTCCCAAGCTCCACCACCCCTCGTCTTCTCCACTTTCACAAAATAGAAACCCCACATGCCTTATATTCCAGAGGCTTCACCTGTTACATTAAGTAAATTATCCGTAAGATTTTAACTGCAAGGGCTTATGATCCACACACCTAAATTTCCAGAATGAACCCTACAACAATACAGAATTTTCGATCTGCTGTGCATGCTCCCTCTGTCTGTTTTAACTTGACGCGGCAATAACCATGAACACACCAACGGGATCAACTATTTACAAGGATTGTTCAAGATAAACACTTTCCTAGTACTACGTATACTCTGCCATGTCAATATATACCAAGAGAGAGCATGCAGCATGGCAGAGGGAAAGAGATCAGACAGATGTTTTGACAAGAGATGTGGGGAGCTACAGACAAACTGAAAAGTGAAAGGCTCAAAATTTAACTCCTTACCTGTTTTCAGGTATAGTTGGAATAGAAATCACTGGAATCGCCTTTCTCCTGCTCTCCAGAATTTTCCTGGCTCTTCTCATTTTCTTGCGTCTCTGTGCTTTGGCATCCTCCGGAGACAGGCTTGTTTTCTGGTCAGGACTGTCACTGTTCACCATCATGGGAGTCCACTCGCTGTCTGGTGACATGTGCACATCACACAGCGCCGTCTTCTTCACCCCCGCAGGCATACTGTCAGGCTCAATCTTCATGTACAACCCTGCTTGTTGGGCACAAGTGACGTGGAATGCTGTGTAACAGTTAGGTCTGTGGCACTGGATACATGCCCCAGACCCTCTCTGTTTGCATACATAGCAAGTCAACTTTTTACGCGCAGGAGGTATCCGCTCCAGACAGTCTATGGGTTCCAGAAAGACAGTGTTCGCAAAACCCACTTCCGGAACCCACAGGGCACACACAACATGGGCCCAGCGCCCATCATCTGTCTGCTTGAAAGCACCCCCTTTGTTAGGACACAACACACAGTCGACAGCTCGAGATGGGGACTGCAGGCAGCGCCGACACAACCACTGTCCTTCTGGGATGTAGGGGACACCATAACACTCTTGGTGCACAGCCAGATTGCACATATCACAGAAGAGAATGACATTGGTGTTCTGACATTCACCGTCCATACAGATGGAGCATACGGCATCCTCATCAATGGATGGACCCTGATCTTTGCCAGCTGACTGACTCTGAAAGAAAGCTTCCTTTTCAAAGCGATCCATCAGGGTCTCAAAGGCTTCTTGGGAAACAACGGCTGTGCTGTTATTTGTCCTTGTTTCATTCATCATGTCCAACCATACGTGGTCCTGTAAAAATTACCTTTTGAAAATTAATATCTTAATAAAACTAAAAACACTGATCTTATCTTTATTTTAGAAGAAATGAATTTTAATTATCCACACAGACTCCTGAAATGCGCATCTTGATGAGAAGTTAATTGACACAGTAAACAGTATTTGTTATAAATAAACAAAACTCAATAATTCAATATCAATAATGAAAAAAAAAGAAGTTCAAATCAATAAAGAAATTATCAACATTATTCTGTAAACCTGCTTCTGTCTTTACACATAAATTACTACAGAGCTTAGAGCAATCTCCTTTCCTGTACAAAACAGCACATCAGTGATCAGTGAATCACATATGACTCATTACAGATAACTCATATTATAGTGATAAGGTTGCAATTAATGTATTCATTGTGAGGTTCTTTCCCCTAACAGAAATGATTTTGGTGTCGTATTGAGTTATTTTCAAAACAGTTAAGCTGATTTAAATCCGAGTATATAAAGCACGTAATCAACTCATACACATAAAATCTGTGCGTTCACAACAAAGCACGCACACAGTGTGACACACACAAAATGTACTTTAGTTTTTTGTGAAAGGACCAACTGACCTCCTCATCCATGTCATACTCGACTTCTTCATCCAGCTCTTCAGCAGTTTTCTCGATATGACGATAATATGACGATGATGGGGTTGGAGGCATCTTTGGCCTAATATAGTCCTCCAGTACTTTCACCTGCACCTCAGGCAATTTGGCTGGCTGGCTTGGCACTGCCGCCGTGGCATTCTCCTTACGTGATTTTCCATTCTCATTCCCTTTGGCAGGTTTCTGCATACTCCTTTCTTCCTTCTCTTCCTTTTCTGTATTGTTTTGGTTGTCTATCTCATCCTGGGAAATGACATCCAGAGGCTGATAAATGTCCACACAGAATGTCTGCCCTCCCAGGCTGATTTCAACCATTCGTTGCGACTCCTTGTACGATAGTGTTTCTCGGGTGTGAGGTTGGGTTGGGATGCGCTCCTGCGGGGAGGGAGATCTCTGTATGCTGCGATGGTGATGTTTGTTATGCCCTCCTTTTTTCTTGTGGGGTTTGCTTCCAGATTTGGGGGTCTGGCCTGCAGGTTCCGGGTTATCATGATCAAAATGGTACAAGTGGTGCTGTATTCCTGAATAGCTTTTGTAAACTTTTTCACAGTTACCATACGGGCACTTGTAGGGGGGTTTGGTGGCTCTCAGGTTTTGAATGAATGCTTTGACATCCACCTCTAAAACCATTTTGCTCCTGTCACATTGATGCTACAGTAAGGGGGAAAACCTGCAAACAGAAAACATCAACAGATCAGTCATATTCAATGAGTTGTATAAAATTCTAAAAAGCCCTTGTTCACTTGTGTTTTTTAACATGTGTTTGATTAAATGCATTATAATTAGCAGATAGAGCCTGGTTTTGATGTCATTTTCTGGTTTATCATTAGCATAAGATTTTAAAAGTTTTGGTCATGTAACCCAATTGTTTTGTTCTGCCAACTCTAATCTTTTTTTTTCCTGAACAATTAATGGAAAAAAAGGTAAAAGAAAAGAAAAATTGAAGGGATCAGTAGAAAATGAACTGCTTTCATGTGATCCTTAATGAGGCATCAAAACCTAAATGTGAACAGGGAGGTAATTTTTGTGCCACCTCAAGGAGTTTAAAGTGTTTAATGGTTGAACCAACGAAAAATGGCATCTTTTGCCTAAGACAAGACGGTTACAAGCATTCTTGTGTTTGCAGTTCTTTCCGCAAGCGCCTGTGACAGATCAAACGCTCTACACATACTTTGTTTAAATTTTGAGTTGGCTGGGAATAAATGCAAGTAACTTCACACCATTACATTTGTTTAAAACCATTATGACATCCTCATGATCATCAACGAGGTGAGCTGATCATGAGTGTGAAAAACAAGGATCTGCTGAACAAGTCGAGATAGTCTTGATAGGAAGTGCTTTCATTGAAATATGCAACATGGCGTCTAGTTGAGGCGCCTTTCCACCTCTCACAGCCTTCTTTTTTTTTTTAAGCGCACTACCCACTTCGGCGCTCAAAAGCTACCATAAAAGTGAAGATAAAATTAGTTACGTTTTGTTTTTACACAGCCTGGAAAATCTCGTGCATGGTGCACTCAGATTGTAGACTTTATACTCACACGGAAACAAAACCTCCCCGATCTTTGCATATGAAACCTGACTGGTGATACTTTCATTGTTGTCTTCATGTAAAAAAAAAACAACAACAAGAAGATCACAGCGATTACAAATACTAATCGTTTGTAGTCCATTAAAATAATAAAAGTACCTTCAAACACTGAAATAAGTAACGGTCTTTGTCCTTCGATGAACCCTCAGTTGTCTTGATCGTTCAGTACGGGCAGCGAATTTTCACAAGCACAGCGCGCCCTACTTGTAAAATTTATGCGCATGCGTGCGCTTTGTTGAGTTTCCGGGTTGAGCACCGGCTTTGCAAACTCTTTTGTTATATTACGAAAGTAGCTTTTTCACGTTCTTACTTGATTTGTATGGGTAAATCTGTAGGTGGCTTTCTTTAAATTGTCAAAAATCCCAGTGTTTCATTCATGACTTTCTCCAAAGACGAATAATTTGTTTATACAAACAGTTGTTTATGTCGATTGTGCCCTCCGTGCTAAATTGCTTACGTCAGCTTTGATTGAGAACGCTCTTGTCAAATTGATTGAAGTATGATTCAGAATCAGACAGTGTTTGACAGGTTAACAACAACATGTTTTTAAACGTCAAAATGTTTGTAATACCTGTAATCATTTCGACATAATTTGTTTTGTTTGTTGATCGGTTTGTCTGTACCAGACATGGTTTAGTAAAAAGAACACAGGCGCTTGTATTCACTACATCCTCTAGTTCTGACAGTTCCCCTTCACCTCTACAGTGTGTGTGTGTGTGTGTGTGTGTGTGTGTGTGTGTGTGTGTGTGTGTGTGTGTGTGTGTGCGAGCGTGCGTGCGTGCGTGCGTGCGTGCGTGCGTGGTGTGTGTGTGTGTGTGATTCCTTGTTCAACGCTTGATCTGAATGGGGTATGTGTCGACTGCTTTCACCAAAGCCTTTAAGTTCCTCGCTTTAATTCTCCGATCATGACCATTGTGCGGACGGCTAAGCATCCACATACACTGCGGATTTATCGACCCTCCGGAGCTTACGGTGATGATGAAAAAAGAACTTGTGCGACTTTCCGTTGGGAGGTCCGTGCGTACCAGCATCCCAAGGGAGACGTCCAATCACAACTGGAAGTGTTCAGATCAGTGAGGCCACAGGGCAAGCGCCTGTGGCCTTCACTGATCTGAACACTTCCAGTCTTCTCTCTCTCTCTCTCTCTCTCTCTCTCTCTCTCTCTCTCTCTGTGTGTGTGTGTGTGTGTGTGTGTGTGTGTGTGTGTGTGTGTGTGTGTGTGTGTGTGTGTGTGTTTAAATTACGAATGCCATAACAATCGTATCACCAGCTTGTACAGTTTTCCTTGCTCTCTCTCTCTCTCTCTCTCTCTCTCTCTCTCTCTCTCTCTCTCTCTCTCTCTCTCTCTCTCTCTCTCTCTCTCTCTCTCAGGGAAGAGAAAGGCTGCTAGCAGGTCCCGTGATGCTTGATACCTATATTTTCATATGGGGATCTGGCTTCAAATGGAGACACACCTCTCCCCTTCTCTGTCTGTCTGTCTGTCTGTCTGTCTGTCTGTCTGTCTCTCTCTCTCTCTCTCTCTCTCTCTCTCTCTCTCTCGCCTCTCTCTCTCTCTCTCTCTCTCTCTCTCTCGGGGTGAGGACTGGATGTGAAAAAAAGCACATCAGTGCTTATCGATTATCCTCATAAAACAAAGAATTATTGTCTTGTCTCCTCTCTCTCTGTCTCTGCGATCACATAATTGTGTCTGTCTGTCTGTCCTCCTCTCTCTATGCATCTGTCTGTCTGTCTGTCTGTCTGTCTGTCTTCTCTTCTCTCTCTCTCTCTCTCTCTCTCTCTCTCTCTCTCTCTCTCTCTCTCTGTGTGTGTTAAACATGTGTTTTCTTCCTTTCTTCTTCTTTTTTTTTTTTTTTTTTTTTTTTTTTACCCCAGGGCTGGGTGGAAAATGCATGTATAATTTGTGGTATCTGATTAATCCGGAAAAATCAAATTTCGTTCGTCCGTTCGCTTGTTCTTCCTCTCCCTCCCTCCCTCCCACCGTTACCCCCACCCCTCTTCCTCTCTCTCCCTCACCCTCTCCTCCCACACACACGCCGACTCTGTGAAACTGACTCGCCGTGGTCAATGAGTACGTTTAGCGTACTGACCCACACTTTACACTGCCCACTCTGTGTGCCCAGCCATGTGTGCCCAGAGTTTGTCTTCCGCCCCAACTGCGGCGGCAAAGGCGATCGGGTGGGGAAGGAGAGACTGGGGAGGGGAGGGGGCAGAAGCGAGGGGTAACAGGGATGGGTGATTGGAAAGGAGGAGGCGTCCGTCCACAGTTGTGTGTGTGTGTGTGTGTGTGTGTGTGTGTGTGTGTGTGTGTGTGTGTGTGTGTGTGTGGAGGGAAGGGGAGGCAGGGAGGGGGAGAGGGGCGTGGAGGTCGCATGTCAAGGAGCTGTAGGTGGGACATTCTTAAAACAGCTGGGATCAGAGAGGTGTTAGCTACTGGTCAGGATGGTTCTGTGTTTATTTAGAATAGGATCGGCAGGCATCAGGTCAGACAGTGCGGGTCACCTTGAGGGCTGTGTTCTTTCTGTTGTCCCACTCATTGAGTGAACCCTCTCGCTTCTCTCTGTATCACGGCTAACGTCTCCTTCTCACGTTCGTGTCAGTCCAGTACCAACCGAGCGACCTGAAACAGGGGTAGTTCATGATTTGCTGTCGCACCAAGTACGAATACATGCATGCACGGGGTTCAGGTCTTGTGGCAGATCTGCACTGGTTTGACTCTGGTGACCTGAAAAGTCTTCGCTGTCCATGCACGTTCTTCAGCGTTCAACTGCCCTGCGTTTGAGGCTCACCCGGCATATAGTTTCTCGATTTCTTTCTTAGCTGGTCTTTTTTTTTTTTTTTTTTTTTTCCTATTCGTCGTCTTATCCGTCATCAATGAACTCCTTGTAACATTGCTCTCCCTCTCCCCTCCCTCTCCTCCTCCTGCTGCTCCCAACTTCCTCTCCATACTGCCACCCTCCCCCCCCCCCCCCCCCCCATGTATCTAGTCTGTGAATCCATATGACACTGCTCTCTCTCTCTCTCTCTCTCTCTCTCTCTCTTCTCTCTCTCTCTCTCTCTCTACTTGCTGTGTCCTCTCTCTACCTTTGTATCTTTCATGAGTTGTCTTTCACGATCCTGTATGTCTCTTTTATTCTTCTGCCTCCCTGACATGTGCCTTTATCTCTCTCAGTTTCAGTGGTTTCCGTCTGTTGGTTTCTGTTTGCTTCGTCGTCTACTGTGCTCTCTCTCTCTCTCTCTCTCTCTCTCTCTCTCTCTCTCTCTCTCT
>CM065721.1:18671909-18676909 GCA_033310375.1 Conus canariensis
CAAGGGAGAGGACTCTGATCTGACGTATGACGTCATGGCGCCGGCTCTGTTTGGAAAGAATGGGGGCCGTTTACGTCTGCAACTGGTTCCCGCCGTGGATTTTTTAGCTCCCGGGTTCGTGATCCAGAGGGTGAGTGGCAACAGCTCTTGGCTGGAGGAGGTGGGCAACCTCCACTGCTTCTATGGCGGATATGTCATGGGACACCGGAAGTCGCTGGTGTCGCTCAACCTCTGTGATGGCATGGTGAGTTAAAACAAAACAAAACAAAACAAAAAACTTACTGTCCAATTTCCTGCTCTATATTTGTTGTCATAAGAGAGTTAACATTGTACTGGATTTCTTCTTCCCCTGTCTCCTATACCGTATTTTCACCACCATCGTCGTCGTCGTCGTCGTCGTCGTCGTCTCATCATCATCATCATCATCTTCTTTTCTTCTTCTTCTTTCTTCTTCTTCTTCTTCTTCTTCTTCTTCTTCTTCTCTGTGACATTTCTTGTCCACCATCCTGTTCCTTTCTTTCTTTCTTTTTTTTCCTTTTTCCTCTTCCCCCTCCAACCCTCCCTCCACCACTCTCTACAATTCCCCAACCTCCACCCCCCACCCTCTCTTTCTCACTCCCTCACAGTGACATTATTGACATTGTTTCTAATTTCATGGCGTGTTCTTCAATCACTTTCCTTTCTCTTACCTCTCGTTCTTTCTGTCTCTATGTCCGTCTGTTTGTCTGTCTGTCTGCCTGTCTTTCTTTCTGTCAGGCTGTCTGGTTATCTGTCTCTGTGTCTGTCTGTCTGTCTGTCTGTCTGTCTGTCTGTCTCTGTCTCTCTTCTTCTCTCTCTCTCTCTCTCTCTCTCTCTCAGGACAGCTATTCATGCAGAAATTAAAAAAATCAGCAAAAAGAATGCGAAAACGTGTGACTTAACTTCTCTTTCAGGCCGGTTTACCAAGAGAGAGGAAGGACAGCTGACAGCAATACTCAAACATATGTTTGGGGAGATATTTATAGAACATTTTCTGCTGTCGACTGCACCAACCTACCATACATATCCTGCAGCACTTGACGAGTAGCCACGCAATAAGCACTGATAGTCCGCCGATACCACAGGCTGGCGACAAGTTGCTGGAAGACCTCACAACAAAACTCCATCGTCTAAAAGGTCACCTCTGTGTTAACGTTTGCTTACGTAACTTCCCCTTTATGACGTTCGGTACGTTTCGCTAAACCGAAAGCTCCCCCAAATGCTGTGACGTGCGTTGAGTGGGATCCTTGTTTGCGAAAACTAAAATCGTGTGACGTGATGTAAAATCGCCTGAGGCTGTGGCGTGGTTTGTGCATCTTGCAGTGCGAAGCTGTTCTCGAGGGAGGCTGGGAAAAGAGTTTGTAGCCTAGTTCCATCAACTATTTTCAGAGCTTGTTTTTATTTGTTTGTATTTTTTGTTTGTTTGCTTGTTTGTTTCTTTTTTTTCAGCCTGTGGTTGTTATAAGTCAGCTTTTTTTCAAGTTCATGCATACGAGACTTTGGGGGAAACATGTACTCCTAGCTCGTGGCTTCTACGTAAAAACACAGTTTTCAGAGGTTTTGGCTTTTGACCTGCTATTTTCATCCACGTGAAGAAGTTTGTGCCTTTTCACCCGCCTCTGGTTTCCTTTTCGGTCGCGCGCGCGCGTGTGTGTGCTGTGTGTGTGTGTGTGTGTGTGTGTGTGTGTGTGTGTGTGTGTGTGTGTGTGTGTGTGTGTGTGTGTTGTGTGTGTGTGATGTGTGTGTGTGTGTGTGTGTGTGTGTGTGTGTGTGTGTGTGTGTGTGTGTGTTGTGTGTGTGTGGTAAGCGAGATCTAGCTAAAACAGGAAAGAACCTACTGAACCTACTTCAACGGAACGTAGGAAAATCGAATGTGGCTCGACAACGAATTCGTCAAATGTTACTGTAGATCCGTGGTGAGGATCCGGATCCAAAGACGGATGCAGACCAGCTGCCGTAGCGCGGCGGTTAGCGTTGCGGATTACCGGATGTGAGGCCGATGGGTCGATTCCCATGACAGCCATTTATTTGTGGACTTTGTCTGCCCCTACCGGCTCCTGCCCGAAGTTGAGTTTTTGATGGGCTCAGTTAGGAAGACTAGAACTACACTGTCAAGTTTCATCCTCTTTATGGATGCGTCTCTGGGAATGTTGCTCAAATTTCCTGACCAACACTTGAGGTGTCTGTATCTCTCGGGCTTGTTCACGCCGGGATAAATTACGAAAGTAAGCGTAGAGTACAGCCCATTCATGCAGTCTCAGTCGGAAATGGAAACTACCGAGTATTATCTTCGTCATCCACATCCTCATCGATCAGCTAAAAAAAGAAGTCGCAAATTCTGTGGCCTTCAAGGGTTGCTTTCATGATGTCCTCAGTCCTCTCCACGTCTATGCTCTTGGAGAATTCGTGTAGAGATCGCCGGTATCAGCAAGTTCAGGCGAACCCCAGGGGACGCTTACGCATGCTGGCCCCGCGACTAGGCAGTTATTGTCGTCAGTTTATCAAGGCAAGTGTGCACGTGTGCACATAATTTGAGTGAGCGGAAGGCCTGTTAGGCACGTCGCCTTGTGCTTCTGTGGACGTCGTACCAAATATGACATCGGACAGACACAGAGACCTCTTTGGCACCCGAAAAGCTTTTCCGAAGGTTGCGAGTTCGAACCTACATAACTGCCCAGTGTAAAAACAACAACAACACAACAACAACAACAACAACAACAACAACAAAAACCCGACATTTTCGCTGCGCATTTTACCATTTTGTCGTTCCATTGCTTTCGGTCTAAGACGATAGCGCCAGTCTTTACATTGCTTTGGGTCTAAGACGATAGCGCCAGTCTTTACATTGCTTTGGGTCTAAGACGATAGCGCAGTCTTCATTCTTGGTCTAGAAGTCGTCTTTACATTGCTTTGCAGTTTATGGGCCAAGGTCATTGTGCACGCGTCATTTGGTAAACAAACGTCTAATCAAACTCGAGACACGTAAATCTGAATCAATCGATAATTACATTACAAAGTAAAGTGGACATTTTTTGTAACATACAATCTGCATCACAGGCTCACCGTATCACACCCATGTTTTGCATTCTCTGTCTCTGACTGAATTGTTACGCTGACTGATGGGGCAAAAAGAGACATGTATATTCATGGGGAAAAAAATCAGGGAAAAATAACGCTTTTCTCTACATTGCAGAGTTACCTTTCCTCAGTTTATGGGCCAAGCAAGTGGATGTAGAGAGTCAAGAATTTGATTTGAAGCGCACGTCAGGATAACGATTGGGATATCGACTATCTGCATTAGGCTACAGGTGCCCCGTTTCACACCCATGGTTTGGCATTTTCTCTCTCAGATTGAACTGCTAGACCGACTGATGGGGCGTTGCTTTGCTCATGCCCGCCAGTGCCATTTGTCCTATGAACACGGCGGGATCACTCTCGCTGAACGCGAGTTCTAACACAGATTTCCTCCTCCCAGCAGATTTCCGAGCATCGTCTGTTGAAAAGAGATAACTTCTGTCTAGGAATGCGGCAAAGGTGGGTACGGGAAGGAAGGAGGGCGGGGGTCTTTCCCTGTGACTGGGAAGCGGTCGAGGGCTCGAGTCGTGTCTAGGGTCGCTGTCTGGGGGTCGTGTTGGAGGGTTCGCAGGCTGCGGGGGGGAGGGGTGGGGGGGAGGGCGAGCGGGGAGAGGGAGCAGGGCGAAGCGTGAACACGAACGGGAGTGGTGTTCATCGCTACATTCTGTACACACGGCTGTCCCGGGGAAGACATGAGATCTCTTCCTTTATCTTCTTGTCATGATTCCTGTCCCGCCTCGATTGGTTCTTGTTTAAGCATCCTGTTCTTCTGTTCGAGTTGATCTGTTCTTTGCCTTTGAGTTGGCATCTGTTTTTCTGCTTCAGAGATTGATCTGTTCTTGTCCATGAGATGAGCGATGAGAGACAGTCTATGCAGAGATTGACGTCTTGCTTCAGAGATGCACCTGCCGTCAGGAGATGCACCGTCGCTCCGAGAGACGTTTTTGCCAGAGATGGCACGGCTGCGGGATGCATCTGTCTTCTGCTTCAACAGCAACCTGTTTTCCAGTGGATGACCTGTTTTCCTCGCCTACACGTCTTTCTGTTCCAAATTCATCTGTCTTCTTTGCCTCCTATCTGACCGCACGCCCATGAGATTCCTCCCTTTCTCTTCTTCTGTCATGAGATTCCATCCCTGTTTTCTTCTTCTGCCTTTCCCTGAGATTGCCATCCCTGTTCTCTTCTGCCTTCCTGAGATTGCCATCCCTGTTTCTTCGCTTCCCTGGCTCTTCTTCTGCCTTCCATGAGATTGCCATCCCTGTTCTCTTCTGCCTTCCATGAGATTGCCATCCCTGTTCTCTTCTGCCTTCCATGAGATTGCCATCCCTGTTCTCTTCTGCCTTCCATGAGATTGCCATCCCTGTTCTCTCTGCCTTCCATGAGATTGTCATCCCTGTTCTCTTCTGCCTTCCTGAGATTGCCATCCCTGTTCTCTTCTGCCTTCCATGAGATTGCATCCTGTTCTCTTCTGCCTTCCATGAGATTGCCATCCCTGTTCTCTTCTGCCTTCCATGAGATTGCCATCCCTGTTCTCTTCTGCCTTCCGTGAGATTCCATCCCTGTTCTCTCTTCTGCTTCCATGAGATTGCCATCCTGTTCTCTTCTGCCTTCCATGAGATTGCCATCCCTGTTCTCTTCTTCTTTTCTGTCGCCTTCCATGAGATTGCCATCCCTGTTCTCTTCTGTCTTCCATGAGATTGTCATCCCTGTTCTTCTCTTTTTCTGCTCTCTCCATGAGATTGCCATCCCTGTTCTCTTCTGCCTTCCCTGAGATTGCCATCCCTGTTCTCATCTGCCTTCCATGAGATTATCATCCCTGTTCTCTTCTTCTGTCTTCCATGAGATTGCCATCCCTGTTCTCTCTGCCTTCCATGAGATTGCCATCCCTGTTCTCTTCTTCTGCCTTC
>CM065721.1:18681909-18686054 GCA_033310375.1 Conus canariensis
GATGATGGGCACAGGACGGGCACCACAGATGATGGGCACAGGACGGGCACCACAGATGATGGGCACAGGACGGGCACACGTCAAATAGGCTGTAGCAAGAGGGGAAGAAAAGGTGGTGTGCTATTGATGACTAGTTAATGAGGGCCAGAGGGACGGGAAGGGAAGGGGGAGGGTCGGGTGGGGGTGGGGCGTGAATGTTTGAGTGCATGGGGGGTGGGGTGGGGGGATGGGAGGAGGGGGTAACGGCAGGTACAGTGCTTACGAGGTCTGTGCCGTGTGATAACGGCGTTGGTTACATTGTTCAGAGTGTCAGGGTTACATGTTCAGAGTGTCATGGTTACATTGTTCAGAGTGTCATGTTACATTGTTCAGAGTGTCAGGGTTACATTGTTCAGAGTGTCAGGGTTACATTGTTCAGAGTGTCATGGTTATATTGTTCAGAGTGTCATGTTACATTGTTCAGAGTGTCATGGTTACATTGTTGAGTGTCATGGTTACATTGTTCAGAGTGTCATGGTTACATTGTTCAGAGTGTCATGGTTACATTGTTGAGAGTGTCATGGTTACATTGTTCAGAGTGTCATGGTTACATTGTTCAGAGCGTCATGGTTACATTGTTCAGAGCGTCATGGTTACATTGTTGAGTGTCATGGTTACATTGTTCAGATGTCATGGTTACATTGTTCAGACTGTCATGGTTACATTGTTCAGATGTCATGGTTACATTGTTCAGAGTGTCATGGTTCCATTGTCAGAGTGTCTTTATTTCCCCTTCGTTCATGGTCGGATTGTTTCATTGTCGTCGCCATTTTCCTCCTCATCATTACTACTTTTTCTTTTTTTTTTTCTTTTTTTTTTTTTAGTCTGTGTGTTTTTTTAAAGCATCATCATCTTTAAATCTCATCATCATCATCATCATCATCATCATATCATCTTTATCACATCATGAGACTTCATTAAATAAAAAGAAATTCACCTTTATCCTTTCTTTTTTCTTCCAGTCTTCTTTTGCATTTAGTTTTTTTCCTTCCTCTTTCTTTCCATCAGATTGCTTATCATAATTTTTCGTATCTTCTCTTTCTTTCTTTCTCTTAAAAAAATTTTTTTTTTTTTTTTTTCGTTTTTAACAACTTCCTTCTTAATTTGATTGATAGGTGCCAGCAGAAATCTGGGGGCCATCTGTGCTGCGCAACGTTGAAAGTCTGTGGACTAAATGCATTATAACTCAAACTGTCACTGTTCTCTCTCCCTTCTTTCCTCCCTTCCCCCATCCTCCCTCCTCCACCCCTACCATCCCCCCCATCCTTTCCTCCTCCACCTCCCCGAAACTCTCTCCTCACTGGGTCCCCTTCTTCCCTCATTGCCCTTTCTCTCCCCACTCATTCACCCCAAAAAAAAGCGCAGATTATTCACACGGATCCACTCACACTACGTGCATCATACGCTCGCAGAGCGCTCGCACACAAACGTCAACGGCTCGCTTTGACTTTCCCCCTTGCCTGCGTATTTTCATCTCGGTGTTTTTCTCCGTCGTCTCTGCCCCCCCCCCCCCCCCCTCCCCCTTTCTCCCTTTTGATCCATCTGAACGAAGTTTTTCAAACACATCCACCACGCACGCATGTATATATGCTTTCACGCAAACGCAAACGTGAGTGCGAGCGCGCTCACAACCAAAACCACACCACACACACACACACACACACACACACACCACACACACACACACTTACGCACGGCGCGCGCGCGCGCGCGCGCGCACACCACACAAACACACCCCACAATTCACTCGCACGCTCGCACGCACGCACACGCGCGCGCACGCACGCACGACACACACACACCCCACACACACCACACACCCACACCACACAAACACACACCACACACACAACCACCACACCACACACACACACACAAACCCCACACTTGTATGCCATCGCAATGTATATGTTTCCCCCCTGTAGCCTGGTGTTGACAGTTAAATCAGCGTCAAGGTGTGCACCGGGTTCAGTGCAGTCCAAACTATCTGATTCACCATCGTTAATCGGGTATTACCCAAGTGGGATAGACTGCAACACCAATCGGCCAAGAGGGAGAGGGGGGGAAAAGGGGGAAAGGAGGGAAGGGGAAAGCAGGGAGAGAGAGGGGGGTGAGAGAGATGTGGAATGATGAAAGGGGAGATAAAAGAGAGAGAGAGGAGAAGGAGGATAGAGAGAGGATGTGAGAAGATGGGAGAGAGAGAGAGAGAGGGGGAGGGAAATGATGGAAGGAGGGAGTGGAGAGAGAGAGAGGAGAGAGGGAGGGAGATGGGGAGAGGGGAGAGGGAGGAGAGAGAGAGGAGGAGGAGAGGAGAGGGGAGAGAGAGTGTGAAAAGATGGAGAGAGAGAGGAGAGAGAGAAATGTGAAAGATGGAGAGAGGGAGAAGAGAGAGAGAGGAAAAGAGGGAGGAGAGAGAGAGAGAGGAGAGAGAGAGATGGAAAGATGGAGAGAGAGGGGAGGGGAGAGAGAGAGAGAGAGGTAGAAGAGGGAGAGAGGAGAGAGAGAGATGTGAAAAGATTTGGGGGAGGGAAGAGGAGAGAGGAAAAGGGGGGAGAGAGAGAGATGTGGGGGAAAGATGGAGAAGAGGAGGGAGAGGTGGAAAGATGGAAGAGAGAGAGAGAGAGAGGGATGAATGATGAAAGAGGAAAGAGGAGAGAGGAGAGAGAGAGAAGGGAGGGTGGGGGTGTGAAGTAGAAAAGAAAAAGGAGAAGTTGGGAGACCGGGGATGAGCGCTTTTAAATAAAATGGAAAGATGTCGAGCGGGGGAGTGACGATCGCAACCCCCCCCCCCCCCCCCCCCCCGTCCATGACGTCCCTAGAGGTATGGAGAAGCAGTGAGCTCGAGAGAGTAGTGACCGATCTGCCAAATCCCCCCCGTCCATGACGTCACCTAGAGGGGTAGGGGGAGAAGCAGTGGGGCTCGAGAGAGTAGTGACCGATCTGCCAAAAACCCCCAGTCCATGACGTCACTAGAGGGTAGGGCAGAAGCGTGACGTCATCGTCAGATCTCGGTTGATCGGGCAACGTCCTGCTGCGAAAACGAGCAGTGGCAGTGGTGTCTGGCATCAGAGGGTCACTGACGTGCAGCCCGTGATGGTCATCGTTCACGTGCCTGTTTGGTCGACGAGAGCCGTGATGGTTGGTGCACCAGAAAAAGGAAGGTTTTTTTTTTTTTGCCCTCGGAAAATCACTGTTCCCCCTTTTTCAGGATGGGGGGGGGGAGGGGGGGGAGTTCTTTCTTTCCTTTTCTTTTTGTTCTGTTCTAGGTTTGTGCCCGTCTCTGTCTTCCTTCTTGTTCCCTCTGTCTGCCTACCTGTCCCTCTCTCGATCGCTTTTTCCTTCATCTGAACTCTTCTTTCTCTGTCTGTCTGTTGTTGTCGGCCCTCTCTCTTCTCTCTCTCTCTCTCTTCTCTCTCTCTTTCCTTTTTCTCCTCTCTCTCTCCTTTTGTTCCCTCTCTGTCTGTTTGCACGTTCTGTCTGTCTGTTTTCTTTTTTATTTCCCATTTCTTCATGTCTTTCTACCCGTTCCATTTTCCATGTATACTGCTATTGATTAGGAATAGATGGGTGCGCGCGCACGCGCACTCACACACACGCACACACACACACACACACCCCACACACACACCACACACACACACACACCACACACACACGCACACCCACACCCACACACACCACACACACGCAACACACACACACACACGTGCGGCGCACAACAACACACACACACCACACACACAACACACAAGCACAGAGAGAGAGGACAGAAGACAGAAGACAGAGACGAGACAAACGGACGCGACATGCAGAGAGTCAGAGAGAAAGAAAAGAGATAACATATTTTCTAAGCGTTTTTGTACACGTTTTTTTTTTTTTCTTCTTTGTCGTTTTGGGGTGTGTGTGTGGGTGTGTGTGTGTGTGTGTGTTGGTGTTTTGTGTGTGTGTGTTGTGTGTGATTTTTCCCCCCTGCCTGTTTTTGCCCTTTTCGCGACGATCCAAATTTTAGCCCCCTCACCTCACCCACACCTCAGCCATGGACATCGGGAAGCGCTGTACAGCCCCCCCCCCCCCCCCCCCCCACACCCACAACACTTCCCCTACCA
>CM065721.1:18686154-18688654 GCA_033310375.1 Conus canariensis
GAGAGAGAGAAGAGAGAGAGAGAAGAGAGAGAGAGAAGAGAGACAGAGACAGAGAGACAGAGAGAGACAGAGACCGAGAAGAGAGAGACAGACAGACAGACAGAGAAAGCGCTCGCGATGAGGTCTGTCACGTGCAGTCAGAGTGGCGTGTGTGTGTGTGTGTGTGTGGTGTGGACGTTGTTGTCAGTCGATCACTGACGGAGGGGCGTGCAAGATCATCGGTTCAGGCAGCGGATGGCTCGGTGGCCCTTCTTGCTGTCGTCGACGGAGAGAGGAGACAACTCCTCTGCCTTAACATGCACAATGACGACGGAGAATTTCCCAGCGGTTTTCTGAAACCCCAGCTCCCACATGTAATGGATAAACACGCCGCCATCTGGATACACACGGGGCAGTCACTGAGCAACGCCTCGTCACGCATGCTTGCTCTCTCTGTGTCTCTGTCTGTCTCCGTCTCTGTCTGTCTCGCTGTCTCTTTCCTCTCTCTCTCTCTGTCTCTTTCTCTATCCCTCCCCTCCCTCCCTCTCTTTCTCCCCCTCTCTCTCTCTCTCTCTCTCTCTCTCTCTCTCTCACACACATGCACGTACGCACGCTCGAATAGACCACACAAAAACATATGTGCATACACACACACACACACACACACACACACACACACACACACACACACACACACACGCACACACCACACACACACGCGCGCGCGCGCAAAACACACACACACACAACACAGGGAGGAAGGAGGGGTGGCCAATGGAGCCGATGGAGACTGCACGACTTCATCCAGAAGGGCGATGCTGGACATAGTAGAGCCATTTGTCCATGAACCCCCCCAACGTGCCCCCTGGAATGAAGGCCAACAAGAGGCGATACCGTGCCACTGACAGCCTCTCCACTTCTCTGCCACCACAGTCATGCACAATGCAGCAGCCCTCCGTGTCAGGAGACCGAGGGAGTGAATCCATGTGGTGGTGTTCTCTAGCAGTTCCTTGCAGCGCCACAGATGATGGGCACAGGACGGGCACCACAGATGATGGGCACAGGACGGGCACCACAGATGATGGGCACAGGACGGGCACACGTCAAATAGGCTGTAGCAAGAGGGGAAGAAAAGGTGGTGTGCTATTGATGACTAGTTAATGAGGGCCAGAGGGACGGGAAGGGAAGGGGGAGGGTCGGGTGGGGGTGGGGCGTGAATGTTTGAGTGCATGGGGGGTGGGGTGGGGGGATGGGAGGAGGGGGTAACGGCAGGTACAGTGCTTACGAGGTCTGTGCCGTGTGATAACGGCGTTGGTTACATTGTTCAGAGTGTCAGGGTTACATTGTTCAGAGTGTCATGGTTACATTGTTCAGAGTGTCATGTTACATTGTTCAGAGTGTCAGGGTTACATTGTTCAGAGTGTCAGGGTTACATTGTTCAGAGTGTCAGGGTTATATTGTTCAGAGTGTCATGTTACATTGTTCAGAGTGTCATGGTTACATTGTTGAGTGTCATGGTTACATGTTCAGAGTGTCATGGTTATATTGTTGAGAGTGTCATGGTTACATTGTTCAGAGTGTCATGGTTACATTGTTCAGAGCGTCATGGTTACATTGTTCAGAGCGTCATGGTTACATTGTTCAGAGTGTCATGGTTACATTGTTGAGTGTCATGGTTACATTGTTGAGTGTCATGGTTACATTGTTCAGACTGTCATGGTTACATTGTTCAGACTGTCATGGTTACATTGTTCAGAGTGTCATGGTTACATTGTTCAGAGTGTCATGGTTCCATTGTTCAGAGTGTCATTAGTTCCCTTCGTTCATGGTCGGATTGTTTCATTGTCGTCGCCATTTTCCTCCTCATCATTACTACTTTTTCTTTTTTTTTTCTTCTTTTTTTTTTTTTAGTCTGTGTGTTTTCTTAAGCATCATCATCTTTAATCGTCATCATCATCATCATCATCATCATCATCATCATCATGAGACTTCATTAAATAAAAAGAAATTCACCTTTATCCTTTCTTTTCTTCTTCCAGTCTTCTTTTGCATTTAGTTTTTTTCCTTCCTCTTTCTTTCCATCAGACTTGCTTATCATAATTTCTTCGTATCTTCTCTTTCTTTCTTTCTCTTAAAATAATTTTTTTTTTTCATTTTTTTCGTTTTTAACACTTCCTTCTTAATTTGATTTGATAGGTGCCGAGCATGAAATCTGGGGGCCATCTGTGCTGCGCAAGCGTTGAAAGTCTGTGGACTAAATGCATTATAACTCAAACTGTCACTGTTCTCTCTCCCTTCTCTTCCTCCCTTCCCCATCCTCCCTCCTCCACCCCTACCATCCCGCCCATCCTTTCCTCCTCCACCTCCCGCACTCTCTCCTCACTCGGTCCCCTTCTTCCCCTCATTGTCCTCTCTCTCCCCACTCATTCACCCGCTGAAGCGCAGATTATTCACACGGATCCACTCACACCTACGTGCATCATACGCTCGCAAGAGCGCTCGCACAACAAACGTCAACGGC
>CM065721.1:18693654-18698654 GCA_033310375.1 Conus canariensis
CGGTGCAAACACAGTTTGTCGATGAAGGTGTTTTCTTTCTTTCTGTCTATCTTTCTTTCTTTCTTTTTACCGCTTTCTTTCTTCTTCTTCTTCTTCCTTCTTCTTCTTCTTCTTCTTCTTCTTCTTCTTCTTCTTGTGATCATACAACAGTTGGGGGTCTGTCACCGCGGAGCACGCTGCTCACCATCACCAGACCGGTTCCAGTGGCTCTGGACCACAGCCCTTTCCCTTGGCGGTCCCCAAACAGTCCCCCCTACCTCCCCCCCCCCCCCCCCCCCCCCCCCCCCCCCCCCCCCCCCCCTTTCACTGCGCCTGACTGATTTCCGCCTGTATGGGTTCCGCCTCAGTGAGTGTTGCAAAGCAGCGAGCCGTGTTGCCGGGGTGGGGACCCGGGTCCGGAGACTGACGGGGTGGAGGGAGAGGATGTGGGTGGGGGTTCCTACTCTGTAACCTGCTCGTCGTGGGTGGCTGGTTTGAGATTTAGAGAGGTTTTTTGTGTGTGTGTGTGTTATGGAAGCCTGGTGGTGTCAGACGTAAACTTTTGTGAGCTGTCTCTTGAATCACCGAAGCTAACCAGTCAGACAGTGAGACTGTCACTCATTCGTCGACTTCAAATGTTTATCTCAGTTATCAGAATGAATGATTTAAGCAATGTGAATTCAGTTGTCAAACTAAATCTTTTTAATCGACGTTTAATCAATGGTCGAATTGAAATTTCACAAATCAGATTGAAACATTCAACGGATTCTTATCCAGTGTTCACATTTGGATAATTGGAAATCAGTCGTCGAATTGAAACTTTAAACAAATTTTAATGCATTTGTCATTTTGGAACATTCAAACAATTCTAATTCATCTATGAAATTGAGGATTTAATCAATTATAATTTTTAGTATATGGGAATAACTATAATGACATGTCTGTCTCTCTGTGTGTCTCTTTCTGTCTCTCAGTCTCTCTCTGTCTCTCTCTAACTGTCTTTCTCTGTGCCTCTATTTCTCTGTCCCTCTGTCTCTGTCTGTCTGTCTGCCTGCCTGTCTGTCTGTCTGTCTGCCTGCCTGTCTGTCTGTCTGTCTGTCTGATGTGACTTTCTCTACTCATGGCGCGCGCGTGTGCGCTTGCACACGTCGTGTGTGTGTGTGTGTGTGTGTGTGTGTGTGTGTGTGTGTGTGTGTATGTGTGTGTGTGTGTGTGTGTGTGTGTGTGCGTGCGTGCGTGCGTGTGTGTCTATGTCTGTGTCTGTGTGTCTGTGTGCATGTGTTATTTATTCAAAAATCGAAGTTCATCGCTCTCGTCCCTCAGTCTCCACGAAGAAGCTACTTCACGAAACTCTCTCCGCTGTTTTGACCCCCCTAGTGTGCCGTAGGCGACAGTGTGTCTGGAAATGTTGATATTATTTCACACCGTCTTTTTGACGTCGTGCTGTTCAGACTGCCTCCTTTTGTATGGCGCCCTGCTCGGCTCAGTCTGCGAATTGTGCTCGCCACTGCCGATTAGTTCGTAGTGGGTGTACGGGACTCTGAAAAGGGGTAGCGGGTGGAGGTAAACCTTGGATAGATAGAGAGAATGGGATGGCGGAGGTGGGTAGGTTGGGATGGGGGCGGGGGAGGGACTGGTGATGAAGGAGTGGTGGAGGGGAGGGAGGTACCAGGGGTTGGGGGTGGATAAAGGGTTTTGTCTCTGTTTCCCTGACACTGTTTAGTTAACTCCGTCAAGGGGGTCACCACAGTGTGTTGGTTTGTCTGTCTGTCTGTCAGACAGATTAGGGCAAAGCTACTGAAGCGATTTCAACACTGCCTGGAGGAAAGGTGGACTGTGACCCAAGGACCAATTCAGTTCATGGTGTTGCGAGTCCGGATCAAATAACGATGGATCCAGCTTTTTTTTTTTCTTTTTTTTTTTCTTCTTCTTAATTTTCTGATTATTAGATTAGACAACGTTCGACATTTTTATAACTCTAGAGGAAACGTATGGATCTCAGTGAAAAAAAAATCAGGCTTACTAGATGTATTGAGATCTACGAACTTGAAACTTCGGTGCAGATACATATCAGCCCCCGGAGCACAATAACGGTCGGAAGAGGGTGGGGCAATCTTGTCTATTCGGTCACTGCACGGCAGCACACTGAGTCAGAAACCTGCAGACACTTCCAAAGTGTAGCCGAGTCAACAAGGAGTCGATACGGTGTAATAGTTTCCGTGTATCTGAGAACAGTTGTCCTTGAAACACACGGTGGATGCCAACAGGGTTGGATGGAAGGCAGTGGGACTGTTTCACCGTGGTGGACGTTTGCGCACACTTTCCTGCACTTGACTGGCTCTGTCCGTGTCTTTCGTCTGTGTCTCTGGTCTTAGTTTCTCTCTGTGTCTGTCTGTGTCTCATTCTGTCTTTCAGGTCTGCCTGTCTGTCTGTCTGTCTGATTGTCTCTCCCTCCCCTCCCCCCTGTGTGTGTGTGTGTGTGTGTGTGTGTGTGTGTGTGTGTGTGTGTGTGTGTGTGTGTGTGTGTGTTTTTTGTGTGTTTTGTGTGTGTGTGTGTGTGTGTGTGTATTTTTGTATGTCTCTGTCTGTCTCTGCCTCTGTATCTTAATTTGTTTGTTTGTTTGTCTGTCTGTCTGCCTGTCTCTCTCCTCCTCCTCTCTCTCTCGAGCGCGTGTGCACGTGCTTGCGCGCTAGCATGTCCCCATTTTCTGTATCTCTCTTCCCCCCCCCCCCCCCCCCCTCTCTCTCTCGACTGCTCGTTCACACGCGCGCGCAAGGCGGCCCCCTTCCTCACCCCCCCCCCACACACACACACACACGCACGCACGCACTGTTGTCTATCAGCAGAACAATGAATCGATGTTTTCACGCAGTTTGAACTCTGGTTAACTTGTGTGTGGTATAGACGTCTTTGTGTCATTGTTGAACGGCTTGTTTCTTACTTTACAGTGACAACGGTAATGCACAGCGATCTTTTTGCGTGAACGGAAGGTGAAATTAAGAGCCTCTGCCTTAATATAATAATGATGATCATCGTAGGTGGTGATGTTGGTATTGATCATAATGGTGATAGTGATAATGATGATGATGGTGGTTGTAATGATGACGATAATGATGATAGTGATGATGATGATGATGATGATGATTTGCATATATAATTGCAACAGGGGTCTTCACGTTTGTGGCCACTAAGTTAACAAGACGTGCAGATACTTGTGAGTTTCTGTTGCTCTGAGCTATCCCGTCCTACTCTACCCTACTCCTCATTCCTCCTCTCTTTATTTATGTGCCCCCCCCCCCCCCCCCCCCTTTCTTTCCGGGGAGACAATTCAAATGGATGAGAGAGAGAGAGAGAGAGAGAGAGAGAGAGAGAGAGAGAGAGAGAGAGAGAGAGAGTGACAACTCTGGCCCCCATGATGCCGGAGTGAAGGGGCTGCCTGGTCGATGGAGGCGACTCTCAGGACCGAGGAGGTGAAGGAGAGAGTGTTGCCATACAGCCACATAGTGGAGGTTTACAGCAAAGCCGGGCGGGGGGTTGGTTTGTTTGGACTTCAAGCCGATTGATTCCCCTGGACGGGGAAGGGAGCTTTTAGTACAACATCCACCCATCACCTCCCGTCCACCCCCCATCCCCATGATGTCTGGCAGCCAGTGATGTTATGACATACGGGTATCTGTCTTGGCATGCATGTCAGATACGAATATCTTTTTGGCGAAAATAGCGTCGAGTTCCCATTTCTTCAGCACTGGCTGTCAGTGAAATATTAGCCTGCCTCTCTCTCTCTCTCTCTCTCTCTCTCTCTCCTCTCTCTCTCTCTCTCTCTCTCTCTCGCTCGCTCGCTCGCTCTTAAAGAAAGGCAGTTATTCAGCGAAATCATGTAATTAGCTGTTTATGCACACACACATGTACATTTCAAATTTGTCTGTTGTTTTTAACGTCTGAAGGAGACCTATTAATATCAAAATAAATAATGACAGAAAAGTATTTGTCAATAATGTATTTGTCTGCTGTGTATGCTATATAAAATTTGTGTTACTTCACACCTTCTTTTGCGCTACAGTCTCTTTCATTTTAAATAAAAAAAATGCAAATAAGAGAAAAACAAAAGACCAAAAAACAACAACAACAACAAAAGGCGGGTGTGGTGGGGTGGGGTGGGGGAGCGGTTCGTTCAATGATGGAGCTCCAAGCTTGCGAGTTTGAATTATGTTATTGGTACCCAACGTTAAACGCACACGCACACACAAACACATACACACATACGCGCGCGCGTGCGCACGCACGCACGCACGCACGCACACACACACACACACACACGCTCACTCACTCTCTCACACCCACACCCACACCCACTCACACACACACACACACACACACACACACACACACACACACACACACACACACACACGCGCGCGCGCGGCGCGTTTTGGCTGCCCAGTGTGAAGGTTGTCATTCTGGTTGTAGGTGCAGTGTAAGAGGTCCCCTTCCCCCTGCATGCTGGGATGGTTCTATCCGTCTACCCTATCACCTGAGCTGGGCGTGGACGTTACACCTCAGTGGAATGACTGACAGTGAGAAAGAGAAGGGAGGAGGAGGAGTGGGGAGGTTGTCTGCTGTGAAAGAGACAGGGAGGGAAAAACCCATCGTGTGTGTGTGTGTGTGTGTGTGTGTGTGTGTGTGTGTGTGCGCGTGCGTGCGTGCGTGCGTGCGTGCGTGCGTGCGTGCGTGCGTGCGTGTGTGTGTGAGTGTGTGTGTGTGTGTGGTGTGGTGTGTGTGTGTGTGTGTGTGTGTGTGTGTGTGTGTGTGTGTGTGTGATCTTTTCGCTGTGTTTTTCGGGTCCGCCCGGTCTATATCTGAGTGCGGGATCTTGATGACTTCATCACGGGTATCGAAAGATCTGTGAATCATTTAGGGTAGTAAAGAGGTTGGAAAAAGGAGGAGAGAGGAGAGAGAGAGAGAGAAGAGAGAGAGAGAGAGAGAGAGAGAGAGAGAAAAGGGAGAGGAGAGAGAGAATGGG
>CM065721.1:18703654-18713654 GCA_033310375.1 Conus canariensis
AAACAATTAGCATCAACCCAACTTCACCTAACGTAACCTAACTAAAATCATGACCTTGGAGGGGGGGGGGGGGGAACTTTCTTTGATGTAACAGTGCCTCAATGGGGCAATGAGGTTATCTTCTCCTGTTTTCCATCACTAACTCACGTCTGCACTTGCTGAACCGATTGTTTGGAATGAACGCTCTTGCGAAGAACCCGACCGTTGATTGGTTCGTTGACAGGCTTGGGGCAGTCCTACTCGTTGCTGCCACAGGGTTGATTGTGGCTTGCGGTGTGCTATGATCGTCATGATTCCGTCTGTTGTATTAGGAGAGGTCCTGTTTCTAGCCCCCGTCACTCACCTCAACAGTCCAGTCTGCAGACCAACACCCAGGCATGCTCGTGCAGGCGTATGGCATCTTCGACGCTGGTGAAACAAAAGGCTGAACGTCAATATGAATCAAGCCAGATGGAAATACCGTCACACACATTCACACACATACACGCGAACAACCTCCCGTCTCGTCTGTCTGTCTGTTTGTCTGTCTGTCTATGTCTGCTGTCTGTCTCTGTCTGTCTCTCATCACACACGCATACACATACATAAATACATACACGCACACATCGAAACACACACACACACACACAAACACACACACACACGTACATGCGCGCGCGCACACACACACACTCTCACACACTCGCACGCAGGCACGCACATGCACACTCGCTCACTCTCTCACTCATTCACTGTGATTTATTTATGACAGTAAGCTGCTTCAGAGTGCGTGTTTTCGTTTTATGAAAACATGGAAGAAATAGGTAAAACAAAGAAAATACCAAAGAAAAAAAGAAAAAATCAGACAGGATTGTGGCAAAAAGTGAAGAACAGCAGAGAGAGAGAGGAGAGAGAGAGAGAGAGAGAGAGAGAGAGAGAGAGAGAAGGGAGTGGGGTTTAAAGGGGTTTGTGGTTTTCAGGGTCAGTGGAGACAGCGGGTCAACAGCATCCCCACAAGTGTCGGAGGGGAATGTCGGTCAGTGGTTATAATCCACGTGTCCATTCTCTTGGCCCGCGGACTTCAGGACCACCTTTACCCCACAGCGCTGAGTACTCCGCCACACGCTGTCCTTTACACTCCCCGTGTCCTAGGATGGTCCTGTCTCCGTTTCCGCCCCCGCCGCCTCCTGCCCCCATTGTCCGAGTTGGGTCGTCGTTGTTCTGCGTCTGATCCGTATGAGCGTTTTTTTTTTTGTTTTTTTTTCCTAAGTGGATTCAAACTATTCGGTGAACTGGCAGCTAAGAGCAAATTTAGCCGGCTGTCAATAAGAATGAGAAAGCATACTACATCATTTGCAAAGCATATCGCAGAAGCAAACGATTTTCGAAAAAGAAAAGAATATTGCACACCAAACCTTTAAGCCGCTTTTAAGACAATACGTGTATCCAGAGCCTGCACTCTTCTGCACTGTCCGTTGGCTGATGGTCGAAGAACATCTTTTTAAGAATGTGTGTGTGTGTGTGTGTGTGTGTGTGTGTGTGTGTGTGTGTGTGCGCGCGTGCGTGCGTGCGTGCGTGCGTGCGTGCGTGTGTGTGTGTGTGTGTGTGTGAGTGTGAGTGTGTGTGTGTGTGCTTGCGTGTGTCCACTGCAGCTTTCGGGTATTAGTTAGACTGCATTAGTTTTATTTCTCTTCGGTGATATGTTAGCTGCCATCGATTGATACTGTACCCATATTCCCTTGCCAATAGGGCTGATCGTTTGTCTGTAAATACTATGTCAGTGTTAGTGAAGGTGTAAGGGCATAGAGTGGTAATGGTGATGGTAATGTTGCTTATAGCCCAGCCAACCCCAACGGGCCATATCAGGGCTGACACCGCGTTGAAGTTAACTCACAAGTCATTTTAAAAAAAGAAGAAAAAAACCTCATTCACACTTCTCTTTAAAACACACCTTCCAAAAACGCACTGGAAATTTTGATAACATTCTTTCCTCCGTAAAATCTTAGATAAGATGAAAAATGCTAATCTCCCTAAGAAATTCAAAGATCGCATCAGGTGGGACATCTCTGAACAAAGTTTTCATGGAGTCTGCTGTAAAGTGTTTATGCCACACATCATGCAAGTCCCAACACTCTAAAAGGATATGTTTCACTGTGAGTGGTACATGACATGGAAAAGGGCATAGACACTGATCCGTTGATCGCTACAGGTACGGAAAGTTTCCACGTCCTTACTACTGTCTAGTTTATTTCAGTGTTGTACAGTGATCAGCCAGGAAGATGGGGATGGTGCTAAGAGCTCCTGCCCTGTCAGAGACAACGACACCAAGGCTGCACTTCACGATTCCTTTTATAACAGATTCCATCTCCACCCCCATCCCCGCCCGGTGTCAACCGGCCAAGAGATGTAGACATCCTTCAGCGCTGGTGAGGAAATTTGAGTGGCACTGTCAGAGACACATCCATTAACCAGGTGAAAGTCAACTGTGTGGTTGCAGTCTTCCCCCTGAAGCCCATCCAGCAAGTCTGGCATAGTAGTCAGCGAGGAATGTCTTTAACTCCTGACTAATGGAACTCACGCTTGGCACCCGACGGTCGACGTCTAACTCTGTTTATACAGCCAGTTTGGAGTCAATTTGTCGCTCATTGCAGCTGTACTTATGTGCAGACACGTGCAAGATGTGAATACAGTGGTGAAAGAGAAGCAGCGTGAACGTTACTGCTGTTGTTGTTATGTGCTTTGTGGTTGCTGTTTTTTTTTTTTTTTTTTTTTTTTGCCTTGCGTAACGCGTATACACAGACACAGACATGCAGGCACACAAACACAGACACATATACAGACATAGACAGACAGAAACGTAATATGTATGTATGCGTACACACACACACACACACACACCACACACACACACACACACACACACACACACACCCCACACGCTTACGCACAACACGCACACACACACACACACACACACACACACACACACACACACACACACACACACACACACGCTTACGCACACACACACACACACACACACACACACACACACACACACACACACACACACACACACAGAGTTACATCCACCAAGACGTGGCGGGTCCCCAGCAGGCTTAGGCAAGGGAAGACTTGTGACAACACTGTCTGCCTAAACAGGTGTCCCTAAATCAACCCAGATCCTCTGGAAAGAAAGCACATCACACTGACAGTGGGCCAAAACCAAGAGCCACCCTACCCCCCTCCCGCCCCTCTTCTCCTTCACACTACCCCGGTCCTCAAGCAGGTGAGGAGAAGAGAGAGCCCCCCCCCCCACCCCCTTCCTCCTTCCCACTTTATCCCTGACACTGTCAACATCAGACGCTTTCCATTGAGAAGGCCAGCAATACACAGCATCTGGGTTTGCAGTAGCGTCATCAAGACATTACGCAACGTACCAGCTATTGTCTGCGTCATGAAGATTTGGAGAGCAAACTCAAGGAGATGAACGGGGGGAGGTAGGGCAGCGGGAGGATCAGCCTACTTCACTGACAGGTAGTTTAAAGAGCAAATTACACTGATAATATGAAGAGCAAGCAAGCCACTGCATTCTTCCTATCAAGTGCAGTGGAAAAGTTGCGGCCCTTTGTATGCGGGAACAGCCCATGTTACGAACAGCATGTTTGATTTGTCTTTACAAAAGCTAAAACCGCAGTGAACTCTGGGAGGGATTCCAGCTGAAAGTTAGGAAAAACCTGACGACTTGTTCTACATCTGCACAGTTTGATACACGCGCTGATATGTGTTGATAATTTGGCATGCAAGGCTCCCCTTAGAAATCACGCTGTCAAGCAGTCTTTTTTTTTCATGGTCACATTGTTTTGTTAGCTGAAGTTCTGGTCCCAATCTCGCATGAATCTGACAGACAGCTGCTGCCATGGTCGACGCCGCCATCTTATCAAAAAGATATGCCAAAATGCTAGAACTTAGTCTGAAAATAGACACGATGCTGACGGCAGACGTTCGTTCTGTTTTTTGATGGAGATAAAGAGAGGACGGCTCCTCTGCCCCACACTGTAGCGTGAGTTAAGGAAAGGACAGGGTTAGGTTAGGTCAGGAACAGGTTACAAATTTGGGTTAGAGTCAAGTTCGGGTTAGGGTCGCGCACTGATTCTGGAGTTAGAGAGTCTTCTGGTTCTCTTCTCTTATCGCCAGTGCCTCAACACACTGCCAATGCTGGTAGTAAACGTGCAGTGTGTCCCAAGACCGGGAGGGGGACCTGGCTTCCATAGCAAAGACACGATTCGACAACCAAACTTGCGACATGATTTCTCTGTTTTTGCGGTCCCATGTCTGCACTCGTTCTGTGGCTCGATTCCCACGCCGCTGATCCCAGATCCCCTGTACACAGCCACACCTAGGTCGTACTGTCAACAGTCCCAGGCCCGAGAGAAAGGACACTTGCAGTGTCGGGTCAGTGGGTTGAGCATTCCTCTCCGCGAGCGTCTGATAAGTGGATGAGACTCGAACGTTGGGTCCCACATTTTGCCCATTGAGTCCGCAGCCGACGCAGACGATCGTGTTTGTTGCTAGTCTTGCAAGCTGGAATGGAAGAGAGAAACAGAACAAAACAGAAAAACAAACCAAAGAAAAACAAACCCATTCCTCCTCCACCATTTCCTCTGTGAACGGTCAGACTTGAGAGTCGGCTTCCCCCTTCGGGTTGAGCCCTGAGTCTCCCGTCTTCCTGACCAAAAGAGCTCACGTTTCCTCCCCTTCCCCTCCCCACCTCCACCCCTCCCCTACACAATGACATACAGACATACACAGAGTCCTCCCCTTTTGTCTGTTCTGATCAGGTCAGGGAATTTCCCGCCGGCAGAAGTGGGTCAAGAGCGTGGCGTATGTAGGTCAGGGTGCCGCGGACGGCCTGAAAGACGATAGGGGGCAGTGTTGTGCCGGCGGTGTTCAGTTGACCTTTCGGACTACTTGAGCTGGGCCAGGGGCAGTTAGAAGTGCCTCATTCCTGCCTCTTGTCGTTTGTTGTTGTTATTGTTGTATCATTATTATTTTGTTGTTGTTGTTGTTGTTGCAGCTTCTGCTGCTGCTGTTTTTGTTCGTTTTCTACTCTCACTGCTCTCCCTCTTCTCCAGTCTCTGCTTTATTCTTTCTCCTACTGCATTTCTTCGTTCTCCCTATATTCTTCATTTTTGTTCGCCCCCTCTCCTCCCTTCCTCCCCCCCCCCCCCCCCTCTCTCCTCTCTCTCCTCTCTCCTTTTTCCCTTCTCTCTTTCTTTTTCCTTCTTCCCATTTCTCTCTTGTTTCACTCTTCCCTTCTCTCTCTTTTTCCCTCTTCCCTTCTCTCTCTTTCTTTTTCCCTCTTCCCTTCTCTCTCTTTTTCCCTCTTCCCTTTTCTCTCTTTCCTTTTCCCTCTTCCCTTCTCTCTCTTTTTCCCTCTTCCCTTCTCTCTCTTTCTTTTTCCTCTTCTCTTATCTCTTTTCCCCCTCTTTCTTTCTGTCTCATTCCTTTTTCCGTATCTTTCTCCCCATTCCCCGAGCTTTTTTGTCACATCCTCACTCCATGGGTATTCACTCAATGATCTATAACGCCAGTCTCCCTGTCTGAAGGACGTGAAAAAGGCATTGCCAGTCAGATGCTATTCGAAAATGTTTCATTTTCCTCTTTTTTTTTCATTCAACCTGAGGAATGTTCGAATTTCTTGATAAAACCGTGGAAGTTTTTGGTTATAAGATCATGTTTGTATGATGGTGAAGGTTTAGGAATCTCGTTTCTTTTATAGCTGTCATTACCGATAACAACAAATTCATAAATGTGCTGTAGTATTTCACCCTAAAGAGATAAGTTTGTGATTCTGTTTTGCGTAGATTTATAGCGCTCCTCCCCTCCTTTTCCTCTCCTCGGTTTAATTGACTAAAGATTAGTTTATCGATGTCCTGATTGACCTGATCTGTCGGAGACAATGTTCAAATTTGGACAGAGTGAGGTGATTGCTGACAGGAATAACAAGGGAGGAAAAGAAAACGGTGACATGTTTTCATCGTCTCCATTGTTTCCCGTTTCTTGTCATCTTTTTTCTTTGCCTGTTCGTCTTGTTTTATTTTTCCTCTTTCCCCGGCACCGTGTGTGTACTGGACGACGTTATCAGTGTCATTCTTTGGATAAGGAAAAAACAAACAGCAGCTTTTTCCAACGTAGCCCTGATGAGGTACATGCTAACGGCGTGTGGGAACAGGAGAGAAGCCGGTTAATAGCTTTGCTTTGATTGTAACCCGGAAAGACGACGCCTATCCCTGGCAGCCTCTCCGACAGGGGGAGCTCTGGTGTCGCCAGTGCATTCTGGGAGAACACCGAGAACGCGTCTGAAGCAATACCTGTTTCTCTCCTTTTCTGACGGAGAAATCTGTTTCCACTGTGAACACCCGTTCGCGCGTTGGCAAGGCTCAGAGTGCAACTTCAAAAAGAAATGATAAGGGGGAGATGGCGGCAGTGTCCCATCCCCTGTATCCTCTCAGTGACTTTCCTCCCACGCCGCTCATCCCGGCTCCCCTTTGCAAAGCCACACCCAAGTTCGTCCTGTCACCTACCTGGCACGGGCAGCCCACAGGAAGGAGTCAACACCAGGTCGCCATGAGGTATCCTGTCAGTGGGGGCCCTGCACTGTTCCTTGGTCACTCCGGTGGTTTTGGTATTGCCTGTTCTTAGCCAATCCATGCAGCACCCCAACTGCTAAGCCTGTGTGTTGATGACAATGATTGCTGCGTAACGCGAGTGTGAGCGTCCTTATCAGGGGGGCGCCACACTGTCCATCCAGCGACAGTGCCCATGACCTTGCTGATACCAACACCTGCATGCAATACAAACTCACCACGTGTACGGACGTGAAGAGAAAATCGGAGCAGGTCCCAACGACAACGTAGCTCGATGGTCCACAGAACGTGAGTTTTCTACGATGATCAACGAGGATGAGAATAGTGAGGATGAAGATGTGGAGTTGCATGGTGGCCAGAGACTACATGACGGGGCTGAACTCTGCACTTCCTTTCATATGTATGAACCAGACCTGGGAGGTGCAGACACGTGCAGTGGTTATCTGGACATTAGACTAACATTCTTAGCGACACGTTCATATATTGGATGAAACTTGACTGTAGCCGTTTTTTGTTTTGTTTTGTCTTTTTAAATAGCACGTTTTTGATTCCAGTGATGGCGGTTTGGATGAAGTAAACAAAACGTTTAAAGACGGCGATGAAAGAAAGGATTATACAGAACTAGGTGAACAGAACATTCGGACGTGTGGAGAAGATTTTGATATGGAGTTCGATTGTGTGGAAAGAGGCGTTTGGCCCACGGAAATCCAAGGCGCTATAGGATGCAAATATAGACGCTTGTACTTAATGGATTCAATCTCTGAATGAGGAAGATGTGGATAATTATGACGAGGATTTCTATCTAATGGGTCTTTATCATCGTCAGATTCTTTCTTATCTTCTTCTTTATCTTCTTCATTATCGTTTACTTCTTCTTTTCCTTCAACTACTTTCTCGTCTTCTTCGTCTTGTCCTCCTCCTTCTGCTCCTCTTCCTCTTCTTTTCTCTCTTCCTCCTCCTTCTCTTTTTCCTTCTTACTCCTCCTCCTCTTCCTCCTCTTCTTTATTTACAATTACTTCCTCCTCCTCCTGCTCCTCCTCCTCCTCATTCTTCTTCTTCTTAATTATCACAGCTGGAGACTGGTTCCCATAATGAAATGAATAGTCCTCAAAGCCTCTGAAGACTCGTACAGCTTGTCTTGTAGAATGATGGGTATCGGCCATGTCTCCTCCCTCAGCCCCCAAGAGGGCCCCACAGTGTCGTTGAATGATGGGTATCGGTCATGTCTCCTCTCTCAACCCCAAGAAGGACCCACAGTGTCGTAGAATGATGGGTACCGGTCACCGTTTCTTTTCTCAATCCTTTGAGGGGCCAACTGTCTGGGAGATTTACTCCATGGTGTGGATCGCTCCTCCAGAGGAACACAGAGCAGCTACGCTTTTTACAGATTTATTCACATGTAGTCAGGTGGTTCTTGAGATACCAGGAGCCAACGAAGAGAACAGGATCTGACTCCAAGAAACACACGTTAAAGAAAGAAACTTTAAGGCGCATCCAGCAACAATGCTTTTCGAAGGGGAAAAACCAGTAACACCAGCTAGTGCAGAGACAGGCGGACAGGTGAAAGGAAACAAACAAAAACAACACTATATTTGGGGTGGAAGTGTCACAGTAAGGTGATGACAACATCGCATGCGATTCCAACAGCAAGCAGACAACCACAAAACACTCCAGACTGTCTCTTGAACAGAAAAAAATAAATTCAATTGATCAAAAAGATCTTGTTGTGTTGTTATACTTTAAGAGGAAAAAAAAACTGGTACAATTTAGTCCTCCCCCTCCCCTCGCCCCACTTCCACCCCCCCCCACCCACCCCCCCACCCCCCATCCCCATCCTGGTACGATGGCAACAGGTTCTTGGCTGTGTTTTGAGGGAGGTTGAAAAACTAGAGCAGAGAACACAACACGCACTGACAGCTGACAGGGGTCACAAGATGGATCCACACTGCTGTACTTTGGAACTCACGCCCAGGGGAGGGAATGGTAAGGAGATTGCAGGGAGTGGAGGGCGGAGAAGAGTGGGGGAGGGAGGGGGGGAGGGAGGAGTATAAAAAGTGTTCACTGTGTACCTAGATCATGTAGCAGAACGTACAGCCAGGGAGTTATTTCAGGCCCGTTTTGCAGCAACAGCCGCCTCTCCGCGGAGACAGCAACACACAGACCTACAGGTGGGAGACGTGGATGATTTTGTTTTCCGACCTAGACCTCCCCACTCCCTCCCCGCCCCCCCCCCCCCCCAACCTCTTTTGTCATCAACCCCTCTCTTTCACACACACACACCCTCCACCTTCTCTCCTGCTCAGGTTTCAGCATTATTGCAAAACCGCCTCCTTGACAGATCCACCGCTTAAGAAACGCTGTAAGAATAAAAAAAAAAAAAAAAAAAACAACAACAGGAAAACAATGGGCATGTTTGTCGACACGTGCTGGGATATGGAAGATAAGCAGTAACAGTAAAAACAATCGTGGAGAAACCTAGAAGCTCAAAATTCAGTTGAACGTGTTTATTCGGTGATTTCACGTGCCAAGCAGAAAAATCTTCAAATACTTCGAGAGAAGAAATCTGCGTTGATCGTGTACTATTTCAGATTTAGACAGAATCCATACAAACACATACCGACCCACACGCAAACATACATAGCACATACAAACAGAACAAACAAACACACACACACACACACACACACACACACACACACGCACGCACGCACGCACGCACGCACGCACACACGGACGCACGCACGCACGCACGCACGCACACACGCACACACATACCCAATCACAGGCAAACACACAGAACACACAAACATACAGAAACACACATGCAGAGAGAGAGAGAGAGAGAGAGAGAGAGAGAAGAGAGAGAGAGAGAGAGAGGAGAGAGAGGAACACACACATAATTGCACACACACATAATCGCACACACGCACACACACACACGCACGCACACACGCGCGCGCACACACGCACGCACACGCACACAGACACACAGACACACAGACACAACACACACACACACACACACACACACACACACACACACACACGCACACGCACGCACGCACGCACCCACCTGAAGTTTGAGAGGAGCAACAATTCGAAGTCTAAAGCTGAAAATGGGAGAGAAATATATAATGTGAACGAGACAGTGACCCGAAGTGCAGCGCTGAAAGTGGGAGCGGAGCAACAACCCGAAGACCAAAGCTGAAAACGAGACTCAGGGGAACAACAACCCAAAGCTGAAAGCTTACCGTGTTGGAGAAATAAAAACTAGTCCAATGCTTAAAGAGGGAAAGGAAAGACCTGAAGTCCAATGCGTAAAGAGGGGGAAGAACGACCTGGAGTCCAATGCTTAAAAGACGGAGAAGAAC